>KQ964251.1:5837-308229 GCA_001566295.1 Microdochium bolleyi
AGGAGCAGGAGCAGGAGCAGGAGCAGGAGCAGGAGCAGGAGCAGGAGCAGGAGCAGGACAGCCAGCGACGACAACCACCGCACCGGCAGTCGGGGGAGCACCTGCGACACCGCTCCCGGACTCTATCCCAGCTACGGCACAGGCAACGACGACGACGACGACGACAGCAGCCAGTGCGAACCAGCCCGTACAGGAACAAGTCTGCGCGACCGCCGCCGCCCACGGGGCCGACTATCCGCCAGTGCCCCCGCCGCCGCATGTGCGGTCGTATCTGAACCCTCCTCTGTTTCCTTTCGGTGCAGTTGGAGGAGGCGTGCCGGTGATGTATGGGTATCCTCACCAACTGCAGCAGCAGCAGCCTGTGATGATGATGGGCATGGGAATGTAAGCCCTGGTGTTTCGTCTCTCTGTCTCTCTTTCTCAACACTTGGTGCAGGAGTGGCTTGGGCTCCGAAGGTGCATGTGGCACGCGTGGGCTCATGTATCCCCTAATCGACTGGCTACGTTACTCTGATCATTTCTGGCACTGGCCCCAAGAGTTGTATAAATGGAAAGTAACTGGACTGGCCATGGCTGACATGAGGATGATTCCCCAGGTCGGGCCAAGCGCAGCAGGCATACTTCCAGCCCCATCAGCCGCACCCGCGGCAGCAGCACTCGGGGCAATCGCCGTTCCTCTGGAATAACCCACCCATGGTTGGGCCGTCGATACCGCCTCCGCCGCCGGGGACGACATCGTGGTGTAAGGCTCTTGCTCTCTTTGCCTCTTTGCCTCTTCGCCTAAACGAACATAAGTGAACTACTACGACGGAGACCTCGCTGACACTGTCCCAACATCCATATGTCGGCAGGCCACCACTCCAAGACCTCGCCGTTCTTCGCAGGCGCCCAGGGCTCGCTGCTCAACCCGCCCGCGCACGTCATCCAGCAGGCGCAGCAGCAGATACCACAGTCGTTGTTCCCAGGGCAGCAGGTCCTCATGCCACTCATGCAACAGCAACAGATTCCCTACATGTACCCGTCTTCGCTTCGGCAGCAGCAGCAGCAGCAATTTGGTGGCCCGGAAGTTACTGTGGTGTACCACCCGCCACCGCCTCTGCCTCCTCGGTGGTGAAACCGGGATTGCAAGCGGGATAATCACAGCATCATCGCAACGTCCCCTGGGGGGATAAATCCGGGGAGGGGCGCTTCATACAGCAAGAAGGAATGCTTGAACACACATTCCGGAAGACACGGCAGAGAGAGAGAGAGAGAGAGAGAGAGAGAGAGAGAGAGGAATGTAGCAGCACATGGGGCGGTCTCTCATCTCGCCGCACCGGTGGGTGAAACCCGGGTCTCGATGCGTGTATTCAGGCAGAGTTTCAGAGCGGGGAACCACGGTGAAGCAAGCCCCCAATCGCAGAACACTAGAGACCTCCCAACAACGAGGGCGCCGCCCTGAGATCATATCGTCGTCGACACATGGCCAGACAGGGAAAAGGGTCAACCGCAAATTGAGAGCACACATTCAGAGTCCAGGAAACCATGTGATTGGTCGCCAGCATGTCCCATGAAACAAAGTGTTGATTCTCATTTTTGGGTATGGTGAATGTGGAAACGCCTTGCTGAAAGAAAAAACATCCTCCGCTGTTTGGTCTCCCTGATGAAGCGACCCCAGGATAGCCAGTCTCGAGGTCTGGGATGGCGAGCATTGCCCTTGCCGCGATACTTCACATCCTTTTGTTGCGTAAGTTGGCTCGTCACCTCTAATGAGCCCAGCGGATGGGTTCAGGAGGCCCGCGCAAGCAAGCCAGCCCCGGCCTCCTCCCCTGATCGGATCTACATCTGATCACTGCTCTGCCTCGACGATCCCGACACCGACGAGGCCATGCTCCTAGGGTGCCCGCGCGGCGCGGCGTTCCCAGATCCTCCTCCTCCTCCGCCGCCGCCGCCAACACCCATGTCCCTCAGCTCTTCTCCCCCCCTCAGCCAGGCCTGCAGCGCCAGCACGGCGCGCAGGGAGCTCGACGACGCGAACCAGTTCTCGATGCCGATGCCCAGCGCGGGCGTGGTCAGCATGCTCTTGACGAAGCGGCTGTGCGGCGTCGTGGCGGCCGTGGGGGAGATGATGATGATGATCCACAGGAAGATGCCGGCCAGGGACTTCCAGCGCGTCAGCGGGACGCGCCACACGGTCGTCCAGAGCTCGTAAAACTGCTCGAACGAGACGACCTTGCTGAAGGGCTGCCGCTCGACGATGGCCGTGGCGTAGAGCAGTGCGGCCTGCCGGATGGCTTGGTAGACCGGGTCGGCATTCTGCTCCGCCATGCTCGCGGGTGAGTCTGTCGAGTTCCTCTGGGACCCTGTGTGGCCCTGGAGGTTGTTCGTAGGGAGCTGCTGCGGGGTGGCCGGGGGGTCAGGGGCGTCTGGAGAGTAGATGGGCAGCTTCGATATCCTGTTGAAGATCCAATGCGATGTTGTGGCGACCTTTTTCAGCTCGGTTGGGGAAGACTGTGCGGGCAGGCTCGCGACAGCGGCGAGGAGGAACCGGATGTCGTCGAGGATGGAGGCTGTCGCGGGATGCAGGTTCAAGCCAGATATGCAGTCCGAGAAGGTCACCATGGAGGCGACGAGCGGCGTGTTGTGCGATATCCGGAAGGGCCCCGGTGTCGGATCAGAGAAGGCTCCTTCGTGTCCATTCCCAAGATAAGCAGGGCTTTCGAACGAGATCGCGATGGAGTAGTCCAAGCTAATGAATGCAACCGTCAACAACTTTTGCATCGCACACCAGGAACGAGGTTGGGGCCGCCAGGCACGAGATCACTCACGTCAGCACGATCTTGCTCAACAAGCCGCCCAGACCTAACGCGTTGAACCCACCACGGACCCGGAGGAGGTCTCTCAGTCCCCGAAGGTGTGCTCTGACATCATGAGGTGCTCCCCAGTGCCACTCATCCGCGACCAGCTGGGCTATACCGGCGATGACTTCGTCTCCAGTGCTTGTATTCTCAGAACGGAGGTGGTCGTTGAGCATGCGGATAGCGTAGCCCTTGATAGCGATTGTCATTGTCTTGTCGAGGTAGTTCGTCTCGTGCATGTAGCTCGCGGCCGTATAAATCGCAATGTTGACCAGTAGTGGACTCTGGAAGCAGA
The DNA here is from genome assembly GCA_001566295.1 of Microdochium bolleyi. Classification (NCBI taxonomy): domain Eukaryota; kingdom Fungi; phylum Ascomycota; class Sordariomycetes; order Xylariales; family Microdochiaceae; genus Microdochium; species Microdochium bolleyi. The sequence continues at coordinate 8,970 of KQ964251.1, forward strand.
ATGGCATATACGTCTTGTGGTACGACCCGTGGAAGTCTGGGTTACCGTCGATGGAACACTGGAAGCGGAAAAGGAGCTTGGCATCTGCAACACCAGTGTCAGAATTCAACAAACTGGAAAGACGAGCCATGAGGCCGCCCTCATGCCCAGGGCTGGGATGCCTTGAACTTACAGACTTGGAGAAGGTCTGCTTTCAGCTTCTCCGTTGCGATGGGCAGATTTTGTGCCGCTTCACCGTCAGCAATTCCAGGAAAGCTCGACTCTGAGACGGCACTGGCCGCCACGAGTTGCCCCCAGTTAATCTCATCCTCGCTCGCAGTAGTGTTCAATGAAGCAATAAACTCGTTTGCCGAGTGGCTGGTGTATTCCAAGAGCCTGGCAGCGTCGTGGAAGGCGACCGAGTGCTCGTGGCAGAGCGGACTGCATTTTGGCAAGACTCCTGGCCGGGCACTATTCCAGTTCTCAGGAGCCTCGCCAGGGTTGCGCGATTGATCGAAAGTGGCCTGGATATCGCTGCTTGTCCAGGTTTCGAGACCAACGAGGTCGCTGCCGGCATCACTCGTTGATATTGGCGACCTCGAGATGGGCAGCAGGGCATCTCTCCCACTACTGAGGAACCTGTCGGTCTCCTCTCGTGACTGCAACGTGGCCAGTAGGAAGGTCGAAGTGTTGGGAATCGGGTAGCCATCCTTCCGTCTGCGCGTTCGTTCGTCAGCAAAACCTGTACCACAGTGGACGAGCTGTTTCCTACTGACTTGTTCTCCTTGTACTCGCAAGCTGGCTGCGGGAAGCGACGCGCACAATTGCTACAGGGATGGCCTTGGTTGCACTGGCGGGGACGAGCGACGTCAGTGCCACGACCCGAAGATTTAGGGGTTGCGCAAGAACTGTCTTTGCAAGTTGGGGGATATCCAAGCAGTATCCTTGGCATCAAGATGCCAAACGATACACACACGAGAGGGACTCACACGTTGTTTACGTTTTCTGCACTCGCCACACGACGTGGTGTGTCTTTGTGCCCTTGGCTGGCGCACGGAAGACAAGTTGTCGGCCATCTCGTGCTATAAAGAGATCTGGAGTATCCTTAACCTTTGCAAAGCCAAGGTGGTCGGTGGCACCACAGGTTGAGCTGTTTGGGTGGCTGTTCATCGCCTTCGGAGGGTCGCTGGGGCGTTGGGCAACACTGGCGAGAATTCGAATGGACAGCACTGTGCGGGCGAAATAACCGGGCAGGTGTTCTCTTGTCTTGGGGGTGTTCCGGCTCAAATTGGTCTGGCGAGGGATAGGGCAGTGTATGGCGTAGATCTCGGCGTTAGGTGCAGCGCAATATGGCGACCTTGTGCGACCCTTGATAAGTGCTCGAAGTACTTCACAAGTATTACTGCTAGGGCTAACCGCAACGATTAAGCGGGACGGTATGAACCGTCTCGAGAGGGCTCGGGAGAATCGATCAAGAAGATGGACCAGTATCAACGGATACACAATCAAATGTTGCGGCGCCTTTGTTCGTTTCTTCCAGTTGTCCAGACTGAGCAGAGTTACCGACTCAACTGCCGGGGTAGTGAGACGGATCGGCCGAACCACAATTCATATGGTTGCTCCGCTGACTTGCTGCCCAGGCCAGGCTGGTGTATACGCCTTGTGGTTGTGGGCGAGTTCAGATCACGCACTGCCGTGGCGAGGTCGATCAAGCGATGGTCGGAGAGATGTGTGCAAGCAAGTACGAGGCTGACCTCGTAGTTCTTTTCAGCCGGTGGGACAGCTTTAGAGCTGACGAAGCAGCTCTAAATAAGACGTTCGAGGAAGCGGCAAGAGCGTAGACGTGCTGGTGGAAGTCATTGCGAGCAGAGCGAGAAGACCATTCACAGCTGCCCTCGTGGACAAGCTTGTGGCTGAGGTGCTGCCGAGTTCTGGAGATGGGCCTCGTGCGATTGATCTCGTGTCAGTGATGGTGGAAGGTGTGTGGATGTGGTCTCGGCAACGGTGCCCGTTTTCTGTCCTCTGGCCGAAGTATGTCTCTGGTCACTGAGATGCTGGACCGGGGCTTGACAGCACCGGCCCGGAAGATTCTGGCTCCCACCCTTGGAGGCCTTGTAGAGGCACCCCTCGATTCAGGTAATGAGGCTTACCGAACCACTGGCACGCTTATCTGGGCTGGCCGGAAGAACCAAACCTCAGGGGCGGACTCTGTCGAATGGAACGAGACGTCTAGCGAATGCCAAGGGCCCACAGAGTGAGGTGGCTTGACGTGGGTGGTCACAAAAAGCTTCTTGAACTCAGACTCAATTGAGTAGGGCCAGCCAGGGTCATGTAGCATACGCGTAGCTAAGGCATGCGTCTGAGGGGTGTGTGTGGACGACTAATACGGCGCTGGTGTCCACTCCAGGAAACAGCAACACTGTCCTGCGTAGCATTGCGCCCCGTTGTTTTGTTTTGTGATCAATCCCAAATGTAATGATTCCGTAGCGATGGCCGCTCCCATGACGCTGGCCTCGGTGTGCTCTGCTCGCACCAGCCCCAGCCAGATGCAAAGCGCAGGCCAAGCACATGTGCGATCGGTCTACTGTACGTGCCTTGAGGCGCTATGCGATGATCTGCCGGGTACTGCTCCAGTACCGGGAGCCTCGACCATGCAGGCCTCCTTTAACTTTCTGGAGTGCCCTGGTGTCCCTGGTGGCCGCTGTGTGTGCTTCTGTGGTGCTGGAACAGCCGACTCCAACGGCACGAGCGCCTTGCCATGGCTGCCCAGAGACTCGACATCGGAGATAGCCACTTTGGGGATAGCGCCAGCCAGCCTCTTGTGGTCCCGTGCAGATGACCGGGGCCCAGGAGCAAGCTTGTGCTGCGACTCGCCCAAGTACCGATGCTTGGCAGCCCCCCCTCCAAGATTGGATCTGGCGTAGGCTGGCCACGGCCCTCTTAGGGCTGAGCAGGCCAGGCCAGGACAGGCCGGGACAGGCTGGTGTCTGCAGCGGCGCTCCGTGGCGATCCGGGTCCTGCCAGGCACGAACGCTGCAGCGCTGCAGACATTGGTGTTGGTGACGTGCGCGCGGAACAATGCTCTGGCCGCGTCCGGCATGATTGGCCGACCGTTTGGAGCGCGCTATGGTGCAGCCACCGCCTGGCGGCCTCCGTGCAGGGCAGCAGGGCATGTCCTTGAGTCCTGGAGGTGCTCCGTATTGCTGGTGACATGGAGCGACGGCGGCAGGCTGACGCTGGCGCGGAGCTGGCTCCGGGTGGGGCTCGGGCAGTTGCCGTCCTCCTTGCCTGCTGCTGCGCTGCTGGCAGTCGTCGCAGGGTTGTCATCGGGCGTCCGGGGTGTCCTGGGCGTCCTGGACGTCCTGGTTGCTCGTTGCCAGCCAGTGCAGAGTGCTCCGGAGGGACACCCAGCCAAAGCTGGCTTCGTAGGCCCGCTGGCGGCCATGCTGTCGCAGAGCTGCGTGGGTGCTCTGGGTGCTCTGGGTGCGCTGCGTGTGCTGCGTGTGCTGAGTGGGCACCGGCCACTGGACGTGGGCCCGAGAACGATCGATGCTTTGTCGTGCCGACCAAGGCGCCGGGTGGCAGGCTGGCCGTTCCCCGCCGCAACGGGCTCCACTGCACCTTGCTGCCATCACATCGCGCGGGCGGGGAAAAACGACAAATCTCGAGTCACAGGCCCAGAGCCAGAGCCCGCACCGCGTCAGCAGTGAGCATCGACCCCTGGCCGCGCTTCAGCTCCTCTCCTGCCCCACAGCGCCGCTCCTCGCCAGCCCGTCTCTTCCCAGCCCGGCGGGACGATCGTGGCTGCCATCCTCACCATCCCACGCTTCCCAGCCAAGCCCAAATCTGCCTTGCCGCTCTGCACCCTCCTGCCTGGCAGCTCAGCTTCCTCCAACCCGACCCAAGCCAGCATACTCTCGTAGGGCTCGACGGAGCGTTGTCTCTGCTCATTTGCCTAATCAGGCTCAACATCCGCGTCTGAATGGCGGCACGGCCCAGCACCTCTGAAGAGGCAGCGTACAGCCGAGACACAAAATGCCAACAGCCGACGTCGTCTCGTCCTAGCGCCAGGCCTAGCTGTTATGTGTCAAGCTTTGGTCCTCTGTGCTGGCTGTTCAGCTGCCCGCTGTTTATTCAGACACACCGTGCATTGGGGTCAGGAAGTCTTCAATGCAACCACCTGCAACGGCAGCCCTCGATCCAGGCCCTTACATCAGCTGCTGCTGCTGCTGCTGCTGCGTTTCTCCAGTGCCAGCCAAGCACGAAGGAGAAGCAGAAGAAAAAGCATCTCTCACGCGGTGCGTAACATACCTACCTCCCGAGTACGTGTACGTTTACGCTGCCGGCTAGCAAACGCCATGCCGCTAAACCTTGCCAGTCGCGACAAGCTTCCTTCCGGTAGGGCTGCAACAAGGCAGGCCATGCATGTCTTGCATCTCCGTGGAGAGGGCAGATGACGTCCACATGGCGGTGGCAGCTGGCAGAGCCTCCCGTGGCACTCACCTCCCCCTTTCCCTTTTCCTACCCTTCCTTACCTTAAGGTAGGTAGCCCGAGCCGTGCCTGATGTGTGCAAATGTTGCGGTGTGCTGGGTTGCCTTCTTCGACTTTCCTTTTGGCATGACACTAACCCTGCTCTATTGGCCCCGCATGCATGCCCTATTCTTTTATTTGCTTTTTGGCCCCCTTTCGCTGCACATTGTGAGCATCCCGAAACCATGGTCCTGGGAAAACAAGACGGCACGCGAGTGTTGCCGGTGTTTTGGAGGCTTTTCTTGGCAGAGCCGCCGTGCCGACTCACATCTCTCGCAATCACAAAGCCACCCAGCACCACTGCCAATCCTGACGTTGTGGCCTGGGCCCCCTGATTCACTAGGCCACCACCGACAGAGTAGACTGAGAGGGGCTGATAACATACTCTCGAAATCATGACATCCCAGCGCCATGGCTTGTGTGGTGGGAAGTCCAACCTGACTGCTGGATCCGCGCCCGCCCCCCCTCCCCCAGAAAAAGTACTAGCATCTGTAAGCCAAGTAGTAGTTAATGCCTCCATCACTAGCCGGACCCCGATCTGGTTTTTTTTTTCTCTTTCTATACCGCGTCAAAGGGAAAACGCCAGAGACAAACAAGCCCAAAGTCTATGGTGCCATTGCCTGAAGCAGAGTTTTGTCCCCGCGCTTGTTGAGACCTGGCGGGGAGAGAAGCTTGTCTCCCGCCCCCCCATTGTGCGAAACGCACCCGCGCTAGTACCAAGCGGCGCGCGTGCCCAACAGCCAAGAGAGATCCCCTCCCAGCGGCGGAGTGCGCGCCGATGCACTTTCATTCGACCCGACCAGGAGGCACCCCGGAAAGTAAGGTTTGTGGGCATCGTTAGTAGCTTCTCATTTGGAATCTCACGGGTGACCCCGGAGGAGGAGGAGGAGGAGGCGGAGCAAGTGCAACGGCTTTGCCCAGAAAGACCTCGTTCTAGGCCCCCTCAACGGCTTGCTTGTGACAGCTCGGCTTGTTTCCCATGCTAGATGACGTGTGGGGTACGGGCGTGTGACCAGTCCTCTGCATTCTAAATCATACGATTGATTGCCTTTCAGTTGCATGAACAGGCAGGAAGGAGAGGAGTGCAAGAACATGTAAAAAAAAATCATAAAAATAATTGGTGAGCACGTGCATAGAATTCACTGCTAGTTGGCCTGCATCTAGACGGGGAGGTGGCGTCTCACAGCTTTGAGTTTCGTGATAAGTGTCCACTGTTCTTATTATTGCAGGATATAGCGAAGAGAAAAATGAGAAGAACGAGGAAATGCTACATCTGCTTTGGAAAAGGGGGTATCTAGCTGCATGTCCTGCTTCTACGGGTATAACCATGGACCTCGTTGCAACAACGTGTGACAAAAAGATGGATTTTGAAAGCATCGCACCATCGCTCATGATCCAGTCCACATGCTAGACTATACATATACATATTCAATATTCCGCTTCCCGTCGCCGCGTCTTGATCGAATCGATTGCTCTAGCCGAGCGCGGATTTCTATCAGCGGTTCTTCAGGTCAGGCTTCCTGGCCATGTTGACAACCGGAGGGGGCGCGTCGTCAAGCGGGTACGGTGGCTTCGACGAGGCCTGCTGCTGTGAGGGCGTCTGTCTGCGCGCCGGGGGCGGCGACAACATTTGGTTCTCTGGCAAGGGCGTTTTCGGGGGAAGCGGTGGCGGCTGCTCGATGCGGTGCGGCTGATGCTGCTGAGGAGGCCGTGCTTGCAACGGCGGCGGCGGTTGCGGCTTATCCAGCACAGGATGTCTCCGCGGCTGCTCGTCTGGCGACATGATGGCGATCTTGTCGGAGCCGGAGGCGTGCCGGTACTGTGCGGGCGTGGGGGCGTTGACAACGAGCCGGTCGCCGTCAGAAGACACTGGTCGGTTGTTGCCCGACGAGAGTTCGAGCTGCCGTGTCTCCGGCATCGTCTCCAGTCGGGCTGGTGCTGGCTGTGGAGACGGGTGGCCCGTCGACGGCCGTGAGCGGTCGCCAGATGTGCGGGGCGGAGAAATGCTGTTGACGTCGGAGCCGGGCATCGAGAGGCGATCGATCCCGGATTCGTATGACTGCCGTGGCAGCGGTTCATGCCGCATCTGCAACTGTGGCCCGGTAGGGATGTCCCCCATGAGCTCGACAGCCAGGGGTTGGCTGATGGACTCCATCGGCTCAGTCGCGACAATGTCCGGATTGTTGGCCATCCGCTCCCACCGGGTCTTGGCCCGGTGGATCTTGGCCAGCTTCGCAGACGAGTCCTGGACAATCTTCTGCTCAGCTGAACGGCCGAGATATCTCCTGGTTCCGGTGCTGATGTCGCCGAGCCGATGCCACTCGTTCATGGCAAACTCGCCGACGCCGACCTCCACGTTCAACCGGTAGTAGTTGTCGATGTTGACGCCTCGCTTCGGGAGAAGTTCCTTGATCATACGCTCGTGTATAATCTCGCACCCCTCGATCTTGGCGATCAGCTTCCTCCTCGCCTCGGCAAAATCACCCATGAAGCCTTCGTACCAGACATGGGAGTTGGCGTCCGTGTTGCGCGGTCGTCGTCCGGTCCCTATGCTGAGGAACACTCCCACGTCTCGCCCTGGCCACTCGTTGACAGTGGCTTCGTCGAGGGCGAACGGCGATGGGTTGAAAGTGCCCGCCCCGTCATCGTGAAAGACTGACTGGCCGACTTTGATCGGCTTGAAGGCCAGACCAATAGCGCAAGTCGCGCGGCCGGCTTCCCAGATCTTGACGTCGATTTCCGGTGCGGGCTCTTTTCGGGAATCGTAAGAGCGCAATACCGCGGGATCTCCACCCCTCGGCGTTCCTTTGTAGATGGCCGTCACGGCGCTGCCAGGGTCTTGTTGTCAGTACAAATATGCACATGGTGGCAGCATATCGGTGCAAAGAACTTACGTCTTTGTCCTGTTCTCCCGAGTATCGTAGAGGCGGGCATTGGGATCGCCGTAGCCGTTTCTGTACGCTGGCCGTGACAACTGCATCGAAGGGCTGCGCGCACTAAAGCTGACAGTGCTGGCGTTGCTGTTGAGGCGTCTTGGGTCCCCGAGGTTGGCGGCGCTCGACCTCGACATGGTCGAGGCTGGACTTTGCAGGCCTGACGGCATGCCATCGTTGCCTTCTGTCTCGGAGACCGTGTGTTCCCTGACGGCCTCCTTGATGGCGTGTTCAAGCATGGACGCCTTGAAGAGAGTCGACCGGTACGGGATGCCGGCGATTGTCTTGTCCGTCTCGAACACCATCCTCGTCATCCGGACGTACAGCTCCTTGCATTGTTCCAAGCTTAGGCGCAGCCGACCGAGCATGAGCGCGATGAGCCCGCCTGTGCCAGTGCCGACAATGAGGTCGAAGTGGTCGCATGGTCTTGGGATCTGGTCTCGTCGAGGCGCCTTGCCTTCTATCTCGACATATGTCCTGTGCATGAGCTCCTGGATGATGATGAGCATCGAGTAGCCGCGTACACCGCCGCCATCTGTGCATTGCAGACAGGCCTGTCAGTAACGATTCGCAGTAATGAAGCGTGGTTCGGCAAGGTCCGCGAGGCTGCGGGACGTGTTCAACTCACCCAGACTGAGGACTCGAAGCGGTGGGCCTCTTGTCGTGTCCTTCCTCTTCACCTGGTTGTAATCCATGCTGGTTGTCGCAGCCCAACGTCCCAAGTATGTCGCGCAAGTGCTCAGTCGAGGTCGTGGGTGCCTATTTCAAAGGTGTGGCGAGGGGGCAAGCGCGCGCGGTGGTCGCGGAGCAGCAGAGAGCCTTGCCTGGTGCTCTCGTGGGCCCAGAAGGTTTGCTGTCGCTGCGAGAGCTGCGATTCGACAAGGTGGCGTGGTGTTGATGTTGTTGGTTAGGCTCGAAGGTTGAATACAGCAAAGGCTGGCGCGGGGGACGGCTTCGCAGAGGCTGGAGGCTGGGAGAGGAAGGCCGTAAGCCGGTGGCCTTGGTTGTGTTGCGCCAAGAATGCGCAAATGGAAGAGGTGCTTCGGAGGGCCGGCCTGACGGGGGGCTAACTATGACGATGTGCTTGGCCAGTCGTAGTGGGGCCGGGTCGTCGGTTTGGTGCCGCAGACAATCGCCTTTGTCTGTGAAGCTGGGGGTGACCCGGGCTCGGGCTTTCCTCGAGTTGGCTGTGAGAGTTTTCGAGGCCGCAGACAGCGAGGGTGAGGTGTTGCAGAGCAAAAAAAAAAATAGTGCGAAGAACCGGGAAGTTTGTAGAAGCAAGCGATTGTCCAGGCACCGGAGCAGAAGAGCGCGACGGGCATGTGCATTCAGGTTCAGGGTCGAGTCATCCTGTCTGTCAGCAGCCATGTTTGCAGCACCGTCAGCGATGCGCCTGACCCCTGGGCATGATGCGGGCTCGTGATTCGCCAGCCCGCCGCCTCCGTCAGCGACATCATCCCCCAAAGAATGCGTGCCTGGGCGGAGCCGCCGGCCATCCCCGCCCTTCCAGCTCTTACGCCCACGACTCTTCTGGAACCTGCAGCCACGAGCCGCCGCTCTGTCGAGCCGGCACTTTTGACCGCCGCTTCGCCGACGAAAAGATGGGACGCTTCTCCACGCTGACCCGACACGAGCTCCCGCAGACCCTGCTCTGTCTGCTCACGTAACCCGGCGGGCCGAGCTGCAGACCGTTGCTCGCGTGGCCATAGGCTATCTGACAGTCTCGTCCGCAGGAGCGTGTCGACATTCTGCACACTCGCAGACCCCGTCGACCCGAGGTTCTTTGCGACCTTGCGAGCTTGGAAGAGGCCGCCTGTGATGGCCCCTGTCAGCGATTTCGAATGATAGGCGCTGGACACTCCTCGACTCGTGGAGAGCCAAGGCGTGTCTCTGCCCGTTCATTGGGCACCAACCCTCGCATCCACGAAGGAGCCGTGGGGATCCCGTCCGCGGACCGCTGCATCAGCATGCCAAACTCCCCGCCTGACCTGCAGAGACAGTGTGGCTGTGCATCTCCTGCACAATGGATCTGCCAGCATTAAGAACAGGGAATTTCACATTGCCGTCGCCACTATTGTTCCTCGTCACGACATGATGCCCAACGGGCCGGCTTGTCGGATTCGCCTGATAGGTCGGTCTTCCAGAGAAGATCCTCAGCAGCTTCAACATGCCGATCAAGACTGTTCCTGAAGAAAAACATTAGTGGGACTTTGAAGGGGGCAAAGGGGAACTGCGAGCTCCCTCGCACGCCTGGCGAGCCTGGTTCTTGTCGGCTGCCTCATTTGCTTGTCCAATGGAGCATGCTATCCATACACGCTGAAGAACACTCCTCATTATTTCCCTCGGGATTCCGGCTTTCGCATCGGATCCATTGTTAGACGGCCGTGTCCTGACTCGCCTGACGCTCAAGAAGCACGTCACGGAAGAGTCAGTCAGGGAGCTTTTGCTCGCGGGTCGCGTGGACAGGTGCCACAAGTGGATGCTTCTAACGGTTGCCGTGGGTTGCGTGACCCTGACGGTGGCGAGACACTAGAAGCCTTCTGGAAGCTCACGAGGTCGCCCACGCACACAGATGTCTCCCGGCAATTTTTAACCTCACATTCAAGCATGATGCACACCGTGACACGCTTCTTCGTCCAAGAGATGGCTAAATGTCCTCGCACGGGGAGAAGCTGTATGGAAACCCGACCACGGACGCCTCCAAGGGGGTCTCGAACGGGCAATTACGCACCCGGGTATGGAATCAATGTTGAACGGTCTTATACGAGCAGCACGTACAGAGCGGCGCTTCACTACGTTTATAGTGTCCAATTTCTCAGGCTAGGCTTGTCGCCCGTACCGCGCTTACAGACATGCCATTTCTCTGGTCAAGCGCGGGTCAATGGCCAATGGTTCCAAATGCCACCACATCACGTAACTGCACACCCTCTCATTTCCATCTCGTCTTAGACTTCGATAGTATTGAAATGGAACGTCTAGATATAATTCGCGACGTCTATCATATCGTGACTGGAGCAGAAACTCATGGAGCGGATTTGAAGGTGGCATTAGGGTAGGAATCGGGGGGTCCGGGCTTAGCAAAGTAAAACCAAAAACAAAGGGGTGGCCTGCCGGACTGATATCAGATATTAGAGAGCTGTCCGGACGTATATTACTGCATCTTTCCGGCTATCTGCTAGACCCTGTAGGGCTCTCCGAAATCTTGGAGGAATTCATGCTTGTGTGCGGCGAACTCTGTGTGACCGTGGCTCCGAGGCCCGGATAGTCTCAAGCAACGCATCAACTCGTCGCGAGCGATTGGGAGAGAATTGATTGTGTCGACTTGAGCAACTACTAAATCATATTGTAGCGCAGTCTTGGAGCAAAATATTTTTTTCGACGTTGTAAATTCCATTCCAGGGGAACCAAGGGCCGAAAACATAGCTTATGATACCTGCCGTGTCTTCGAGGTTGGGACCATGGTCGATGAGAGACAGGCAAACGTCGAGCGCACGAGCTCGGCGCGGCAGAAGCTTGCCCGCTCGGGCATTGCGGTCAGCACAGTGGGACGTAAGTTGTTTGGCTAGGTTCTGTCCTTTCGTGAAGGGAGCGTGAGCCCTTGTCAAGAACCGCTCCTTGGATCAGCCAAACGAGCGTGCCGGCCAGAGCATATCGGACTCTCAATGAGTGAGCCACCGGAGTGCCAAGGTCTTCACTGTGGCCTCGTGAAGCCCTTACATGTCCCGTCCTGCCGCGATATAAACAGGAAGACCTGTCAGAGGCCAGCATGGGCTTGAATACTGACTACAGCTTATGCGGCGCGGAAGGCCTCTGAACCAACAAGTCGTAGAAAGTCTCTACACAGTCCAGAGGGCTATGCCGCCCGGGGCCCCTAAGCACCTCGTGCACTCGTGCACATAGAGCATACCCAGCGCTGCAACTCATCTGTTACACACAGCTCATGCAGCTTGCAGAATCGGAACGAAGACCGGCTGCGAGCCTGCACGTGGTGACAACACATAGAGATGTAAGTGAGTTCGTTGAAGGCCTTGTGTAGATGAGCACACACGTGCCGGATGGTCCGCAAAGGGCGGGTTTCCCCACATCACAAAACGTGTCATTGCGTTCTGGAATTGACCGTATCGAGTGAGGACACGGAGCCGTCTCCAAACGGACGATGATGTAGGTGAGTGACAGTACCAGGAGGCAGCCTTGGCAACTAGGCTAAGGTAAGATATGGATGCGCTCGTGTGTCGTTGGGCTCAGGGTTTAGTCTTTTGGATGGAATGCAGGAGAGAAAGGACAGCCGTGTCCATGATAGGACCGTTTACGCCAGTCTGTCATGTTGGGGTGTCGCAACCACGGAACATTCTCATGGCTTCGCGGGGGAATCGTGCTTGGTGTGGAGCAGATGCTGGCACAACAGACTTCCGCCCTAATGCAGCAGGCTCAAAATACTTCCGCGATTCCCCCCGGCTGTGGCGTCTTGGGACACGGGACAAGTGGATTTGATGAATCCTTTACTGCACCAACGTCTCGTAGCACTGCATTGTTCCCGCAGTAGTGACGGGAGGCTGGTTGCTTCCCAGCTCGCATGGCAGCTTCCACCTAACAAGCTCCCCCGACAGGACAGGCACACTTCGTGTCGGGACCCCAGCAATGTCTGCTGTCAGGACTTTCAGTCAGAACTCCGATCGTGTAATCGGACCGGATGCCCACCGGGGTGGAGTGGCCCGAGGCTCGGCGTGGGGATGCGTCGACGTCATTTGTGGGGCGCAAGCTGGTCGACCGCCTCGAGATATGACGACACACGTGGCAGGGGCCACAACTCCTGCAACTAGCGCCAGACACCCACCTGCGCAGCCGCAAGGCTTCCCCAAACCAGGCGCGTCCTCCGAGCGTGGGATGGTGTCGATGGAGTCTGTAATTTCGGTGTGTGGGTATGCCTGCTATCGTGAAACCTGGAGGTCATATTCATGGCCGCTGCGGTGTCTCGTCTTTGTTGCAAGAAGCGGGTGAAAGAAGCCTGGAGCGTTCGCGAAGGCTGACGAGCCGTGTCCAGGCAGAGCAGGTGTGGCGAGACTGCCGGTGACACAAAGTCTCTAGCTGCCCACTGAGGGCACGCCAGCCCAGCCCAGCTGAAGGACGCCGGCATGGCTGTGCCACTTCTCCGCCTGACAGTGAAGACAGAGGTTCTGCGATACCTTCGATTAGGTGACGACTCCATGGGGTACTCGGCATGTGCTATTTCTCCAACCTGTAAAATTGGGGAAGACTTGGGGAGCGAGGGGAGCTGGGGTCGTCCGGGTCAAGCTTTGCCTGTGGGTACCGTCTCACTTGTGCCCACCCACCACTTCATTTGGTACGACCGCCTAGGACCTTGCCTCGTCGAGCACCAGAGCGTGTCCTGAGGAGCCAGAACGGCTGACTCCCGGCGGCTCTCGACTGTGCCAGGCACCCCGTGCAGTGGCTTGCGGGCGCGTGCTATGCGCCTAGCCTGAGGCGGCTCGCCAGCCGGGAGAGAGTCGGGACCGCTGCTGGCCGAAACTTTGCATTTGCAATGCAATGACATATGCCCCAACGGCTGATCATCCGGCGGTACTCCTGAAGGGGCTTGAGATCCTTCGGATCCGGCGTTTAGAGTCCTGAGGGCCACGGCCAACAGCGGTTGCTGGCGTGGGGATCGTCATCACAAAGGAGGGTATGGACTCCTCCTGTAGTATGCGGTCCTCGCCGGACATCCAGGATTTTGAGAAGGTCCCCCGGACCTGAAAACCTGAACAAGTGCCCGATCTCGATGAGGACGGCCTACGTGGTGAACGGGGACCCCCCGAGTCGTGTGGCCGACACGTGCCGGGGTGCGGCCGCCTTTGACGGCAGCGGCTGGGACACAGATGCAGCAGGGATCGTCACTGCCGCTGATGATCTGGGGCGCACCCATGCCGTGCCAAACCTGTGGAAGGTGCACTCTCTCGAGCAGTCCTGCCGCCGACGTCTTGGACCAAGCCTTGTCCAAGCTTGCGTCAAGCTTGCCTACCAAGCCAAGGCTCGTCGCCCATGCCGTCCGTGGAGCCCTCGCAGGGTATAAGAGCTTCCTGGACAGCCCGCCCGCACCGCACCTCGTTTGTATCCCTCTTGTAACATTCTTCCCTACCGCCTGCATGGTGTCCGGACCTGACACGCCTCGACTGGATCCTATGACACCCTCATCTCTCACAATACATCTAGACACGACATCGTCAGATCAACGATCAACATGAAGAAGTTTGGCAACATCTATTTCTTGGCGGCCATCGCCGTCATCGGTAAGCCGCGTCCACTCACCTAGCCGACCCGGACTCTTCCCGACGCTGACCACATCCCTCCTCTCGGCCAGGCGGTGCGCTCTTTGGATTCGATATCTCGTCGATGAGCGCCATCATCTCAACCGAGCCTTACAAGTGCCAGTTCAACCGCGAGGTATGCCAGACCAACCCAGTCCAAGCTGGAGCCACAGCCGAGCCAAGCACTAACGTTGTTCGCCTCCCAGCCCTACTTTGACGAGCAAGGACGATGCTACGGACCCAGCGACACAGTCCAGGGTGGCATCACGGCTGCCATGCCTGGAGGCTCATGGGCTGGCGCGCTCGTCTCCGGCTGGCTGACTGACCGCTTTGGCCGCAAGACATCTATCCAGATCGGTTCCATCATCTGGTAAGAGGGAAAATGCACGCTCACGAAGCTCCGAAACAGCCAGGAGACTAACTCTTGACGATTTCCAGGGTCCTTGGCTGCATCATCACCTGCGCCTCGGTCAACATTCCTATGCTGATTGTCGGCCGTGTCATTTGCGGCTTCAGCGTTGGTATCTGTTCCGCGCAAGTGCCCGTCTACATCTCTGAGCAGGCCCCTCCCTCCAAGCGTGGTCGTCTCATCGGCATGCAGCAGTGGGCCATCACCTGGGGTATCGCCATCATGTACTTCATCTGCTACGGCTGCAGCTTTCTTGAGCACGACGCGGCCTTCCGTGTCCCTTGGGGTGTCCAGGCCTTCCCGGCCTTCATTCTCGGCATCGGTCTGATGTTCCTGCCCGAGTCGCCCCGCTGGCTCGCCAAGAAGGACCGCTGGGAGGAGTGCAAAGAGGTCCTCATCCTCGTCCACGGCAAGGGTGACCCGAACTCGCCCTTCGCTGCAAAGGAGCTCCACGAAATCCAGGAAGTCGTCGAATTCGAGCGCCGCAACGCCGACGTCTCCATCTTCGAGCTGTTCAAGCCCAAGATGATCAACCGGACCCACATCGGCGTATTCACCCAGATTTGGTCCCAGCTGACCGGCATGAACGTCATGGTAAGTCACAACCGCTGGCCAACGTACTTCTCGGGCATACTCCTTACTGACATCAAACACCACAGATGTACTACATTACCTACATCTTCACTATGGCTGGTCTTGGCGAGCAGACACTCCTGTCCAGTGGCATCCAGTTCATCATCAACGTTGTCATGACCGTGCCCGCCCTCATCTGGATGGACACCTGGGGACGCCGCCCGTCTTTCCTCGTCGGTGCTTTCCTCATGTGCCTCTGGTGCTGCATCAACGCCGGTCTCTTCGCTGTCTACTCGCGCCCCGCCAACCCTGGCGAGTTCACCAACCCGTCCATCTCTATGGTCATCAGCGGCCCAGCCTCCAAGGCCGTCATCGCTTCGACCTACCTCTTCGTCGCCTCCTTTGCGCCAACATGGGGACCTTCAAGTTGGGCGTATCCCTCAGAATTGTACCCACAACGTGTCCGGGGTAAAGCCGTCGCACTGGCTACTTCGTCGAACTGGGCTTTCAACTTTGCTCTGGCATTCTTCGTCCCGCCTGCCTTTGCTACCATTACGTGGCGGACGTACATCCTCTTCGCCGTCTTCTGCTTCTGCATGTTCTGGCACGTCTTCTTTGTGTTCCCCGAGACTGCTAACAAGAGTCTCGAGGAGGTCGCCCTCATCTTCGAGGATAACGGCCCCGGCTCTATCAAGAACATCGGCACCCCCGCCTGGAAGACTCGCAACGAACGCCACCGCACCCTTAAGGCTGAGCGTAACGAGGTGGATGTTGAGGAGAAGCTGGCCGCAGAGCCTCGTGTCAGCAAGAGCTCCAACTAGGAACAGTGAGACTCTTCGGGAGGCGTGCTCGTTGGCGAGCCGGATCCTGTGATGTTGTACTTGGCTTTCCAGCAAACTCAAGGCACAGCCATCCAGGTTTCCAGCATTCTCTTTGAATCACGAACCAGGAGGGCGAGTTTCGTACACTTCCCTAGGGTAGCTATAGCAGAAACACCTAAACCAGTATTACTACCCGAGTCCTTGTAGCCTTTCTTCGAACCCGAGTGCACATGAGCAAGCGTGGACCTCTGCGGACCCAACCATTGAGATCCGGGTATTGTACTGAATTCGACATCCGCGAAAGCATGTTGACAGTCGAGAGAGTGATCTGATATACGAGACAACTTTGACAACGTTGGCGGAACACACCCGGGCTTCTGGAGAGCTTCCGCCCGGGCACCCGGGTGCAAGTGGGGCTGGTTCGAGAGCGGGGCTCCGAGTGCGCTGGTGGAGCGTGAGATGGAGCCGGCCGTTTGCTGCCCCGCTTCTTGTGCCTGAATCCTCAGACAACGACCTAGGGGTCCGCGGGGAAAGCATGTTTTTGATAAGTACTGTAGGGCTTGCGGATGAGTAGACTGTTCGACCAAAAGAGGGACACCTTGGGAGTGACCCTCGACCGTTGGCCTTGTTCCGTGAAGACTGGTACCTCCAGGGTCGCAGCTGCCGAGAGAGCCCCCGACCAATCACGGCTCGTCTGACAGCCCATAGCGGGGAAGCCACACTCGGCTGAGCGAGGTGCGGAGCTCCATCCGGACGAAATCCATCAGCCTCGCCGTTTCTCGACAGACAGTTGTCATCCCTCCCTTCTGCAGCCTCTCGATTACGGCGGCCTTGCTCGAGATCGCGTTCCCGCCCCAGCCTGATGCCGTCAACACGAGAGCTCGCTCCCATGCCGTCGGATTGGTGAACGTGTAAACTTAGCTCTCGAGGACTCGTTTCGCCAATCCCGCTGCCTGGCATAAGCTCCTCAACCAGAGCTGGCCGCCGCGAGGCTGTCTTCCGATGGAGCCAGCGGCCAAGAAGAGGAGGCTCGCGCCCAAGATTGAGCCTCAGGCTAGCCCTCCCTCGCCGCACTATGCCTACGACTCTGTAAGATACCTCAATCGGTGTCCAATCTCTCTGCAAGCACGGGCATCTCCAAGACTCGGCTGACACTTCCGCACCCCGTCTCCGGCCGTAGCAGTCGTCTGCCGCGGTTTCCATCCCTCCATCTCAAGATGCTGCTCCGCCGCCGCCGCCACCGCCGCTCCCGGAGCGATTCGAGTTCGAGGCTTTTGCCAGGCACCTGCAGGACGCTGCCATGCTGATATGCAGGCAGACGCAGAAGCCGCTGCATACAAAGGCCTCTGTTCTGATCTTGCAGTGGGAAGGCTACGGCGGCGACGGAGACGCCACCGGCACACCTGCGGCCGACGTGCGTGCCCTCGAGCACGTCCTCCACGAGCGGTACCGGTACTCGACACATCGATACAGCATACCGAGTGCTGCTGGGTCTAGGTCTAGCCTGAAGCTCGGCGTCCGCGTGCGGTCTTTCTTGGAAGAGCAGGGCCCGGATCATCTCTTGATAGTGGTCTATGCCGGGCACAGCGGCTTGGATCCAGATGGCGAGGTCCACTGGACAAGGTGGGTTCTCTCCGAGTGTTGTGATGGGTGCATTGGTCCTCTTGCTGTTCCGAGATTGCTGGCTGTTCTGACTTTGCACTCTTGCTGCTACAGTAACGCTGGTGATGATGCTGTCAGGATAAAGTGGAAAGGTATACGGTGCTTGTTCGAGGAGTCGCCATCTGATGTGTTATTCCTCCTCGACACCCGCTCCTTACGAGAAGAGCCGATACAGACCAGCAATACGGGGGTCCAGGACGTTCTAGCGTGCAGCAGCATCGACAGCAAACAGTCTCAGTTACCCTCGACGACATTTTCGTCTTTCACTGCACAGCTCACCGAAGCGTTCGTCAAGCTCGCAGACGATAACCGACTTTTCACGGCCGAGCACCTGTTCCACGAGATTGCCATGCAGCGACGGCACGAGGCCATGCACGCCTCCTCCAGCTTACTCAACGGCACAGCGGGCAACAAGCTGGAATTCCACCACGACCAGCTGCCCCTGCTGTACAAGCTGGCCTCCGGCAGGGGCCAGAGCCTGACGCTCAGCCCGATGAACAGCCGTTCAGACGGGCCACCACCGCATCACCAACACCCCCCAGCAGCTGCTGTAGAGCTTCTTGACGACGAGGACGTCGTCATACATCCCAGCATGGTGGACGGCCTGACCTTCGAGGAGCAGCGGGTGCTGGTCTGCACGACGTACGTCGGCGAGGCGAGCTCCAACATGTCATCGTTCAATAGCTGGCTGCAGCACAGATTCGCGGATGCGTCACCGTCGTCTTCCTCAGCGATCAGCGTCGAGGGCATGTTTCTCGGTCCGCCGACGATGCTCCTCATATCCATGCCCATGGCCGTGTGGAACGTCGTCCAGCACGACAAGGTGTGCTGCTACCTCGGCTGCGTGAGCTCGCACAATATGACGCACCTGTACGAGCGGCTGGTCCGCGCACCGACCGTTGTCAGCTTCCTGGAGGCGGCGAAGGATGTGGACCGCAGACTGTCGCAGGGGCAAAAGACCGGAGCAGCAACGACGACACCCGTGAGCCAGCACTACAACACTTATCGGGACGCGCTGCCTCCGAGGACACCTATACGTTTATCAGATGACCGGCTCGATCCGCGGAGCGTGCCTCGCTCTGAAGCAGGGAGGAGGCCGCTGTATGCGGGAAACTCTCTCCACCACTCGGGTAAAGCACCGGGCAGCGACCCTGAGGAAACGGCCGAGATGAAGGCGGCGGCAGAACAGCTCAGCGCGCTCAGCCACGTCCGGCATCTCAGTGACGAGGGAACCACCGGCGCCGCGAGCCCCTTGCCACTCGCAAACCACCGCGGCAAGCGCTCGTTCGACGCCGCCATGTCATCACCACAGCAGGACGGCGCGGCCTTCCCGAACGCTCAGCACGATATCACACCGACCAAAGGCAAAGGCCAACAGCGCCGCAGCCTCGCCAAGCAGCTCCTACCAACCTCCTCCCGGCAGCAGCATCAGCAGCAGGACACGCAGTGCGAGCACTGCAGCCACGCGCCCTTCAAGGACACGTCCACGCTGCGCAAGCACATCGCCGCGGCGCACACCCGCCCGTTCCCCTGCGCGTTCGCGTTCGCGGGCTGCCCGAGCACGTTCGGTAGCAAGAACGAGTGGAAGCGGCACATCGCGTCGCAGCACCTGTGCCTGACGTACTACCGCTGCACGGCGTGCCTGCCACAGGGCAACATTTCCAGCAGTGGTGGGAACAGTAACGGCACGGCGATGAGCGAGAGCCCCGGCGGCGCCGGCAGCAAGGGCGGCAACAACATCAACAGTAACGAGTTCAACCGCAAAGACCTCTTCACGCAGCACCTGCGGCGCATGCACGCGCCCTTTGCTATCAAGAAGTCCCTCACCACGCGCAGCGACAGCGACTACACCAGGCTCCTGCTCGAGTGGGAGGCCCACGTCAAGGAGATGCAGGCGTCGTGCCTCGTGGTCCGGCGCAGGCCCCCGCAGCGCTCGGCATGTCCGAACCCAGGGTGCGGCAGCGTCTTCGAGGGCGTCTCGGCCTGGGACGAGTGGACGGAGCATGTTGGGCGGCACATGGAGAAGGGCGAGGCCGCGGGCGGGAGGATGGGGGCCGACGGCCTGCTGGCGGAGTGGGCGCTGTTGGAGGGCGTCATCGAGCGTGTCGAGGGCGGCGGGTACCGGCTCGTCAGTGGGATGGGACAGGCGGCTTCGCCGGTTGTAGACGGCCGCCGTGGTAGCAATACCCACGTCGAACACAGTGCCAGCAACAGCGGCAGCAGTCACATCGACAGCGCCAACTTCGGGAGCCCCGATCATAAGGTTGCGAAGGAGACGGAGCCTGCTGCTGCTGCTTCTCCTCCCCCACCACCACCGCCTCTCCCTCCGCCGCCGAAAGATAAGGTTGTCGAGCATCAGGAGAACCACGCCGGGCCGCCCAATCGCGATGCCATCGCCGCTACTACCTCCACCGTCGCAAAGGATGACGAGGACGACCGCACCATCGTCGCTGCATCGACGATGCTTCCCGCAGCGATGGAAGTGGACGGATGAGTCGGGTGTGAGGCGGTATTATATCCACATTATAGAAATTAACGACGACATGACGACGCAGGCGGCGACCCTGCTTGGAAACAAAACAACAACCGAGCTCGGCATAGGAACAGGAGGGAGGCGGCACTGTCTTTCCGATCCTACGCTCTGAGCAGCGAGGACAAGCTCGAGATCGTGGCGGAGGGCTTCTTCTTTTTCTGGCGACACGGCGACATCTACAATTCCCCGCGAAACTTTTTGCTTTCTACTATGCTGGCTGGCTATCTGAATTTTGGCATGATCACGACGCGATGACGAATGAGAGTGTGTATGAACATACACACGTATACATTTCACGATGGACGACAGTAAAGATATATTCATGACAAAGATGTTTTCTCCTTTGCCTGGTTGGGGCCCGTTGCATAGACTGTTGGACCTCTGAAACTCTGCACAGCTTTGTCCAACATTACGCAAGTTCAGATACCGAATACTTGATGTTTTGTCCTTGAGTATCAATTCCATGATGCTTGTTCTCGGGCAGCCAACACTTGACCGCGTTTCTCGTCTCTGTCTGTTGCATACCGCTACTTGTCATTTGCCGACAGAACGTTATGACTGTCATACTCGCCATCTGAGGGCCTTCTCAGAGCCCCGTGCACTCAGAAACAACTCCAGCACAGAGGAGGGCCTACCATTTCGGGACTCGAGCATGGATGACGGAGTCCGGCAGGGCATTGACGAATCAGAGCCAACACCGCCCGCCCTTGCACCAGGGACCATGCGGGGAAGGAACAAACCCTCACATCGGAACCAAGATTGCGATGCGTTGCTCCATCATCACTAGAGTAGATACTCCGCGCTACAAATCTGGGGGAATGGCACACCGCACTCTTTCCCAGGTACCGTCCCATTTTTTCACTCTCCGCAAAGTCACGGAGACCTGCATCTCGCCGCAGAAGCTCCGGATTACCGCCGTCTACGCGACGCCGGCCCTCGCGCCGGGCGTGAACCGCAGCGTGACAGTGCAGCTCGCCCCCCTTGCTACTTCATGGGTTCTGCGATCCTGCTCGACGTCGTCTTGCATCGACCTTGACCGAACCAGGCATGTCTGAGAGACTTTGGCCGGCCCACACCCGACCGAGCTCGCCGTGCTCCGAGACGCCGCCGAGAGATTGCGCGACGAGGGGCAGCGCATGAGAACGAAGCGAGGTCCGCCCTGACAGCTACATAGCTGTTCCTGCCCCTCGAGGAGCCCCCCGTTGCAGAATGATCGGACGAGCCAGAGACAAACTCCGGCTCCAGGGCGGGCAATGATCTCATGGCCCGCACCCCGGCTGCAGGCTACTGCCGGTCTTTGCTGGAGAAGCATGCGGGGTACTAGCTCGAGTCGAGCACTCACTCCCGCCTACGTTGATCAGGAGCCTGTTCCTGCGAAGTGCAGAGAGTAGTTGGGAGGAGAAGCAGCTCGGTGTGTATATAATGGTAGCAAGTCCTCGCTCATGGCTTTCGTGTTCATGCATGCACAGAATCACTCAAGCAGAAGACAAGGCCAAGTGACAAATATCACTTGTTTCTTCTAACACCATGGCGCGCTTACTCTTGATGGCTATGGCCGTCTCGGCCACGGCTCTTACAGCTCGAGACTACCCTACCAACCCACTTGCTGCTTGCCCTGGCTACAAAGCTTCCAACGTGAAGACGACCGACACGGGTTTGACGGCTGACCTGACCTTGGCTGGTACCGCCTGCAATGTGTACGGCACTGACCTTAACGACCTCGTTCTCTCTGTCTCCTACGACACTGGTAAGTTTATCATGAACTTCGTCCTTCCGAACTGAGCTGACCACCTCGTTCGACAGAAACGAGACTCCACGTCAAGATCCAGGATGCTGCCAACAACGTCTACCAGGTCCCAGAGTCTGTCTTTCCCCGTCCCAAGGCCGCTGGTTGCAAACCGAGCGACTCAGCACTCAAGTTCGAGCACACCGAGAGCCCTTTCTCCTTCAAGGTCTCCCGCTCCAACACGGGCGAGGTCCTCTTCGACACCTCAGCCGCCAGCCTCGTCTTCGAGTCGCAGTACCTGCGGCTGCGGACGAAGCTGCCCGAGGACCCCAACCTGTACGGCCTCGGCGAGCACTCTGACCCCTTCCGCCTCAACACCACCGACTACATCCGCACGCTGTGGTCGCAGGACTCGTACGGCGTGCCCACGGGCTCTAACCTCTACGGCAACCACCCGGTCTACTACGAGCACCGCGAGACGGGCTCGCACGGCGTCTTCCTGCTCAACTCGAACGGCATGGACATCAAGATCAACCGCACGGCCGAGGACGGGCAGTATCTCGAGTACAACACGCTCGGCGGCGTGATCGACCTGTACTTTGTGTCCGGCCCGAGTCCCATCGAGGTGACCCAGCAGTACGCCGGGATCGTGGGGCTCCCCGCGATGATGCCCTACTGGGGTCTGGGGTTCCACCAGTGCCGCTACGGGTACAGGGATATCTACAACACCGCCGAGGTCGTGTACAACTACAGCCAGGCTGGAATCCCGCTCGAGGTAAGCACGACAAGACCCTCAGTGCGAACGACTTGCGCAGAACGCTGACCTATTTGCAGGTCCAATGGAACGATATCGACTACATGCTGCGGAGACGCGTCTTCTCGCTGGATCCGGAGCGGTTCCCGCTCGAGATGGTGCGCGAGTTCGTCGACCACCTCCACGCCAACGACCAGCACTACATTGTGATGGTTGATCCTGCGGTGGCATATTTCGATACTCCGCAGACGCTCCAGCGCGGGATCGATGACGATGTCTTCCTGCTGCGTCAGAATGGCTCCCTGTGGCGTGGCGTTGTCTGGGCTGGCGTGTCCGTCTTCCCCGACTGGTTCTCGAAGAACATACAGACCTTCTGGAACAACGAGTTCAACCTGTTCTTCGATCCAGAGACCGGTGTAGATATCTCAGGTAAGCATACCTTGCAGCTTTGCAGCGAATGGCGGCACTATCCCAGAGCCATCCCCACTCAAGGCCGACCTTAAATCATCACCACCCAACCTTCTCGCATGCATCATGAACTAATTTCATTTCACTCAAGGCGCCTGGATCGATATGAATGAACCTAGCAACTTCCCTTGTTATTTCCCTTGCGATAATCCCGAGAAATCGGCAATTGATTACCCTCCCGAGCCACCACCGGTGAGATCGCCCCCAAGGCCGCTTCCTGGATGGCCTTGCAGCTTCCAACCGGAAGGCTGCTCCAATACGTCGGCTAGGTCAATCAAGCACGACAAAGAACTCCGAACAGTTCTTAAATCCATCCGTCATGATAATCCATTCTATATTGCTCCCCGGCAGGCGGATGGCCAGCAGCAAGGGCTCCCTGGGCGGGATCTTCTCTATCCGAAATATGCCATTCACAACAAGGCCGCCTATGAGGATTCTGCCAATGCTGCCGAGGGCGGCATCTCAAACAAAACAGTCAACACAGACGTGATTCACCAGAACGGTCTTGCCATGTACGATACGCACAATTTGTACGGAACTATGATGTCCAGCGCCACGGCGGAGGCCATGCGCCAGCGTAAGCCTGATCTTCGCCCTCTGATTATCACGCGGTCAACGTTTTCCGGAGCGGGGACGAGAGTAGGACACTGGCTTGGAGACAACTTGTCTCTATGGGACCACTACCGCCTGAACATCCGCTCCGCGGTGGCCTTTGCGGCGATCTACCAGATCCCCATGGTCGGCGCCGACGTGTGCGGCTTCGGCGGCAACACGACCGAGCAGCTCTGCGCTCGCTGGGCCACCCTCGGCGCCTTCATCCCCTTTTACCGGAACCACAACTCGATCGACTCGCCGAGCCAGGAGTTCTACCTGTGGGAGAGCGTCACCAAGGCCGCCAAGGGCGCCATCGACATCCGCTACCGGCTGCTCGACTACATCTACACGGCGATGCACAGGCAGACGCTCGACGGCACGCCGCTCCTCAACCCGCTGTTCTACCTGTACCCGCACGACAAGAAGACCTTTGCGATCGAGCTGCAGTACTTCCTGGGCGACGGGCTCATGGTCGCGCCCATCGCCGAGGAGAACGCGACGAGCGTCGATGTGTACTTCCCCGCGGCGGACGGCGGCGACACCTTTTACGACTGGCACACCCTCGAGAAGGTCTCCGCTTCCGCGGGCGGGGAGACCAAGACAATCGACGGCGGCAACGACTGGGGCTTCATCCCGCTGTTCCTCCGCGGCGGCGTCATCATCCCGCTGCGCACCAAGTCCGGCATGACGACCAGCGCCGTGCGCGAGCAGGATTTTGAGATCCTGGTGCCTCTCAACAGCGGCGGCGGTGGCGACAAGCACAGCAACGCTAGAGGAAGACTGTACCTCGACGACGGCGTCAGCGTGGTGCAGGCCGAGGGCTCGACGAGCGACATTGACTTCTCGTTCGACGCGGCGACGCGCGAGCTCGTCGTCTCGGGCACGTTCGGGTTCAAGACCAGCGCCAAGATCACAAAGGTCACTTTTCTCGGGCTGGACGGCAAGCCGGCGGAACCGCCGAGCTGTGGAGGCCAGGGCCTGCCGCGGGGCGAGTGGACTGCTGTTGCTGACGCGGCGGGCTCGACGAAGCTGGTCGTGACGGTGGACAAGCCGCTTACAGAAGGGTTCACTGTGAGGATCTGATTGTGGGAGGTCCAGGGGCCGGGGTGAGTGTGCTCAGGTCAGTGGGATGTTGTGGCAGTGTAGGCACATGGATGAAGGTATACCGCGATGTTCCTTGTCAGAAGGTTAGAGATCTAGAGGTCCAGAGGTCCTTGACGCCTGAAAGTCCGACCGACCTTCTTACCTTACGTCTGAAGTATCCCGGGCTGCATGTCTCGCTTGCTATACATCATTATCACAATCCAGGCATTCTCCTCATTCCACATGGCCACAACAAAGAGAAGCAGCACGGGCAATACATCAAGCACTGTCATCGCGGCTCCCCTCTTCAAAAAGAGCCGAGTCCGGTGCAACATGTATATCCTGAAGTAGGCCATGAAGCCCTGCCTGGAGAGGAGAGCGAGCAGTCTTGGAGGCTTTTAGAAGCCCGGCCAGGGATCGAGAAGAATCCCTCAAGAACACGCACCCACGCACAGGAAGACTATACTGGAGGTTTGTCCACCACTCTTGAAAGCAAGCGTATGATACAAATAGAAAGTCTGCAGCTTGGTGACATCCAACCGTTTCTCCGTTTAGACCACGCAGCCCTACACAGCCGTCGAATGGTCACCACCAGCACCACACATGCTCGCGGGCCTGTACGTGATCTCCACGCTGTCGGTCCTCATGATGCCGTCATGCTCAACATTGCAGCGCTTGGGCGCTTCATATTGGTGGTAGTTGCCTCCCTTTTGCGCGTGTGCTGGCTCGTGTATCGTCCTTGCTGTGCTGATGTCCGTGTCCGCGGCATCCTCACTGCTGACTCGCGTACGCTGTAGTATTGAGTCCTGGCTGGATGTAGAGCACATCGCCGCCCCGTCCTTATCTGGCGCCCCTCTCCTCGGCGCGTCGTCGCAGTGGTGATGGTGGGAGAAGTTGTGGAAGCTGGGCTTCTTCAAGCGCGTGCCCAGCTGCGGCTTCGTCGTTCCTGTCTGTCCTCCTGTTGACGGCCCGACTACAACGACGCCCGTTCTCGTTCCCATGCGAAATAGATTGTCCCCTGCGTCATCTTCGTCCGGATCTTGCTGCGGTCCATGGGTGCCTCCCTTGCGCCCAGTCCCTCGGTACCGCGAGGAGAAACCGCCACGGACGGAAGCAGTCGCTTGGCTGCAGCCGGCTCGAGCGTAGTCGAGCAAGGGTTTGAGTATTGGTATGCACGCAGCAATGATGATGGTGCTGCCTTCGACACTGAGATCAGACGCCGCATTAGTCACAGGCGGCTGGCAGCTAACTCCAGTTTGGTCAAATAACATACCACGTCCATATCACCAGAGTCGAAGAGTCGTCTGGAAATTTGTGTGTTAGCCAGGCTCACAGCGATTGCTGTGCAGAAACACTTGCATGAAAAGTCAGGCGAAGCCAGTGACGGGATCATGGTACACTTGTAAACCGCTACAATCGTCGATCTACAACAACGTTCAGCAAACAAACTCTGACGATTGCCATGCACGCTACGCAAACTCACATGAAACCAAAGCCAAGTGCTATACTGAGCCCGATCTTCTTTTCAAGACTCAAGCGCAGCTTGCACAGCACGATGGTCGGGTAGGCTGCAAGATAGAAGTCGACAAAGGCGGAGAATGCTGCAGAGTTGTTTCCTGTTAGCCGGCACTGCTCGCGCAAAGAAGTGTTTCGGACGTACCACCGGTGTAAATGTCGTAGTTTATGTTGACCCAAGGGTCCAGGCAGTTTTCTAGGCCGGCTTTCGTGGGACTCCTCGAGACCGCCAGTGCTGGATGCGACCCGTCGCACTTAACAAACAGGAAGACAACCGTGACCATCAGCTGAATCCAACATGTCCAGCCAAGCACCCAGAGGAAGATGCGGTGGCGCCGCGAAGGCAGGAGAATGCGGCACAGCAGATCAATCGTTGCCAGCTTTGGTGTCGCAAAGGAGACGATTCCAGGCACGAAGCCAATGATGGTCCAGTGCGCGACTCCGGCCTGCTCCTCGGTTGTCAGGGTATGTATATGCCGCCCGTTGCCAGAACGAACAGCCAGGAATTGGAATACTACGGTGAGCCAGGTGCAGAGCTGTTTGCGAAATTCAGTATTTGCCCGGTAGAAACTTCCCAATACACAATATTGTGGGACTCACTACTGAGATGGCGATGAGATAGTCATCTAGCAGCAGCTTGCCCTTGAGTCTGCCTCGCACCCACAACCGTCCAGCACTGAAGAAAGTGCTCAGTGCTGTGACTGCACATATCGTGCCCAAGATCAGGGGTCCACGGTCCTCCAATGCCATGCCCTCTACCGGTCGTGCCCGGGCAGTAAGTTCGTGGCGGAGGAGCAGCATACCGATGCTAGTTGTAGCAAATGGTGAAGCCATCTCAGGACCACGTTGATTGTCTTTTGCGGTGTAGCAATCCGTAAGGGAGATGGCGTTAACGCCGTAGGAGCGATTTGATCCGTATGGTGCTCGCGGGGTTTTATGGGTGTATAGTCGGATATGTCAAGGTGTTGGGACCCTGCAGGGGATCTCGCCAGGATCTGCTCTTGTCTGCAGGCGAGATGGCGGAAGGCTGAGAAGGAGGTCAGCTCGGATGCCCCGTTGCAAGGACCAACATCTTCTCGCGCCATAGTTATTGAGGTATCGGGGGCGGTCACAGTGACAGATGCTGGAGCCAAGTGAGTCGCCCGTCGACGCAGGGCTCGTGGCACACAACGGCAACGTGGTGTGACACGGGGACGGGAGGGCGCGGGCCATCTAGAACCACGGCCTGCAGCACAACGACGAGCAAACTTTGCCCGCCGTGGCAGCACGAGCATGGCGGAGACTGTACATGAGTGAATGCAGAGAAGGCGTGGCATCTCGACGGGGATCAGGCATGTCGTGTGGTACGGACATGACAGGAGCGTTGACATTGCATATTACTAGCCATCTCTGCGCCAGCTGTCGATGAGCATTTCGTGCTCGTTGTCGTACGAAACCTGATTTCCACATCCTCCTGGCACGCCCATAATGGTGGTTTGCGAATTGCTGGGCATTGGCAGGATGAGTCCGCACGAGTCTGCTCGGTGCTTGGCGGACCGGCTTCGCGACAACGGTGGGGGATTCACGAGTCTGGCTGACCTCGAAGAGCCGCATGATGATAGGCAGACTGATATAGCCAGGCAAGATGTGAAGATCTGATGTGTGCTCTGGACAGCCGTGGTGGACGAAGTTGGTAATAGTCGCGATATCCAGAGGCCCAATCAGGTCGCCATCCGTGTTAGAGATAAAGTTGCACAGGGGAGCAGACTAGGGCAGGGACATGCGACATGCGACATGCGACATGCGACCTGCAACCTGCGACCTGCAAAACGTGGAGGCCAAGCCCCAGGGTTGGAACTGCCAGATCAATACAATGTTGCCTTATTGCATAGGCACGACAGGCACCACGGCGTTGGCCGTTGACAGGTCATGCAATGGCCTACAGAGCAAAAGAAAGATCCCCAGCCTTCACTTCGTGGGGCTTGCACTCTTGCACGGAGTACTCGGTAGTGCGGATCGCATGCCGGGGAAACTCTGGCCGGTGATTGACGTCGTCACGTTGCAGTGCAGCACTTGTCAACACGACCTCGGGACGGCACTGGCGCCACCAGCACTAGGCCATCGTGCGGCACGCTCGCTAGACCCAGGTGGTGATGGCCTCGTGAAGGGCGGGTGACAAGCTGTGGAGGCGAGGCATTCCACGGGCCGGCGGGCTGGCACAATTATGTCATGGGCCCCCCCCCCTGCGAGCCCGTATTGCTGGCCCTCCCCTGCCTGAGCCCCCCAGGCCCCCCCTGGCGCCCGCATCGCGCCTTCCTAGTGGCAGGATCGCCTCGCCCATCGCCCAATGCAGTAGGAGGCCCTCCACGATCTCGGTGCTAGTCTTTGCAACGTGCCTCGTCGGCCTTGATCGCCCTGCCCCGGCTCCGGATCGCTAAAAACAGCGAGCGAGCGTGCAAAGGAGAGCAGCAGGACAAGACAAAAGTCCGGCGGTCGCTCGTCCATCCTCGCCTGCTGCACCGTCCCGCCGTTGCAAACTCACACCGCCCACTCTGTCCTCGGTTGCACAGCACGGCCCCTACGACGCCCTTACTTGCGCCTCCACGTCACACAGCGCTCCCGCCAGCGGCCTCTTCTGCGCCACGCCTCGCTCGCTTCTCTCTGCCTTCCTCAGGCCACAGCATAACCCTCGTGCGCGTGTGTCTGCTCTCTCCTCCACCAGCTTCAAGGGTGCATAACCTTGCGAGACGACACCAACTCACCTCGCTGAGCACGGCCAGCATCATGGAGGCCAAGCCTCACCTGCGATATGCCCACCGGCGGCAGGCCGGCGACAGCATCGACCTGCTCAACCCAAACATCTCCCTTGGCACCTGCTACTTCGGCCCCGGCCAGCAGGCCGCCTCAAACTTCATCCCCTGCGGCAACTACGCCTATGACACGTATTCGTGCTGTCAGGCTGGCGACAACTGCCTCGCCAGCAATGCCTGCTTCAACTATCGTGAGTCTCCCCTTTCTGTCCGGCCATGTACCCGCGAAGCCATTGTCTGATCTATTTTCCTCAGGCGGCGGCGTTACATACATAGCCGGCTGCACCGACTCGACCTACAACTCGACAAAGTGCCCCAAGAAGGGCAGCTTCGCCAGCCAGCAATGGTCAGGCCTCGTCCTGTGCGACCAGAAGGCCGGTACCTGGACAAACTGCAAGGAAGCCGACGGAGCCACCAATGTGCAGGATCCTAATAGGCAGTGCAATTGTGATGGCAAGCAGCCATTGTTTACCAACAGCGCCACCCTCAAGCAGGTGGCTGGTCTGCCCTTAGGTCTCAGTTCGTCCATCTCGTGGGTGTCTGGGAGCACGCCCACCGCGACGTCGCCGACAGTTACCCCAAGTGCTTCCTCAGCGCCCACTTCGGCAACCTCGGCATCCACAAACGGTGGCTCGTCCTCTGCCATGTCCTCCGCCATGTCCTCGAACACATCAGTTACCGCACCCGCGCAGACAGCCTCTGATGGCAGCGGCTCTGGTCTGTCGCAGGGAGCTACCATTGGCATCGGTGTCGGCTGCGGCGTTGGTGCGCTCCTTCTGATCGCGGTCGGCGTCATAGCCTGGATGTTGCGCAGGAGACGGAGGGCCGATGAGCACCGCTCGGTGAAGTCTAGCCCGGGCGGCCGGGGCAGTGGCGAAATGAGCTCCCTCCCAGATCGGCCAGTCTCGACGTGGCAGGGAAGCAATGCTGGCGGAGCTGGCGCCATGGATAGCCCCGTCATGTCTGGATTCAAGTCGGAGCTGCCAGCTCACGACCTGCCCAGGCCACCACCAGCAGAGCTGGACAGCACCGCGACGCCGGATCCCTCATTGTCCCCGAGTGTCGGCGGGGCGCGAACAGTCAGCCCCACGACCACCATGGCGCATAACCACACGGGTACGACGTACGGTGGCGAGAACGGGGCAGCGAAGAACACTATTCAGGGGCCGATTGCCGAGTTGGAATGAGTCGTGAATCTCATTTTTGTGGTTGGTTGCGCTCGCGATAAGAGCCAATGATATCTCATACACATTCGGGGAGTAATTTGTACCTAACTACACGTTCTTTCGACCATGGATGCCCGAGGAAATCGATTCACCATTTGTTTACTTTCGTGGCAGTGGGAGGGAGATGCACATATACATGGCCGTCATCTGTTTGTTTGTTAAGACATCACCATGCTCAGAGTCGCACGTCAGTGGCGACAGTACTCAGAGAGAAAGGGGGGCGTACAAGGGGGGCGTACCAGCGATATACCCAGAGAAGTAGAAATTTTTAGTCGTATTTGATCTACAATCAAGAGTTGTGTAGAAAGTTGTTGGGAAACTAGAAAGCATCGCTCAAAAATGATCTCGGCGTATACAACAATGTTGTTTTAGTATCTGACGATAAAGCAGACAATTTGCGCGACCGCGAAGCCCTCGTACTGGACAAACTATTCTACTTCCTCCTCAGAGAAACCCAGGGTGTCCCAGGAAGTACGGCTCGAGATAACAAAATCCTCCGCATCTCTCTCACCTTTCTTTACGTTGCATGTGAGAGGGAAGGAACGAACAGAAAACAATGTGTCACGATTCACGACGCTGACGTCCACGACGGCCATGCTGGCCGCTCTCTCTCTACGAGCCATGTCACTCCGTCTGTTTGTACCCACAAAATAGTCCTCGTTTTTATCTTTTTGTCTGTCTCTGACCCCGGCTGCCAATCTCCAACGGCTCGAGTGCTGCGCTGGCTGTCGCTGTCTTTTCTTGTTGTTTGCTATGGTTCGAGGTCTTCTTGGGCGTCCAGCGGGGAGCTGGAGGAAAGAGAAGGAGCCGGATGCAGTTGACTCGCATATGTAAAACGCGTGTGCTGTCTGAGCCATAAGTTGTTGATCAGTTTGGACAGATCAGTGCCTAGGGATCAGTTGTAGGTGTGTGCTTTTATAATCCAGCTTTCAGAAGAAGCCAAGTATGCTAGAAAAGATGTGGAAAGGGAGCAGAGTACAGGACGGCTATAAAATCTCCAAGGTCGGCAACATGGAGGTCTTTACTCCCTTCGACGAAAGACCGCTGTGGACGAAAAGTCCGTGTGAAGCGTATGAGTCTCTGTAGGTTTCTAACCTCGAGACCAGGCAGACCACTCAGTTCGTTTGCAGTCTCGACGTAGATTGTTGTGACCGGAGCGAAAGAAGAAATGTCGCTTCATGTGGCTGAAGGAGTTACTCGCAGAATGAAAGTCTACGAAACAGGAGTCAAGAAGCCAAGGGGGGACGTGTAAAATGACATTTTTGAAAAATATTGATTGGCGTTCGCAGAAATTCTTAACAGCCCCTGCGGGAGCATCTCAAATATGAACTCGTACTGACGTGGCCCCCCTTTCAGTTGTGTTCGGGCGAGATGAAAAACTACCGAGCTTGCCAGTGGGGGTGCTCTGCCGGTCTTGATACTTGTTCTGATGCTTTACCTTCCTGTCAACGCCGAACTTCCCAGCTCCGAGGAGTGTTGGGATATAGTCACACACATGCGAGTGTGTTGAATAAATTTTCAATAGCCTAGAATCCCAAAAGTTGTACACAGGTTGTTACGCCATCGCACATTTGCCCTTCTAGTTACTCTGTAGTGTTATTCCAGCACGGAAAATATTGATTATTGTCGGAAGCGCCGTTTGTAATGGAGACACGGTATTTGGTATGCTGACACGTGTTTTCTATAATTTAGAGGGGGATTTCTTTCATTTCATTTAATCAGGATTCTATTGTTTCCGTCTGAAACCTAACAGCATGGCCACGGGATAGGTCAAAAGCAAAACGTGCATAAATCATACAAAACAATATAAACGCGCAATGCCACACCCACCAATCATCGCTTGAGCAAGGTATCAATTGCAATTCAGTAAATCCAAGTCAACTCAGCCTAAAACAACAACACAGAACAATACACTCTCATCCTTCCGCAGGGCCGACTCTTCCATCGACGAGACAGCTGGCTGGCCACCCTACAGAAGCTGTTGCTGTGCCAAACCACCTCCGAAGACGCGACGCCGTCTCGTAGCAAAAGTCTTTGCGATGTCATGCGTGACTCCCCAAATCCCAACCCTGATGGGAGGTTATCCCGGACTTGCCGTCCTTGCTTGGAGATGGTCCGCTTGACGCTAGAGTGTGATCAGCCGACGGCGCCAGATCGCGCATTGACTGCGCTATCTAGCCCAACACCTGCTGGCTGCCGGCCCTGCCGTCCGATTCCTGCAGAGATGGAAAAGCCAGGGATATCGAGTGGACGGCGCCTAGCATCGCATGCTCGCAATGCTGTGGGGTGTTCACCCCGTCAACGCCCAGCTCTCGCTGCGAATGGCCTGGCGCTTCATCAGAGAATCGGGAGAAAATAATAAAAATAGGATCGCACGTTCCCCCTTGGTGCGTCGTGGATCAGCGATCACAACCCTGCGGAAAGCAGCCTCTCCACGCCGCTAGAATGTTCTGCCTCGACGACAAGTGCCGAGCTAGAAGGAAGGGTGCGTGCGCGCGGGAGCGCCTCACGTGGCAGTTCTAGCCTTCTTCACCACTCCCCACAGACCTTGTGATCGCCCATTTTAGAGATTCGGAGAGCGGTCGCAACATCGAGAAGCACGTCAGTGGCGCATAGGGGAAGAGCAGAGACGAGATACCTACGGCTACGATAAGCAGGACATCGCCGTTTGACAATGCCCACGGACCCTCTCCGCTCCGCCACAGATTATCTCTCTCGCGCCTCTGGCTCCGCTCCGCCGCTCCTTGTAATCACCACCACTATCATCTTCAGTTGAACGACCCGATCTCCTGATAGACAGAACATACCCAGTCCCCGTGCTTGCAGGCAGCTGCCGAAACAGTCAGGTGGCAGTGGCTTGACCATCTCGGCCCCTCATCTCAGGCAGGGTTGATTGACCAAAATATTCCCTGGGTAAGGGTAAAAGAAAGCGTGGTGGCATCTCGCCGCTCGAAGTTCAGCTGAGGACTGCCTATCTCGGTGTTGCCGGCGTGCGCGCTAGAGTCTCCGCGGTTCATGCGCGTCACTTACTTGAGCTACTCCTGATAGCAGCCCCTCGATCCCTTGATCCCCTGATCACCACCGCGCCGCCCTGGCTCGCCCTGTCGGCAGCTCTATGTCACTGAGTGAATCGAGATCTGCGACCCTCGGTGCGGGCGGGAGCAGCAAGAATGAGATTGGAGTCGAAACGGGAATCCAGGGTCAAAGCAAAGAGAGTTGCCACGACGATAACGCATTGCCCGACACGATCCGGATACTAAATCAACCATCGCATTGTTGAAGGAAATGCCGCATCGACATGGCATTCTCCAACATCGCCATGCTGTAGATCTCATGCAGGGCGGACTAGCCAGGCACGGCGTCGACGACGAGTTAGGTGTCTATGTTTGACCCGTTCACATGATGATCTCGGCAGAGGCGCGCTACTGGGCTAGTCCAAACATGTCAATGCCTCTTGTCACGATGTCTTTCCTTGCTCAAAGGTTGGCCCACAATCAGCCTGCTGGGCTTAGTTCTGGACTTAGCTCGATGCCAGCTCGCATTGTTCTCCAAGGCCTGTGGAGATGCAGCGTGCCACGGAACGCATCTCAATGTCTCCGAGACACGGAAACTAAAAGAGATTTCCATCATATGTCTTGGGGGTTAGCATAGGGTCAAAAGAGACAAAACAACAGGAATGAACAAGGGCGCAGCACGGACGAACAAGAACCGATCCAGGCCGGGGACGCCATGGGAACACGAAGCCGTTGGGCGCATGTCTCCGATGGAGGCCCCAAGCATGCGGGTGCATTATACAACTCACTACAATTCCAAAATGGTTCCATCACCGTCGGCATGATTGGTCTTGATGTCGCGAAAAGCCGAGAAGGGGAAGCCCAAGCGTTTGATGACTTGCATTCGGCGCGGTCCAATCAGGAAGCTCAATTGCGTGGTGGTGGTCCCTCGGCCGGGCCGGAGATGGCATAATTAGCCTGTGCAATGCGCCGGCGTCGTTGATTCATGCGAAGCACTCGCCGTCCAGCTTCCTAATAATAATATGCAGCCGCGTGGATATGCAAGCACACAGACCCTGGGAATTCCAGCTTGATGGACGGCCAGGATTCCCCACCATCTGCGCGAGGAGTCTGCTGCCGTACAGAATGGCTTCGAGTCTTGACGACAGCCGGTGCCCACGAAACCGTCATCGCGATCGCATTGATGGGTCCGGCTTGAAGCATGTGTGGCTTTGATGAGGGGCAGGTCGTAGATAGCCTCGAGTCGCTCCGCTGTTTGAAGCAGCACCGTAGTTTTGTAGAGCATCGAATGCAACCTACATGGTCTCCGGCGCGGGGTCGCTGACAGGAATGGCTTGCGCATGAAGGTCGTATAATGAATGCAACTCCAACAAGATTAGACACTGGTACCAGGAGCAGATCTTCAAAGAGCCTTGGCGACCAGCTTGCCATGGCCGATTTAGCAGGCACATTGGATCGCATCATTGTTTTTGTTTACAAAGCGGCCGTAGTGGGAAGCTTTGCTTAATTCACCAAGACCCTGGAAGGGGGCTCAACAATGACGGACGCTAGGGCACCTAGGTGGCAAGATGTACAATGTCGTAAGCGTCTTGTCGATCACCAAAGCGTCCCAAGGGTCTCCTCGCAGTCCTGACGTCTCTCTAGTAGGTGTGGCGGATAACAAAACAACTTGTTTCACGTGCGCCCTGGAAACACCTTGGAGGACCGAGTTGGAGGGGTGGGAGGGGCGCCAGCAGCGTGTGCGTGCTCTTGTCAGTTTCGGCGACCACGGGCCTCCGCCATCGAGTGCTGAGTCGTGACAGAGGTGGCCAGCGCCCTGGAGGCGCGGAGAAGAGATCCTTCTGTCGAAGGCTGGCGCCGAAGGCTGGCGGAACCACACCCCCTGAACCTTGCTCGTCGCGAGCGATCAGTGCCCTGTGCCCGGCCAACTTGGAGTGTCATCGTTGCCGGCAACCTCGTGCTGATAGATGCCGTGTCGATATGAACTATGATGCTCGCGAGAGCTTACCAGAAGCACTACTGGCAGCTGCCTACGTCAACGATGACGGGATGCTTCTGCTGCTTCAGACCCGGGTGCCTGGCTGATGACGATGACCTCGGGATTCTCGAGGGAGTCTAGTTGGCGCTTCCAGTGATCTCCAGGACTCTCCTCTCATGACTGCGTACTGTGCCAGGTCGTGTGGGACAAGGTACTGTACCTGAGCAGTTACGCTAGCAGGGGGCGGGTAGGTGGGAGGCGCGCCTCCCCTGCTGCAGACCCCACAGCGTGTCTTGGTGTGGTCCCAGACGCGTCTCTTGTTGTTGTCCCCACCTCCGAGTACTTGTCCCACCCCCAGCGCGATACATGTGCCTCCAGAGAGCAGGTACCTCAAGCCTCAATTTTGAGCCGCAGGCAGCTGTGCAGCTTTAGTGTGCATGAGGGCATCGTCAAGACTCCGCTTCGAGGCGGTCAGGCGAGTGAAAAAGGGCCACGAGGCCGGCAGGATCGCACCCACGAGGGATATCCAGAGTGGACAGACACGACTGCGACTCCGGGATCCAGCTGCAAGTTTGATCTCTGCTGGCTCGTCTGAGCATGGGCAAGCGGGTGGGAAAGTGGCAACATCTGGAGGTGTGGGCAGAGAGATTGGGCTGGCAATCTCCCGTTATTGTTGCCATTTCGTATCCTGCTTGGACGTCTCGGGAACAATGCCATGCCCTTGCGCTTCTATTGCCGCCTAATGATCTTTAGATTGTCCATTGTTTATGCTCAGTGCCAGGTTCCCAGATACGGCCGGCTGTGGGGAAACAGGCGTGCCTGGGTACGGAAGGCACCACATCACCTCCTCGTAGCTCGCAGGCTGCAAATGAGTGACCCTCACGAGCAACGTCGCATGGAAGACCGACCGCGTTGTAGGCACGCGGGATCGATGGTGGCTGGTGAGGCGTTGAGTCAACTCTGGAGGATAATCGTTGCAGACGGGCGAGCCCAAGTGGTGCATTGCGGGACGGCGGAGCCACGGACAGCACGCGGCGGGGGTGTGATTCGATGATATGACTGCCTGACGAGCGGGTGCCCCACCTTTCCCAGCTCAGAGGCGCGCCTTCCACGTGTGGGTATAAACAAACCACGGCCAACGAGACGCGTCTCACAGTCATCCCGGCCCCGGCCTGCGAGGCGGCTGGACTGCTCCGTCAGAGCCCTCATCCTCCACATCCTCGCAAGCTCGCCGCCAGCGCCGTCCCAAGGGACCCTCCCCTTTTTGAGAGCCCCTGTCCGCCTCGCCCTTGTACAGTCTACTCCGTACTTACTCCTCGCCAGGCCTAAGATCCACGAGCCCAGCCTCTGACAAGACAGGTATCAGGAACCTACGCCGCGCCACCCCAGTTCCACTGCGCCCGTGCTCGACCGCCCTTTCCTGCCACACTGGTCTGCTCCGGCTCCCGTTCCCAATACCCCGACGTGTGATAACTCACTACCCTCCAAGTCCTGATCTGAATCGTCGCCTTGGTCATCACTCGTCCACTAAGTTTCGCCACAAACAAACCGTCGATCTTCAGCGACGTGCAGCTCCTAGGCACCAGTCCAGATTCACTCTTCCCGGCACCGTCGTGAGAGAGCGAGCGAGTCTTCCGTTGACAACGAAGCACCGACTTCCAGTACCTTCGACAATTTCGACATCGACTCTGCATACACGACCTCGACACTTGCCGAGCTGCATATCTACGCCAGCCAACACCGCGCAGCAAAGTCTCGACAAGCCCAAGCACAGGACGACAACGCCTGGGCCTAACTATCAACGCTATCCAGCTCTCGGTATCGCCGCGCGTTTTCCTGCGACTTTGGCTGCTCTAGCAAATAGAACAACGCACTGCATCTGGTCGAAAATCATGTTTTGAAACAACGGGATATCAAAGAAAATAGTGGTACACGACCAACCGCCTTTGCAAGAGCACATGCGAGCAATCAAGAACCGCCAAGTGTGGTAGCTTGCTGTTTGTGCTGGCATTCCTTGCGCTTGCCGTCCACCACTAACAGCCTGAGTCAAAGCATTCCTGGCTTGCACCAACGACTCCCTCCATTGTCCACAGTTGTCATCGATGGTAGCAGGTGAACAATAGGGTCCGACCCTCGAGCGAAAGCAAATACCCTCCGCTACTAGTACAGAGACCCTCTCGGCCACAGTAAGCCAATCTTTACACATCTTGCTCCCCGCCAGCTTTCAAGATGTCGAACGGCGGAACCTTGACCCTCCCTTCGCCTACGCATGGGCATCATCACCATGTGGATGTATCAGCTGGCCTGCGATCGTTGAGGCGCTCACTATCGCGCTCACCGTCCAAGTTCTCGCTCGTCCGGACAACATCTCAAAGCAGCTCCGACGCAGGATCCTCTCCATCCTCGCCTTCCTGCCGCCGTGCGCAATCACAATACTTTGCTCATTCCTCACATACAGCTGCGCCTCAGTCTGTACACGGCCAGTCTCCCTTGGCCACTCCGTTCAGGCCGAGTGTAAAGTTGTCGCTCCGGTCAGCGAAATCTCAATCCCGAAGCCCAGTTGCGGCAGCGAGCTCAAAACCGACCTCGCGCTTAAGAAGCTCGCCAAAGAGCCCACCTCGCCGTGCTCTGCACTCTGCTGTCAACTCTGGCAATATGTTTCCACAGTCAACAACACCAACGTCGTCACCCCCGGGGCAGGAGAACACCAACATATTGGGCGCAAGGAGCCCGGTGCCACGCAAGAGTTCAGATAAGGTATCGAACCGTCACAGCGTGCACCTCGATGTTACCGGAACATCGCAACTTGCCAAGTCGCGCTTCTCAGACGCCGGTATCACCAGCAACCCGAATATCATGGCCAGTCCCTTGAAGCGAAGTGACGCTACCATGTCTCTGGACCAGGTAGCCTCAGGCAGCCCGAAAGCGAAGCGACGCAGTTATGGACCGTCCAATTTCGCCGCCGACTTCAACGTGTTCGACCAAACACCCTCGTCGCCCAAGTCTCCAGAAAGCCTGACAACGGAGCAGGACTGGCCCATGGCTGGGCTCTACCCTCCCATGAGTTCTATGGAATCGATCTTCCCACCGACACCATCAGCGATCCCTCGACGGGCGGGATCTCTCAGGAAGTCTACACTGCAGCAACGTCACAGCAGCGAGCGGACGTCCTGGGGCAAGCGTCAGGCAGCCCAGGCCCTGGCCCAGGCATTGGCACAAGCGAACCACGAGACCACCTCGCCTTCCGCGAAGAATCGGCCACGGCTGTCGCTGGACCACTTCATGCCTCCGCCTCCAAGGGAGAGCCCCTTCATGCAGGTGCCCCTTCCTAATCCCTCAGTCCATCCTCTTAAAGATCACCACCACCAGCCTCACCCTCTTTCGCGGACCATGACGACATCTTCCTCGAACTCAAGTATAGGAGATGACTCTCCGACGCACTTCCCCATACAGATGGCTGAGAAACCGCGGGCACCGATGAACTGGTCAAAGAGTCTCCCGATTGGGGCTGTGCCACCCCGGAGGGAAGGCAAGGCAACTGCCAGCATGTCTACGCCAGACTACAAGCACGCCAAGCCCTTCGAGGGTGCCTTCGCTTCGACAGGCCTCATCTCAAAGATGAACCGAAACCCAGAACTTGGCCCGTCTACTGGACGTGGCGGCTTCAATGCCATCATGCCAGATACACCTTGCAAGAAGCAGGTCAGTGGCTTTGCGACTTATCCCCCGCCTCCGCCACCCGGCAGCTCGAAAGGCAGAGGCCGACACATCCGTTACACATTCGGAGAGCCTGCCACACCTTTCAACCCACTCTCAGCGAACCGATCTCAGCACACTTTCGGGGAGAGCCAACGCCCGGTGTTGTTCAATGGTTTTGGACGGGATCATTCCCGAAAGGGTAGCCTTCTGAGTCTCTACAGCGATGACGGAGCTGTGGGTGCCAGTCCGATGGGCAAAAGCACCGAAGTTCTTGCACTTGATGGAGATGTTCCTCCCACCCCTACAAAGTCTCAGCTCCAGACGGAGAGCACTAGTAGCTTCTGCGAGCTGTCGAACGAGAGTCCCACTACAAACCGGCATCTCCCTGCTCCAGTTTCTGCCCTTGGGACGCAGGAGACATGGCAACAAGAGATCAGCAATAACTGTAAGTTGAGCAACCACTTTCAGTCCGAGAGCTACATTGTGATCGATCGGCCAGTGTCCAGCCTCAGTAAGGCCAACACCGATTTGACCAACGATGCTCGAGGAATCAATCCTGTAACTGCCATCTCGGCACTATCGTTCAGTCAAGCTCGCTCAAAACGTGGATCATTCCCGACGCCAGCGCCGCTCAAGACGACAGATACCAAGCCCCTATCGTCTTTCAATCCTACAGATCTCTATACTAAAACAAGCTCGCGTGATATAGCCAGTCCACTGGACCGCATCGACTTTGCCGACGACGTTGCACCACATACGCCGCAGGAGAGCGTCGTGCCACCAGACGCTAGCAGACTGTCGATTTCTAACCCAACAGAGGGCTTCTTCTTCCCACCCAGCCGGGAGAAGAAACCTATGTTCCCACCTGCAACGCCCACAACCCGGCATGGCACATTTGGCGTCTCACAGGAACGCAGGGCTATCACCCCGATCAATGGGGCTAGCGGGGCTGAGGTTGACGAGTCGCTGGTATCTCGGTTTGGTAAAGCCGAGTACATTGGCAAAGGCGAGTTCTCGCAGGTCTGGAAAGTGGCCGAGTTCTGCCAGCCAAAGCCAGCAGCCGTGCAGCGTGGCTTCTTCAGCACGCCCACTCACCGGACTCCTCCAGGACCAGCACCCGACAAGGTCTATGCTGTGAAGAAGTTGACACTGCCTATTCAAGGCGAGAACGACCGCAGCATGCGGATGCGTGAGGTGTCTATCCTCAAGTCCCTCCAGGGCTGCGATCACATTCTGCAGCTTATCGACAGCTGGGAGGAGAAGAGCTGCCTGTACATCCAAACTGAATATTGCGAGGAGGGCACTCTTGATACTTTTCTTGCTGCGAATGGCCTCATGGGCAGACTTGATGATTTCAGGATCTGGAAGATCATGCTTGAAATCAGCCAGGTACGCATTGTTCCGAATTTTGGGCATTTCGATCTGCTAACATGTTACTTAGGGTCTGTCGCACATCCACGGTCAAGGGTACATCCACCTCGACCTCAAGCCGGCTAACATCCTCATCAACTTTGAGGGTACATTGAAGATTGGCGACTTTGGCTTGGCAACCTCGCTCCCGGCTTGCAAGGGGCCCGATCTAGAGGGAGACCGCGAGTATTTGGCTCCCGAAGCTCTTCGCTCCGACATCGACAAGCCCGCCGATATCTTCTCGTTCGGCCTGATCATGCTAGAGATTGCCGCCAACGTGAAGCTACCAGACAACGGCGCAACGTGGACCGCACTTCGCGAAGGAGACTTCTCTGAAGTCCCAGCCCTGACTCAAGATGCGAGCGCCATCGCCCGTGACGCTACCGGTATGCCCGTCGAGGAGTCTGAGAGCAACAAGCGTCACGGCTACAACTTCCGTCGCAATCCTCGCCACACAGGAGACATCTTTGGCCTCGGCAAGAAGAGTGAGCTACAGGAACCTCCGGAGTTCATGAGCAATCCTAGCCACTGCAATTCACTGGACACCGTGGTGAAGTCCATGCTGGCTGCCGAGCCTAGGTGCCGTCCCACGGTATCTGATATCCTGGGGCTCGAAGCCCTGCACTGGGTTAGCTCACGCCAACGTGCATCGGCTACTGTGTTCGAGGGCAACTGGGGACCTGCGGATGAAATCCTCGAGCCTCAGTGCCCTGATACAGAGATGACCGACGTTTGAAGGCCACAACATACGTGTCACGAAACACAACAACCAACAATCACAAAACAACCAACAATTACAAAAGACACCAGCCAACAATCACAAAACACCAACCAACAATAAAAAAGCACATTAACCGACAACCACAAAACACATCAACCAACAACCACAAAACAATGGCTGCAAAGGCATCGCAGCACAACACAACGAGATTTGGAGCCGCACACAGAAGCGCAAAGCCACCAAAGAAAGCTTCGATCCGAGGAGCTCAGCATGTAACAATGCCCTTTCGCGTTGGAAAGGGTTGTCAACGTCATGTAACAACGTCACTATAAAGGTTCAGGAAAAGGCTAGATGGCGTACTGGGTACCGGTGTTTGAGGGGATTCTGCTTTTCTTGCTGGGAACAGATATTATTTTCCTGTTAGGTTTGGCTCCATGGGACGGAAGTACCACCACGGATGCTTGTCATAGCACACGGAGTTATTTGTCATTTTGCTGGGAATATTCTGTTGGAGAAAAACAACAGGAAGAGGAGAGACGAGGAGAGATACCACAACACGCGCACGCAAAGAGGGTGTGGAGGGAAGAGGTCGACAACCAGAGGGGAGATGTGGACTGGTTTTTTATGACGGCCTGATCGGCCATGTTTACGAACGAAAGCACACACAAGACGCAATGAATGACGAAATGACAAATCTATATGGCAACTCGAATAAAGACAAAAAAACTTTTCAAATACCTAGACTGCAGATCCTTTTTCTCCTTGTGATACGATGTTACGTCTGACGTTGTACGTAACGGCTGAATATGCATGCCTGCTGTGCGAATCTGACTCTAGAAGGCGGAACTTTTGTACGTGCCTCAGAAACCTTGTTCATCACTTTGACAAGCAAGATCGATCGAGCTCTTCATAGCTCACAATGAGCAAGCCTCCTAGCGACAAGGCAAAGAGATTGACCTTGGGCTGGCTGGCGGCTCTTGCAACCAGACTAGGGAGAATAAAAAGACTTGCTTGCTTGCTTGCTTGCTCATAACAATCTCGGGATTTTATGTGACATATGATAGACCGTATCCCATAGACGGGACTGGCTTGCTTCCTTTCCCCCCTCTCCCGCAATGGCTGGCAAGCCGCCAGCCCGTGCAACTCCCAAGACGCAAAATCACTCGAGGGCTACTGTACGATACATGGCCTTCACTCACGAAGGCGCCGCAGACGCAGCCGCACCAGCAGCGGCCGGGGCAGACGTCGTGCTCTTGATCTTGATCTTGACCGGCTGGTAGACGTCGTTGAAGTTCATGCTTACGCCGAGGAACCGCAGGTCCACATCGGGCTGCTGCGAAAGGTCGCCCAGCAGGATCTGCAGCTTGGTCCGGAAGCGGTCACCCAGGTGCCTGAGTCGGTCACGGAGCGCGGGGAACTCGCTGTCCGGGCCGCCAGGGGCCGCGTTTCTCTCGTCTTCGTCATCGTTGTCCTCGTCGTCAGGTCGACGACGGCCAGCAGAGGAGGTTTGTGGTGTACGCCTCATTGTCGGGCCGCCCGTAACGAGGAGCTCGGCTTCCTGTCGCCGGGTGAAGTCCGACACGGACCATGAGTACAAGCCATCGACGCAGTCGCGGTACGCGAGCATAATGCGCAGCATATCGCCCAGTTGTATCATGTAGCTGTTCTCGTCC
Organism: Microdochium bolleyi; assembly: GCA_001566295.1. Taxonomy (NCBI): domain Eukaryota; kingdom Fungi; phylum Ascomycota; class Sordariomycetes; order Xylariales; family Microdochiaceae; genus Microdochium; species Microdochium bolleyi. The sequence goes on from KQ964251.1 coordinate 51,363, forward strand.
TCCTTGCTGGAAGCCGCGGCCGTACCTGCAGCAGCACCGCCCGAGCCAGTGGAAGCCTGCGCGGCGAAGCGCTGGCGGCGGACTCCCAGCAGGCCCTTGTGCGTAATCGAGTTGAGGTACTTCGCATGCGCCTTTATGATGTCGTCAAGAGTAGCATCATCGCTGCGTATCTTGCTCTGGAGCTCTGTCCAGCTGCTCTCGATGACCTCGAAGAGGATGTAGTACTGCAGCTGGCCGACGAAGTGGACCATCTCGGCCAGAATACCACGAGATGTCTTCCAAGTGGACTGCACCTGACGATGGCGAGTCTGGAGAACTCCACGGGACCCCGTCGTAACTTTCCGCCAGGTAGACGACAGTGCGAACTCGACACGCTTGACCCGCCAGAGGAAGTTGAATACTTTGAGGTACTGTCTTGTGCCCCATGTAGAAATCACAACGTCCACGGGTGCGTCGATCTTGTACTCAAGCGTGAAGCAGTCCCATCCTATGTCGCCGTGAGAGAGCTGCAACATGCGAGCATCGAGTCGACGGAGAACCTCGGGCGAGTCGTACTGCGCGTTCGAGCCGCGAATAGCGTGCTCAAGCTGCGCCGTCAAGGTATGCCGATACTGTGCTCCGGCGGGCCGGTCGAGGTTGGTCGCTAGTGACTCCATAAGTAACGCGATGAAGTCGCCCTGGCCGAGGAGAATATAGTCCTTGAGGGCTTGAAGGTGCTCAAAGAGATGGAACTTGTCCGTCATCAGGTGAAGCAGGCGACGCATCGTCGTCTTGTAAGCCTCATCGATCCACGCCTCCAACGTCGCAGTGTCGCCATACTTGAGCTCCTTCGAGGACTGCTTCGAGTACGACTCGACCCACTGCGCATCACCACAGCTATGCCTTATGAAATTCAATGACTTGCCAATCAGGAACACCTTCTCGGCGAAGTCTGTCGTTATGATGGACGGAATCATTTTTTCTTCGAGATGATATTTGTCCTCCCACACGTTGGAGCTCACCTGTCCCTTCTGATCTGGCAGTCGTTCTCGTTCCTGCACGAAGAACTCGAGGAAGGGGTCTGTGAGCTCTCCATCGTAGATCCAATGCCTCAAGATATTGTAGAACGGATGTGTCACGGGCGTAAGCAGGCGTTCCGCAAACGCGCCCACTATTGGGTCACCATGAGATGCAGAGAACTTGTGGATCAACGATATGACCTGGCCGCCCTTTTGCTTCTTCGACTCTTCTGCAATCAAGCTCATGAGTCGTAGGCCCATCGTCGCCTCGCGCGTCCAAATCACGCAACGTTTGAGGGTCACGCCCGCTTTCCCGATGCCGCTGCGCGGAGCCTCTTCGTCTAGGGTTGATAGCGAGCGCCGAATCTGGCCCTCTATAGTCGCAATGAGCGTCAGGTATGAGCGCAACTCGTTGCCGATCGCAGCTCGTAAGCTCTGTGCCAGTAGTCCCTCTGTCGAGCCGTGTACGAAATCTTCCAACGTGCGATATAGGAGCGATGGTTCTGCGAGGGTGTGCAGAATGCCAACCACGGGTGGGGGAAGTGTCTGTGGTATCTTGAGCGAATAGCCTGTCCCGAACGGCAGCGTGCTGGAAGACAAGCCCTGCAGCGTGTATGGTAGATCACGGAGGAGGACTGGCTCGGCCGGGTCGAGCTCAACATAGTTGTCAGCTAGCATTTTTGACCGGATTGCAACTGGTCTCTTTGTAGGCGGCTCGGGCTCAGCGTGTTTGCCTCGATCCAGATCTGGAGTGCCCGCAGTAGGAACCCTTGCACTCCTCGATGACACCGCGTCCATCACGTTCGGTTCTCGTGGATTTTTCAGGACGTCCTTGAGTTCGGTGGGCCGGTAAGCCTCGGCTGCGGCACCATTCTCGCGGACCACGGGGCTCCTGGGGTCGCGTGGACTCTGAGGGTCGAAATGGGCGAGCTGGCGCCGCCGCTCCTGGGCAACCTCTTGTTGGTACTCTGCATACGCGGCTGGGTCCGGGTCGTTAGGATCTGGGGAGTCGGCCAACTGGTTGAGGAGTGAGAGGATCGCCCATTTCTGGTTGAGCACAGGCAGACTGAGAAGCCGCGAGTAGAGATTTGAGTAGCGCAGCGCCTGGCTAGGATTGTTCTGGACCAGGCGGCGCTTGATCAAGTCGGAAGCATGGTTGTGATCGGAGAGAGGGACGGAGGATGGCCTGTATTGTCAGGCTCCGGAGGTTAGCATGCACAACTTGCTGGGCAAGTGGCAGGTGCGAGGGGGCTGCTGACCTCTGCAGCTCCTGCCGAATGCGCTCGTAGTAGTCGTCATGGCGCTGCTGTGCGGCCTCGTTGTCAAGGGAGTCGTCGCGGGGGACGAACTGCGAGATGAGGCGGTTTATGCTCAGGTCGACGCGCTTGGCCCGCGCCTCGGCGCGTTCGGGGTCATGCCTCTCGGCCATGGCTGCATCTTGGATTGTCACGGTGCTGAGTAGCGGCAAGGGTGAGGCGTGAGCCGGCGATGGGTGTCGGGCTCTTCTCGAGGGAATCTTGGAGCCCTCGGAAGCGCAATTGGCGGACTGACGGTCTGCCGATGGTGCATGTCGTGAGAGGGAACGCGCCAAACACGCGGTCGGGGTACCTGTGGTTGGTGGGGCTGGCCCCGCGCAGCCAGAGCCAGCCTTGGTACCTAAGGTTGGTACCTTGTGGTCAGGTCACCGTTTCGGGCCCGTTGGCGGGCGGGCGGCGTAACGGAGCCAGCCCGGCAAGGCCCGTATCGTGACCGGCGAGCCGCCAACCGCTGGGAGAGTGCTGGCTGGGGCATCGGCAACGGGCCATTCTGTGGCTCAAGGTTGAATAAACCCCGTACACTGCCAATCCACGATGTCTTGCCTGGTCGCCGCTCGGCGCACAGGGCCCGTACGAGTCCTGGAGTGAGGGACAGAAAGGTATGTGCAGCGAGGTGTGCCGTCTTCCGGGTGAGTGGCCTGACCCGCCCGACGGAGCACATAGGCCGTTGGCTCTCAGGTACGAGCCGCAGGGCACGCGCTTCTGCCAATTGCAGCCGAGGGCCCTGAGTGGCACACCTGCAGAGCTCCACCACAAGTCGCTGGCAGGACCCCACTTTTCAAGCGTCTGATACACTGCTTGCCGAAAGACCCAGGGCCAATGCCAGCCTCCCGTCCATGCCGGACATGGCAATTGTCGGCATTGCTGATGGACCTCGCGCATTGCCAATCTTCAGGTCCCCCCAGTCATGCCACAGCACAAGCCGCCTGCACGCAGCAGTCCTGCTCCGTGCACTGGGCTTCGGTGTGCTGTGCTCGACCGGGTCCGGCCCAGGCCCTCGTGGGCCAACACTGGGAAGCTTGGCTCTGGTCGCCAGCCCCTTGGAAGCCCTCCAGGGCTGGAGGTTGTTGGTTCGCAGGGTCGGCTCGCATGTGCTCCATTCTCCATACTACGCAGCCCGAGATTGCACAACAGCACACTAAGCACTAGGACCCCTGACTCGGCCGGCCGCTCCTGCCTCCTACCTTCCTAAAGGTTAGTAGGTCATCCGTCCCCGGCCGCCCCCTGCCTCTGGTTACTGCATAAGTCCTAGCACCGCCTGTCAGCCTCGACCCTGAGACCCTTCGCACGTCTTCGTCTCCAAAAGTCGGGCAAAGGGTCAGACACTGCTCTTGTTGCTGCAACTCCCCAGCCGTGCTCCGAAGCTTCGGGCGGCCCTCGCAACCATGTCCCGCTCCCACAATGCCGAGCACGACGACAATGTCAGTCTCGCCAGCGTCGACGACGATGAGCGCCAGGGCCTCTACATGGACGACACCAAGCCCGCAGCCGCCTCCCGCGCCCATCGCCGCTCTAGGAGCACTGTCCACGGCTTGCACTGGCTCGCCCAGCGCCTCCCCAGCTTTCGAGGCGCCCAGCGGCGGACCCTCGCTATCGCCGCCATTGTCGCTATTGTCAGCCTCGCCATCATCGCCGAGCTCGTCCATGTAAGCTCGTATACGCCGCCGCCGCCACCGCCGCCTCCAGAGCCCGCACAGGAACCGCCTCAACCTCCCGTCGATCGCAACAAGCAGTGTACGACGTGGCCCGTCGACGACAACGGCAACTATACCTCAACCGTGGACTATGCCAAGCACCACCTCAAGCTCGACACGGTGGCTCCCGCCGGCGGCTGGAAGAAGCCGGCGGGCGTCAAGGTCGTGGGCCTCATCTTCTTTGGCCGGCGCAGGACCGTCGACCTCCTCGACTGCTATCTCGAGCAGAACCTCGCCAAGAACGGCGGCTACCTTGACAAGGTTCTCTTCCTCTTGCATACCAGGGATGAGACCGATCGGGCCTTCTTGAAAGACCTCTTGGGCAAGCGGCCCGAGTACGAGATGGTCAACCCGGGCGAGTGCGATGGACAGGACTTCAGCTGCATGTGGGATATGTTCACCGACGACGACACCATCTACATCAAGATTGACGATGACATTGTAGGTTGCCCCTAGATTTGGACTGGTTCGCGGGACGTCTCATGAACTCTTCACTAACACTCACATCCCTTTCCAACAGGCCTACATCCACCACGATGCCATCCCCCAGCTCGTACATACCCGGCTTGCTGAGCCACACCCGCTCGCCATCTCCGCCAATCTCGTGAACAGCCAGATCACCGGCACCTTGCATTCCCTCTTTGGCGCGATCTGGCCATTCCTCCCCGACCCCAGCACGAAGCCCTCCTTCAAGGCTGCCGAGTCATGGCGCCCCTCTGAGAAACCGCGCTGGCCCGCGGATAAGGAGGTCGAGCTCAAGGAGCAGGACCTTGTGGAACTGCCCGCTCCCTACGACGGCCACACCTGGCTGCAGCTCTCGGACGACTTCAGCTACGATGTGCAGAAAACACCGATGGGCCTGAGCTGGAACAACGACGCTGGCGGCGAGTCGCACCACTACGCCACCGTGTGGCGGTCCTGGGCCATCGCCGCGCAGCAGCACTACTCACTCTTCCGCAACCTCGAGCTCAACCGCGTCTCGCAGTACTTCTTCGGCCGCCGGATCCATTACAAGGCCCAGCAGGCCACCCTCGACAGGGTCGCTAACCACACGCAGGCCGCGAAGGCCAAGCTGCCAGGCGGCGAGCAGCTCTACGACACGCAGTACAAGCGGTACAACCTCAACTTCATTGCGATCTGGGGCCACGATGTAAAGGCGATCGTGCCCTTGAGCACCGACGACGAGCAGGACATCACCGTGACCAGGCCCCGGCAGCTCCGGAGGCCGTTCGTCATCGACACGCGCGTCATTGTGGCGCACTTGAGCTTCTACACGCAGCACGGCGGCATCAAGACAACCGACATCCTCGACCGCTGGCGCGCGTTCGCCAACGAGATGGTCTGCAAGCCGAACAACCGCAAGTCACCGTATGACGAGCGGTGTCCCGGCTTCTAGAGATCAACAACGATGACAAGCATACGGAGACGATGACGTACAATCATGCAAAGAAACAAACGGGCGAGGCCACGGCCCCGGGGGGCGGGGTGGGTTACAATGCACCACTGAACAATGACACGGACAATGGCAATAACAACACGTGCGGCGGCAAAAACATGCCGACCCAGCTTGCATAGCGTGGGGAGATATCTTTTCGTCTTTGCATTTTCCAGGTGTTCTTTTTTGAGGTTCTGCTCATGGAGGGGAGGAGGGCGTACGAAGAGAGGCATAGCATATGTGTACACGCGTAATTTCAAGACTTCAAAGCAGGCGAGCGTCAGCGCTCAATCTAATCATCATCTTTTGCGATGAGCTACACGCAAATCAGGTCGTCTTTCCCCCTTGGTGCCTTTGTTGTGATGCAATGCCGGTACGATGACATTAAGAATGGAAAGGCCGCTCCACTGACACGCAAGAGGATGGCGGAGCATTGTGTATTATGTGCCAAAAATGTTTCATTATACATTATGTATGCAGGAGGTCCTCGTGCCTGCTTCTGCTGCCGAAACTATTTTATACAACCGCAAGATGGTAATGTACAGTATCCTGGTAGGGTGGCATCCGGTAGCACTCCTGTCTTTCCCTCGGCGTAAGGGCAAAGCAGAGTCCGCCGCCGTACTCGGCTCGAAATCCCGTCGACTTTGTATCCTTCGCGGAAGACGCGTGACGCGGCTGCCTCCTTGTCCTCAGATGAAGGTATTGTGGCCTTGAAACATCATCCCCGGGACGCCGACACCTGGTGTCATTTTGTACACGTCTTGAGGAGCAGCAAACTCGAAATGGTGCTGTGCGCCTTGCTCCGTGCCATACGGTCCATTCTCCCCCGCGCCTGGGTACGGTTTGCCCTCGAAGAACTCCATGGGCTGATGGTTGCCCGGATGGGGATGGACGGGCTGGGGGTAGGCAGGGAAAGGCGATCCATGCTGGCCGTCGGGCATTATGAACTCGCCACTCGACGTGCTGTTCGTGCCGCAGAAGGAGTCGAAGTTGGTGGGCAGGTCCGGAGCGAACTCTCCGGAGGGGAACCAGGCACTGTCGACCAGACTGCCTTGTGTGAAGGCAGGTCCGGCCGGAGGCTCAATCGTGGACGACGTCGAGATCTGCACGGGTACTGGTGCCCTGATCGGATAGCGCAGCGTCTTCCCGTTGTCCTTGTCCTTCACCCTGAGCCATGGCCGCCCATCTGTAAACTGCAGGAAACTGGGGTTGACGTGGTATCGATGCTCCAGTGTGTCTTTGAATCCAGGATCGACCACATTGGCAGCTCCCAGCTGTTGCGCTTCGTTCAGCATGCCTGCGCCGGCATAGCCAGGGTGCTGTTTGTGGGCGTGTGGCTCAAAACCACCCGCACCGGCGAAACCAGACAGCGACGTGTCAAGACCAAGCATTTCCTCAGAGCACTTGATCAGGTCCTCGCAGGAGTCGCCATCGATACTGTTGCACATCCCTATGCCCGAGTCCGTTGCCTGGGGTGGCTGGCCCTGGTGACCCAGCTTCTCCTCTGGCGGTTCGTCCTGGTCTGGCGAAGATGCACACTCACTCGGGGTGCCTTTGCCTGCAAGTGGAGCAACATCGAAGACTTCGTAAGGCACCCCTTTCGTGCAGCTCTCGAAGAGACCTTCAGAGTGGTCCTGCAATATCTGGCCGAGACTCGTCATCCCCTGTTCACCAAGCTGCAGCAGAGTTTGGAACTTTGCAAGAAGCTTCGGACGGTGCTCGTCATAGAGAGCGTGGAGTTCAAAATGTTCCCGTACAAGTTTGTGGCCTGATGGAAGATGCAGTGGTTAGCTGGGTGGCTGCAATCGAAAGAGATCGGTCTAGCAACTCACCATGTGGTAGCTCTTCGGTGTCATCTCCGAAGATGATCTGGCACAGCCCATGGTATTGTTTCAGGGGGTGCTGTCCTTGGCGGCCCTTCTTCGAGACCAGGCGATCCCGGGTGGCGATATCGATGCCTTCCAGCGGATCGCGGCTCGTAGGATGTTCTCTGTACTCGCACCTGCCGCTTTTCACGTGGCCCTCCTTATCTGACTGCGTCTTGAAAAAGACCTTGCATCGATCACACTGGTTCCGCGGGTCCCTCTCGAGACCCTCAAGCAGGTGCTCATCTTTGATATGGCGCCTGTTGTAGTCGTTAGCTGGCTGTGGTACACTCCATGCCATTGCATCGTGGTCTCTGCGATTGTGTGGACTGACCTGAGCTCATTGATGCCAATCTCTTTCCGAGCCATGTTGCATCGAAAGACCTTGAGTGCGCAGATCTTGTGGTCCCTCACATTGAATCTTTGAGGATCCTTGAGACGGAACGGACACATGAAGTCGTACGTATCGGCCGGCTCGGTGCGGGCTGCCCGTGTCCGACGCTTATGGGGACCAGGGCCGTCGTCGTCCTCATCGTTACCTCCGACGTTGTCGTCAAGATTGTCCTCTTCGTCCTCTTCTTGGTTTTTCCTCTTTCCTTTCCTCTGACCAGATTCACTTTCCTGGCGTCCTTGGTTGGACACGGTGCTGCCTGGTGTCTGCTCTGCACCGTCGCACGCCTCGGTTGTGGTAGAGTCTGATTCCTGCATGAGGATATCAGGGATAGTGTCTGCAATCTGGCTGACAAAATGCCGAGCATAGGACCTTCGCCGGAGCAGTGGCAGAGAGCTTGCCAGCTCCAGGGCTGGGAACTGCTCCACCGCGAAGTCCCAAATCTTGTCCAACTTCTGGCCTTCACAATAGTCTACGTCTTGTGATATGTCTTGCCATGAGGCAATTGCCTCGTCTTCCTCCGGGCCTTCAGTCTTGACTTGAGGACCAGACGCTGCCAGGCAATCCTCTTTGTCGTCTGGTTGTGAATCAATGTTGTGTGATCTGTTTACGGATCAGTACTAATCACTTGAAATGATAACACATAAGCACTCACGAAGACGCAGTGGCAGTCTGGGCACTGTATGTAGTGGCCAGTTCAGGGAAGCTTTCGATCTGGTCACCAGAGAAATAGTCGGCAACACTGCTGATGAGAGAGAGGGGTCTGCTTGGACAGTCTGAGACTCTAAGAGGCCATCAGCATTCATGCATTAGTTAAATTTCTCCCAACCACTCCAATCACTGTACTTACGTATTCGCCATGCTGATGGCACCATCTTGACCAGGAAGGTTGGCATGACCGAACAAGGGACTCATCGGCGGGGACATGGTCCAGGAGGACCGTGAGGTCGACGCGAAGCTGGCTCGTGAGGACGCTGTCGTGACAGTGTCATTGTCATGCATATGGTTGTTTTGGTCGAAGAAGAGTTTGGGGCGGAAAACAAGGGACTGAGGGTGTGCGAGAGAGTGTAATATGTTGTCACTCATGGTATGGTCCGTGGCCGGTTCGGGCTTTGGTACTGCGGAGATGACGAGTCTGTCCATGTCTTGATAACCGCCAAAGCCAGATCTCGACGAGTCTTCAGAAGCCGACCGGACATGAAAGCTTGGCGACTCGTCGGCGCACCGCTGCCGCCGTGTCCCAAATAGGCGACCTGTATCCTCAGATGTTCGATTACTCCTATCTGAGGTGCTCGACAGGCTTACAGTATCTGACGACGACTTGAGGCTTGGGACTTGGCTGAGCCCGGAGATCTCGAATACTTTTGAGTCCGCTGAGGTATTGGATGCTGGGGGAAGCTCGACAACTGAGGCGGAGCCATATTGAAGTTTGAGAGCAAGGTCTGAGAGCTTGAGGTTCTTGCCGGGCCGCAGTCTTCGCCAGCTGCTACGCTTGGGCGAATGGTCGCCCGTTAGCTGCGTCGTGGCAGGCCTCGGGGCCAGCCTCTCTGATTCGTGAAAGTCTGCCATGGCTCCATAAGCCTCGATCTGGCTCGAGGTTGTTTGTGTCATGCGAGTGGCGGTGAAGGAGGGAGAAGCTGAAAGTTCATGATCTGGGATCCAGGTCCAGTGAAGCTTGTGCGGGCCGAATGGAAAGTCAAGAGTGTGGTCAGATGGTTGGTGTAAACTGGGACCAGGCAGCGAGATAGTTGCAAGTGGATAGTTGGTTGGATCAGTCGAGGAAATGGGATCCGTGCCTGGAAAAAGGGACAAGACCAGTCAAAAGATTCCCGTCTGCCCTCTGCGTGCTCTGGCTGGCGAGCCGCATGGCAATTGGGAACAAGTCGGCGGCCTCGAGGCATCGAGGCGTCGCAGGCAGGCTGACTGGAGTTCCCAAGTTAGCCCACGGCACAACCGTCTCGCCGCGCACCCACAACGAGGGAGGGCCCTTGTCGCAAGCTGTCAGCACAATGGGGACAGAGGCAACTCGCAACCTTGAACGAACTGGCCTGCATGAGACCCCTGCCTTGGCTACTGCAAGAGCGGCGGGTGCTGATTGGGCTGCTGGTCTCAGCTCATGATGGATCCCATGAGCCGGCGCGACCACAGCCCCCGTGGGCGCTCCCACTATTTGCAGGCGATGACGGCACGCGTGCAGCCACGGCTTCCCACAAGGCGTTCTCAGGCCCGTCTTGGTGCTGACGGCCCTGCAGACACAGGCACAAGATCGGGGCCCGCGTGGGAACGCGGAAAAGCGTGCTTGCATACAAGAGACGGGTCCATTGCCAGACACGCGTACTAACATGCGACGACCTCGGGAGGTTGAGATGGCCTCGACATTAAACTCAGAGGAGCGGACAATGGAACAAGCAAAACGGGGACCCCGAAGTGCAAGTGCCAGTCAGCCCTGTGGGATCCCCAAACGGCCAGGGGGCGCTGCAAGAGGTGGGGCCGGCAGTGCGTGAGACCTTCCCTCCATTGTCATGTCTGGTATTCCAGGTTGATCAGGCCTTGGATGTTTCCTCGCGTTCAGGCAAAGGCTCCAGAAGGTGCAAGGACACCGAGAACCTGCAACGACCTACGCCTGTGGAGGAACTGATCGTTCTTGCAGAGACAAGGATCGGCACATCTGCACGAGGATGCAGGGGCCGAGATTGCGAAACATTTCACAATCACCAACCTCAACATCTGGCCAGGGTCGTTTCCTGTCGGTCCTCCCGATCTCCACTTCGAGAAGGGCTTCTCTGGTCCTTTCGTTCTAGAACCTGTCGACGGGGGGAACACACGCCGATATACGTCATGCCTAGGTTTCAGGTAGCTTGTTGCCTCGTTGCCTTGCCGGAGAGCCTCGGTCTGACACTATAGTTCGCATCGAGGCTCAACTTCATTCCAGGAGACTCTCGGAGCCAGATCACCAAAGTACATTCGATGCCGAACATACTATCCCTCTTCCAAAGCACACGCCATTGAATATCTCAGATACATAATGACGTAGGAAACTCAGTAGTTTGGTGGGCACTCTAGCTACATCTGATGACGAGAGACGCAGTGTTCGAGACAGTCACTGCGTCCGGTATCGACTCATCTGGAGTGAAGTACCCAAAGGGTGCCGGTCGCTCCTCCCGGTCCCTCGTAATTAGTCGCCAGCGGATCGGTCGTCACACACCTCGGGTAGGCAATACACTCGAGGGATCCGCTCAGCCGCCGCAACCCTGGGGGCCGACTATCCGAGTCGTTAGCCGGTCTTTATTACCTTCCGAGATTGTTTATAGGAAGTTGGTCCTAGCTGGCGGCGAGACATGGAGTTTTTGATGCGACACAAAGGCGCTGTTGCTCTGAATCTCGAAGGCCGTCACGGCGCCGAGCCTGGCTAAGCATCCTGTATGTGACGTGTTCTAGCTGTCGGCGACTTGCGAGCCATAAGCCTCCCTAGCCCACGGTGGAAAACACCCAGCACGGGTCCAACTGGTCCTGGGAAAAGGGACGGCAAATTTGCCATCGCACGGTGCTACGTATCGTTCCGATCGAACGTAGTGTCGTGCGTTCGTTCTCAATGGTTGACTTGAATCTCAAACCATCCCCTAAGATGCTGGCCCGCGGCGGTGTTTTGGTCTTCTTTATCCCTACCGCTTCGGTTCCTCCGGACGGTTCTCAGATCCCTCGGGATGCTGGCCATACTGCTGCCCGGTCTGCATCTGCCGAGTCGCACGCTATACGCCAGTCAGTACAGGTTGACCGAGATCCCATCAGTGCCGCGACAACAAGGCCGACGACTTACGGCACTCCTCCTGGCCTCCTTTATCGACGATCTGGTGTACCTGCAATTCCAGCACAAGTCAAGCCGTCAGCGAACCGGAACCCCAAGAAGGTCTTCGTAGACAGAATAATACAGGCATTCCAAACGAGAGAAACGGGTGAGACCACACTTACGCGAAAAGCACGCACGCCATCGTGAAGGCTGCCGCCGGCGCCATGACGGTCTGTATCTCGAGAATACCCAGGACTTAGCAATGTCTCGGCCAACGCCTTCCCCGTCGGTCTATCCCTCCCTCCCACTCGCACGCACGCACGCACGTACGCACGTACGCACGCCTGATAGCAGCCTATCCCAAGACCCGGGATCCATCACAAGTGCCATGACTGACTTCGAGACGACCGCAGCGTCTAGTTGCGGACAGGCCACAGGTAGGGAGAAAAGAAGAAAAGAAATCGACATACCCTTGGCGTCAAGTTCCCCTTCGGAAACATGATCACTGCTTTGCCCTCACCGAAAGCTTTCTGTGGCCTCAGATGTGTGCCTTTCCCAGACACACACACACACACACACACGCACACCCTCTCACCCTCTCTGTATTTCGTGTCGCTCAGAGCCTCGTGGGTTGCGCTGCCGTAACACGTACGCTCCAAGCGTGCTGACTCGTCGCTGCTGGGCCCGAGGGTGGTGAACCTCGGCGGAGAACAGAAGACGACTGCGCGCGGGGAAGTGCTGGAGGTCTTCTGTGCCAATCCAGCTTTCTTTCTGCGAGAGGGTTTTCGCAACGTATGTATTCAATGTGGTTGCAGAGGCGAACGTGGTCTTTGACGTCTTGCTGTTATGCACGTAGGTTCTAACCCAGGGAACGATCATACGACGTCGGCAGTCTCCAAGGGCGTTCTGGGCCCAAAAGGGTTCAGTTCAAAAACCGGGACCCCTGCTCGCCGCGCTCCGGAGTCGTTCAAGCACAATGCATGCGTGCGCACCCACGTTTGGTCTTGCCACCACCATGCAACGTCAAGCGCGGCTTCGAGAACTTCATCGTTGAGCCGCTCGTCTTCAGTTAATGATAGTCCCAAGAGGCGATTATCTTGTAGTCTCTTTCATGCATCCTAAATATAATGTATGTATGTACGCGTGCGTGTGCTTCAGATTGGGTGTTCTACACCTATAAGAAAGGGTATCTCTTCCATTCCTCAATGCCTTGCTGACGTATAAATCAAGTCCTTTCTTCTTCCTCGGCTTGTCAGTACAACCGGATGTCAGTCAATGCCTTCTTGCGTGACTGCTGAAAAAACGTGCTGTGCTGTTGTGAGGCTGTACGATGCGCGACAAGGGCGACAAGGCTTAAGCAGAATTACCCTCGTCTCTCGGCGCAGTTTGTGCCTCCTTCATGTTGCAGACTGGCTATAGCGTGCGTGTCGAACCCGACTGAGCGTTGCTCATATATATAGCTCGGCGTCCGTCTTGTGAATGGGCGTCATTAGAATTGCAAAGTCGCAAGCCTCGTGTACTGGTCCGGATTCCGAGTATTCCTCGTGTGGATGGGCACCTATCAAGGCTCTCGCTCATTGGCTCCTGTCTGCCCTGATATTTTTCTCCGGCCCTCGGCCTTGGCGGCGTGGAGATTTTGCATCACAAATTCGTAAGTCATCATGGTAACTGTTGCCGCTGGTACCGCCCGCATCATGTTGACGCCCATGCCTGCATAGAATGCCCTCCAGCCTTCTTCCGCGAGGATGGTGCGGAATGTCATCAGAACGCCTCTGTATTTTGGCGCGGGGACTGTTGTCTTGGCCCCCGCTGCGTGCTTGGGGTCTCCCGCAGAGTCCGTTCTGGGGAAATACTCAACACCAGCAGCAGGACGGCGTTGTGTCTGTAAGCGGGTACGAATGACTTCGTGAGGGTACGTCGCCGAGCTTGCTAGGATCTTGGACAATACTGATGCCGAAAGCAGGCCCATCCAATGGTGCTTTTCGCTCTCATCCTTTCCAATCTCCCCCATTCCTTGCCCAGTGAATTTAGTTCTGAGATATTCGTAGACTGGGAACTGCACAGCAACGTGAGTCAGGCCGAGAAGTGCTGGCGACAGTCCCGAGTAGAACGAGAGGATGCCCTCGGACGAGTACATCTTGCGTGCCGCATCCAGTGTGGAGTTGTAGTGCCATGGAGAGTTGATGGAAGGCCGCGAAGTCGGTGTAGAGCCGGGGCTTGGGAAAGCCGACACTGGGCCCCCTTGTCCCGTTGATGACTGGGACATGAGTCTAGTCTTGATTACCCAGATGGGGTTTGTGACAATTGTGCTGCTCGCGCCGGCTACGATAGATGACCAGAAATTGATGAGGTTCTGATTTTGCACCACTGCATCACGGAATTGTCAGTAGTTGGACCTCGTGGCCTGACATCATAAGCCATGGGCAGTTGGGGTGGTATCAAGGCAGCACTTACGATCCTTTTCAGCCAGAAACACCTTGCTCTTGTTGTAGACGGTGAACCATACAGCCCACGTGGGTAGGTAGCCGAGTATGATCGGGCCCAAACCTCTGTACAGGCCGCGGATGCCTTCGTCCTTCCAGATGACCCCAGCAGTCCCGGTAAGGCCTTCATATACCTTATGATGGCTGACATGCCTGCCCTTGGCGATGGTCATGAAGCCACCCTGAGCCTGCAGCTTAGTCTTGATCACGTCGAGCGGGCACGTCACAATGCCGGAAGTGAGCCCGCCCAATGCCCCGGCTAAAGCGTTGAATTGCGACTCGGAAGCGCCTGTTGCCCACCTCTGCCACATTGTGATGCTTGGGGAGTTGTGGAGATCCATGGCAGCCACGACTGAGGAGAAGGATTCGCTTGTCGGTCCGTGTGTGGGCTCTGCAGCAGATGAGCGTGTCCCATGGCCTGCTGAAGCTGGAGACGAACCCTCCGTCGTGCGAGCGAGTACCGGATCGAGAGACATCTCAAGAGCAAGCGGGTGCGACCTGGAGAAGGCAGGCGCTGGTGGGGCCTCTGACGGGCTTCAGAGACCCCGGAAGCAGGATAAACGAGCGCCGAAGATCAGAGTCGCAACGTGAAGGACTCTTGTGGCTTCGAAGAGCACGGGGTGATCGGAATGGTCGGAGTGGTCGGAGGCCGGGTTGGAGGGGGCAAGTGGTGTACGGTGTGCGGGGAATGCTCCCACGCAAAAGCACCGTCGACACTTGCAATAGAACTAGCTGCAGGCCATTGACGTGTCGCGGCCGCACCTCAGATCGGTCGGTGGGGGTCGAGCGTCTTGCGCGGGAGTTTGACGCAGCTCTGAGGTCGGGGAGAGTGTTATCGTGCTGAGGATGTGGGCGGAAGAGAGAGGTCGTCGAGGGCTATGGTTGGAAAGACAGTGGGCAACGATGGTCCGGCGAGCAGCGGCGGCGACCGGGAGGAAGCAGGTGCAGGCGGGCAAGAGGCCCCGACGTAATCGCTAGCGGGTCGCACGGCGTGCAGGTGCGGGCCCTGCTGCTGCACTCTGCAAGTGACGGAGACGCGACCAAGGCGGCCAACCATGGACGCTAAAGACGATGGGTTGCTCGTGCCTGTAACTTCGCAGACCCAGACTGTCCTCCGTTCCAGAGCATCCATTGTCCGAACCGCTTCTACCCGGCGCTATATTGTATTCTGGAGCGGATGAGCGTCGACAAAGTCTGGCCTGGGTCGCCTTGGAGAAAGCAAGAGGAAACGTGCATCAAGTCAACTGCAGAGACACTGGCTTCCTCCACTGCAGTAGACGAGGATGCAGCATGACGGCACTTGATCCAGTTCCAGTGCCAGTCAACGACCCTTCCCGATAGGCGGAGCGGAGTTACCAAGGTGGTGGTGCACGCACGCGGGCGTTTCGGTTCGACTCGGGGGTCAAAAAGCAACCTTGCAACGGCGCTACGTCAATGGCAGGCCGGAGCCGCGCAACCCACACGTGCACTTTCGACAACAATACTTCTGATGCAGGCTCCGAGAACAAGCGAACAGTTGTCGTGATTGACGCCACTGCCACGGCAAGGTAGCTGCACCTGCCATAGCGACAGGGACAGCTCCAAGTAAGCCAAGTACAGATCCGAGGGTGCAAGAGGCATGCGTTAATCAAGACCCAGACTCAGTAGAGGTTGCTTGTATATGGGGAGAGTACTTGAGGCGCCCGGCTGAACCCTACTCGCAGTGAGACGGAGACTCGAGCTACTTAGAGCATCTGCCTTCTAGTTCCTCTTGCCCCTAGGTCTCATACCAGCAACAAAAGCTGCAAGCTCTCCACGTGATTTGTTGCCGGCAGCTCCATTGTTGCTGTATTCCGAGGTGATGGCGACTTCCAACATGTGGAGGAGTGGAGCAACTTGCCCGCGCTGCTGACATAAGCGTCGGGTGCTGACTTCATGACTGCCCCCTCGGCGTACTTACCCGGCAGCCCTTCGAAATTCCGCAACGCTGAGTGGACAGACAGGGGACTCTCGAGCCGACTTCAGGAATCTGCAAAGGGCTCAAGTCAAACCACCTCCTCCACCACAGCAAGCATCGCGCGATAACCCGGCCGCCGCTCGACGACCCCCGAACCACGACCGCCCACCATGTCTCCCTACCCGTCTCTCGCCGGCTTCGTTATGAAGAAGCCATGGCTTTACAACATGCTCAAGCCCGTCGCCAACTGGTACACCAACGCCGCCGGCTACCGCCAGCTCGGCCTCAGGTACACACACCACCCTCCTATTCCCGCACTCCCGACGCCGACGATGCCGCAACCTGCGCTCCCCACACGCCCGCACGCCCGGCCGCGGTCTTCCCAAAGAGGCGTCATCTCGGATGTTTCCGACCACGAGCAATGTCGAGCACTGGATCAGATTGGATGAAGGACGAACTGCTAACGCGTTCTCGCGCAGGGCTGATGATCTCATTGTCGAGGAGAATGAGGAGGTTATCCTCGCGCTGAAGCGCCTCCCGCCCCAGGACTCCTACGACCGCGTCTACCGCCTCCGCCGCGCTTTCCAGTGCTCAATTACACACAAGCTCCTGCCCAAGGAGGAGTGGACCAAGCCCGAGGAGGTTAGTCATTATTCCAAGAGATGGGGGTCGTCGAGAGTGTGTTTGGGACCCGGGCAGAGAACCTGCTTGCATAGTTTCACTGCATATGACCTGGCGGACACCGGACGATCCCCTTCTTGCGAACCACTCAGATCACGGTGCAACTGCTGACATTCGCCCCCGCAGGACCAACCCTACCTGGTTCCCATCATCGAGCAGATCAAGGCTGAGAACAAGGAGAGAGAGGCCCTCGACTCCCTGACCATCGTCAAGAACCACTAAACCTGTACATGTGGTTGTCTTGACATGGCGAGGAGCGGGCGAGGTGTGGAACGAAACTCAGTATGGCACCAGCAAAAAAAGAGCGAGCCAGACATATCACTGTTATTAGTACAGCACGAGGACTAGGGGCATGCCGAACGATCATATGAGTGCAGCGGAAGAGAGGCCAGGATCACCTCGAAGTGATGGTGACTTTTTTTTATGAGGAGGGAAGGGAGCCATCATCAAATCTTGTACAATTAAAGCTACATTTTAGAAGCGAGGCAAATTAGACGACGGCTGGACGGCCACCACCCATTTCCCTCTCAACCCCGCCTACCGGCGACCCTTGAAGCGTTGGGCATGATGACCCGATGCGTCGCCACTCTTGTGTCGTAGTGACGAGGGACTGTCGGGTACAAGTACTGGAATCATCCCCGCGACGTCTCTGAAAGGAAGCTGCAGTCACTAGAGGGCTCTACTGAAGTGATGACGCTGCATGACACACATAATCCTCTGGACAGGCCAGCTCCCGAACTTTTGTGCTCGTCCTGCGCCGCGCCGAAGCCGTCCTTTCCATGCGGACCGCTCGGGTTCGCACATGTTGTCAATGTGACAGGATCGATCACAGCTGAGTGCTGAGCGCTGAGCAATGAGCACCATATCAGAGTCCGAGGAGGATCACGGCGTAGATGAGAAGTGTGAACGACGTTTTGTTCGCCCGCGCCCCCCTTTTCTCTCTCCTCTCTCGTGTGCTCTTTCCCATGGCCTGATAACAGTCCCAGATCAGGCACCGAGGGGTTTGGTAGTCATCGCCAGTCTCGCTTCGATCAGGACAGCCCTGCATATATACATACAAACCTGGACTTTGATATAATTCCTCTCGCTCATATCAGACCCGGCAGCAGCTAGCCGAGCAGACACGTATGATCGGGCTACAGCTGGGGATATATTCATGTGAATCACATGGGGGACACCAAGGACAAGTCATCCTGTAGAGCAGAAGCATAACGGCGCTAGACCAAGCTTGCTTGATGTGATTTTTTCTTTTCTCATTGAAGACTTCCTTATATACAATTCTATAGAGGAATTTGCTGTGGGCATGTAAATTAGTGAGTCGTATTGGGTTATCCCGTATTAGGCAGGGATATCTGCTGTTTCCATCCAGTTCTTCCACATCAATCATGTTGCTCGTCACCGGCCCTTTGAAGAAGCCTGGATGTACTGCAGGTGATGCCTAGCACCCTGTCCAATTATTTGAAGCCTCCTCGTGGAACCAGTATGTACCGCGGCAAGAAGAGGTAGTCTGCATGGTGCAGGCTTTCTCCTTGCTACTGCAGACGCAGCACCACACCGTCAGTATCAGGGCACTGGTGCAAGTGGTTTAGCCAGCCTTGGCGAAGCTACACGGACTACTCCAAGGCCAGAGACGAGACCTATACGAAAGGGCTCATGATTGTAGTGGTGTAGTGTTCGGCTCAATTTCAAAGCCCACGCAAAGGTAGTTATTTGTTGATGTCTTGATGCAGATGCTGTTGTGCTGGGAAGGACGTATATCGTGCAAAATTATCGTTCACATAATGGCAGCTCCGGCATGGTTGAGAGGATGCCGCGCATACCACCACAATTCGCTAGTCCGGAGTTGGCCCCGGCAGACCGAAGAAGGCGAGATTGCGTGAACCGCCAGAGAAGATCTAGGCGTTGCCGCCCTTCTCGTCAGTGTCGATATGCCAGACAACGTAATTAGGCAGACCAATGACTTCGTAACCAGCCCTCTTGGCCATCTTGGCGAAGCCTTCTGTTTCAGCTTGGTTCTCGAAAGCATAGCTGGGGAAGTTGATGCCTGCAAATGACGTCGTTAGTGTGTGTGGAAAGTGAAAGTCTGGACAAGGCTAAATTGTGACTAACCTGCTCGGTGAATATCAGCCTTGACCATGATGCTGACACCGCCAACACCGTCGAGTTCGATCTCCTTGTGCGGGTCGTCACGCCAGTCTCCCATCCTGCACATGTACTCTCGTCCCGTGTCAAACTCCTTGTAGCCTGTGTTGTTTCGGGTCAGATATGCTATCTTCAGAACATGTAGAGACGTAGGACTGTACCTTCTGCCAACACGACATTTTTGTCCAAGGTGGCTGCAAGTCTCAAAGCTTTGTCCGACTCGACCCACGAGTTGTAGTCGACTAGTAGAATTCATTAGCAGCCGCGCCAGTCGATCTATGTCTGCAATGGACGACTTACATCTACCCTCGATATCGACGCCATCCTTGTATCGGTGGAACCAAATGTCTGTAACTGAAGTCAGTACCGTAGGGATGCATAACATGGAGAGTATTGATTGACTGACTTGGCACAATGATATCTTTGTCATGGGAGATCAGGTCCTCCAATATCTTGCGTGGGCTGTCCACGATGTCCACATCACGCCAGTAGACCCAAGAGTGTTCGGGCTTCAGGGCAGCGGAAAGCAGGAAGTTTCTGGCCTTGCCCATGGCCTTCCGGCGGGGACCTTGGGCCTCAAAGCCGTGCCGGTCCTTCACATCCTGAGACAGCTTGAAGCCGAAGTCCTTCTCCACAACAGTGGCAGAGTGGAAGGGGATCTTGTCTGGACGCTTCTGGATACGATCAAGCTCCATAGCCAACACTCCGAGTGTGTCGTCTGACGAGGCGCCCACCAAGAAGGCGAGGTCAATGAGGTGATGTGGGTATGTCAGCTCGGCCACAAGCTCGAAGTACTTGGACAGGTAAGGAGCGGCATCCTTGAGTGGGGTCAGGATGAGAACGCGCTCCTCCTTCTGGGCGGCCTGGGCCGTAGACGTGACTTTGTTGAGATTGACATGCTCTATCGAGGACGAGTTGATCTTGATTGGGGCGTGGTGGTTGAAGATGACCGGAGTCTGGAGATGCCCGTGCCAAGCTTGGTGCTCATTGAGCGACATCTCCATGGGTGGCTTGGAAGGACCCCAGCAGTAAAAGCTACACAAGGTGCAGCCTGTCAGTATTGTAGACGCTCAAGTAATGCGTGTCACGGGGGACGATCTGGCAACAATCGTGGGGGGGCCTGAAGGGGGCTAATGTCGTACCTCTGAAGGTCATTCGCTGACGTCCGTATGCCACGCCACAGCAGTAATATCGTGCCGATTAGGGCGACAAAGACGAGGAAACGTGTCCTCGTGATAAAGAGCCATACTGCCCGAGTGGGAGGGAGCGACGACCTTGCGGACTTCCAAGAAACACCGCCCTTGGGGAGCAGCATTGTGGGCAACGGAGCACTCGGGGTGGTTGTAGAACCACCCTTACGCTACGTGGTAACGAGCGGACAGGTTGTGGGCGAGGCCGAGCGACGGAAGGATAGAGGATGAGACTCTCCAAATGTGTCGATGCGAAGGACGCCTGTGTCGTATGGAGGTCGATCCTGCTCGGCGCGGGGAGAGGGCGAGAATGTTGGGACGTGTGTGAGGCGAGAGGACAAGCTGCCGGAGGAATTCCGACGGGCGTCGCGGGCGGCAGTGTCAATGCGTCGATGCCGAATCGCCTTGGATGAGCGGGCGGGGGAGCAGAAGAAGGTCTCGTGCGCGGGCTGGGCACGGAGGATCGTGGCAGCACCTTTCTGGTGGTTGTGATGTAGGTTGGGGAAGATGCGCCCTGTGCCTGGAAGAATAGTGGGTGGATGATGGCACCAGGCAGGACAGAGCGAGCTAGAAATTCGAGGCCGGCTTGGGGCTGATGTGGCCTGGCACAACATAATCCAAGGGGGTGCCGCGCCGTCGAAAGTGGTGGCCCACTCCAACTCCCCGTCCGAGTTACAGCACCACCCTTCGACGCAGCAAGGGCGGCACAGCCTGGGCTGGCTGACTACCCTGCGCTGGGGGTCGTCCAGAAAGGGGTCAGGCCAAGGCTGATAGCGAGATGGCATTCATTGTACATGCAATACCCAACTGGATGTGCGAGTCTCGAGGCTGGCGGGCCATGCTCGGGCACCGCCTCTCTACGCCTACCTCGAGTCACGAGTGTCAAGTCTTCCCACGATTGCTCTGGCTCACCAGCCACGGACAGCTCGGGCGACATCCTGTCATGGCTGTGATCTGCATCATATGGCGACCGTCCCAGTACGAGGGCTGAACGCCGGCCCAACCGGGGGCCGTTCTCCACCACTAGCTCTGGCAGAGGCTCTCAAGCTGACAGGTAGCCGTCGAGCATGTTCGAGAAGCAATTGTCTGCTCACCGGGATGGCAGCCGAGTTGGCCAGTTTTGTGCAGGCGCAGGAGCCCGAGGGCCGCGTCTTGCCATGATCAACGCAGAACACTGACGGATCTTCATCTGGTCTCCTCGCAGCCTCCACGGACGGGCCGTCTTTTGTACAATGGAGTACGATCCAAAAATAGAAGCAGTTCCGGGGAGGTCCCACGTCGGGCAACGGGTGAGGCTCTGTTCGCTACCCATTCTCAAATCGATTCAATTGCCAGATTATGGAGAGTTGCTGCTGGAGAGAGCTCAAGCGCACTTTGAGATGTCTCCTTGAGTACTATATCACTCTAAAGATGGTTGCTCGTACAGTCACGTCGCGGGGTCGTTCCAGCCACCATGGTTTCAACAGGGCGTCGATGACAAAGCATCAGAGGTACTCGTAGCGTCGACAGCTGTGAATTACATGCTCCCAAGATCTACGCCGTGAAACAAAACCTCATCATATCGACAACCACACATCCAACAAAGGTGTGAAGGCCATCGTGCTGAGAGACAAATCTGCTCTCTCGCCATCACTTTTTCTCCGGCCCTCCCAGCAAATGGGCAAACTGTGCACTCTGCATAAAACTGTCATTTCGCCACTCGGGTCAGCCAAGCGCTCGCTCAACATCCTTCACGCATTCACAACCACAACAAGACCTTATACAACCGCCAACTCGGAATCTCATGGGTTGCAGTCGCTCGTTGTATCACCAGCCCGCATCGCTCTGAACTCTACACGTCATAGTACAGTCGCTGTTTCGCCCGTTCTTCGGAGCAGCCGGGGCATGTCGTCACGACGCTCTGCGCGGCTGATTGCCGCGTCCGAGGCCAAAGTCTCTCCCGCCGCGGCAGCGAGGCTCAATGCTGCCATGCCACCGCCGCCACCCGCAGCAGCAAAGTCCCGTAAACGCAAGGTGGGAGACGGTTACATCGCTGCCGCAGAGCAGACGCAAAACACCGCCGCTGCTGCAGTGGCGTCAGAGCCACCAACGACGCCTCAGAAGCGACGAGCGACCAAGATACCGCCGCCGGCGACGCCGCCTCCGCCAGCAACACCGACGCCAGATGCAGCGAAGCTTCTGGGTGCGTCGCGAGCCAGCGGGACGACGCCGGCTGCCGCCAAGTCAAAAGCCGTGAGTCGCCTCGCCAATCCGCGCGGCACCAACGCGCAACTACTGTCCCCAGAGTCTTCGAGGGTCGTAGCTCCAAAGTCGGCGAATGGGCCTGAGTCGCCGTCAAAACCCTCACGGGAGCTCCCTAGGAGCAATGGCATCGCCGGCAGCCCGCCGACGACAACAACCGCCAACATCCTGGAAGAAGCATGTGCCCATCTCATCAAGGTGGACCCGCGCATGAGACCGCTGATCGAGAAGAGCTACTGCCGCGTGTTCTCGCCAGAAGGGCTGGCGGAAAAGATCGACCCCTTCGAGTCCCTATGTAGCGGCATCATCTCACAGCAAGTCTCTGGCGCAGCCGCCAAGGCCATCAAGAAACGCTTCGTCGAGCTCTTCTACCCGCCAGCTCCAGAAGACGCCGATGAGCAGCAGCAACCAACAGAGGATCCCTCTCCCGCCCGGCAGCGCTTCCCGCAGCCCTCAGAAGTCACCGCCGCGACCATCGAGCGCCTCCGCTCCGCGGGCCTCTCGCAGCGCAAGGCCGAGTACGTGCAAGGACTGGCCGAGAAGTTCGCCAGCGGCGAGCTGAGCGCGCAGATGCTCGCCGACGCGCCCTACGACGAGATGTTCGAGAAGCTCATCGCGGTGCGCGGCCTGGGGCGGTGGTCCGTCGAGATGTTTGCGTGCTTCGCGCTGAAGCGTATGGACGTCTTCTCCCTTGGGGATCTGGGCATCCAGCGCGGCATGGCGGCGTTTGCGGGCAGGGATGTCAGCAAGCTCAAGAATAAAGGGGGCAAGTGGAAGTACATGTCAGAGCAGGACATGGTTGAGATGAGCGACCGTTTCGCGCCGTACCGGAGTTTGTTTATGTGGTATATGTGGAGGGTCGAGGAGACTGATATCAGCACGATGGAATGACATTGGCAATGTACCAGAGAAGTGTACTCTCATTTTCTGGTGGCGTACATATTTGATGATCGCAGAGGTGAGGTACCGAAGTACTTTGAAAATGCCGCCATACCTACCGTGGTTGCTGATCTGAGGTAGTGTTTGTGATTTCTTATTGCAACATTGTAGATTATCGTGCTGTAGATGTCTTGGGGTTCTTACATACATATGCTATTATCTTAAAAAATGCAGACCTCTGTCCAAGCCTCCTATTGCACTCTTACAAGTCGATTGAAGCAGTAAAGGCAGCCTCGTTCAGCAGACATGGTATTACGTCAAGTTTGCAACTTAGAGTACAGATCCCCGACCGAGGGCATGTCAACTGATGCTTACCCGAGTAGAAGAAGGCCAAAGCTATAATCTCCACAGTGTCCGCCAAGCTGGCTCGCGTGGAAAAACTGACATCGTCCATACGATATTGTGTTTGCCTGATCTCATGGAGTTCCCCGCCTACACGTGACAATCACGCCCGTTGGCCACAGGCCAGAGTTCTTGTTGTGAAAGGCCACACAACATATTGAAATGATGGATCTCGGCACTTCTCGAGTTGTGGAGACAACAGAAGGATCTGCGGCATGAGCACAATCCGCCATGAAGACCCTGGAGTAGTTGACGTTGTACACCAGACCTAAAGAGTCGCCTTTCCTTTACTGATGGAATAGCCGGTCACGACTTAGACCATGGGACCTCGATGCTCATATAAGCAGTTGAGATGGTTCCGGACTCAATTGATCGGACGTCGAGATATTCTTGCCAGCCTAGTTGCAACAGAACGGATGGTTCACATAGAGTGATAAGACAGAATTCGCCTGCCGTCCTGTTCTAGTCCTCTGTCCATGGACAACGTGGTTGACAGCTCGACATTGTGAACCTCGGACGGTCCTATATATGCGCACTTTGCACTGCACTTCTCCTGAGCTTATCCACAAATTTAGGTCAAGTTTATGGTTGTTCGTGGTCGGACATTAAACCAATGGAGAGACCCTCTATGTAATCCATGCAGTCGAGCATGGTCAAGTACCTTCCTCCCGACAATGCTCACTATGGGATAGATATTCAAGTCGTTGGAGCGGCACACGGGTAAGCTCAAAGGAGAAACGCCTTCGACCTCTCGAGCCCCAGGATACTTACCTTTTGATACGGCATCCGCTTCACGCAGGGGGATGATCAGACAACAGGATCATGGTCGCAGACGACTGACCATGACGGCAGTGAGGTTTCATGGTGCCCGGGCCCACGAGAGATAATAGGCAGCCGGGCGTTTTCACGGAGGCGGACTATGGACACTGTTCAATTAAATGGGGGTACCACTTTTTGGCGGCCGCAGAGCAGCGATCACCATCTCCCCTTATCAATTCCATGTCGTCTGTTCAAGGACACTGTATGATATTTGACCTTTCCCGCATGAGATTGATGGGCACCGGCAGGAGTGCAGAGATTGGGCGCCTGTGTGCTCGCGGGGGGCGTGATAGAGAGCCACGGCACGCCAGAGGAAGGTCCGTGGGTGGCATGCGATCAGGTGCGCCGGATGCTTGGCAGACAAGCCAGATACGTCAACAGACCGCACTGCAATCGTGTGAGAATTGAGGCAATCTGCCACCCATGCGCGCCCGGGCATGCACGGCCAGATTGGTTGGCTCCTCCCGGGGCCTCTTCCAAGGTTGCTGCTGCTCCCCTTAGCCCCCTGATCAGCCACCGACCGGCCCACGGCCCACCCGCTTGAAGCCGCGCCGCGTCCAAGCACCTGCGAGCAAGCACATGGGTGCAAGGCGCCGCCATCCTGCCACCAAGGATCAAATCTTGGAATGCAGTGCAGTCCAGAAGTCCAGACCACCAACCTGGTGCGGGCTGCAGCAGGTGCAGCAGGAGCATCGGCAGGTCCCTGACGGACTGTCGGGGGACTCTAAATGTCCATGTCTGAAGAAAAGCATCCTGCTTGCCGACCGACCCACACAGCGAAAAGATAATAACACCGAGCATTTACTCGACGCAGAGAGATCCGCCCGTGGCTGTGTCGTCATCGATCGATCCTTTCCTGCTTGAGCCTCCTCCCTGCAGGCGAAAAGGTACATACATATGCGACGCTTTCCTTCACATGCAACAATGCACCCTTGCCTGATGTTTCGACGTCCAGAAGATAGTGTAGCCGTCCAGAAATATCGAAGCGAAGCCCACCGAAGCCCACCCTCGCGTGGTAGTTAGTCTAGATTCGGGAACCGTCGTGCATGCCATCGACGTGCCAGAAAAAGGCCACCGGAATTTGAGGCGCCTGTTCCTTTGTTGTTCACGAGGGCCGTTGGAATCCCCGTCCTGCTCCTGTGTCTCAGACATTGGTGGTTGAGGCAGCGCGACTCCAGGCACTCTTTATTGTCAGCTGCGGGCGCTTGTCTTTTGTGCCATTGTTCGCGATTATGATCCCCCCGATGCCGACGCGAGGCTGCGACTCTCAGCAGGGAGCTCTACATGTATCACAGCTTCCTGCAAACTGACATGGCACACTACGCCTTGCGCCAGAGAATTCTCGAGTTGAGGGAGAGCGGTGCCTCTGAAGCTAACGCACGCCTGTTGTGTTTCATCGTGCATCCCACGCGCAAGCAGGAAAAAAGCAGCTCAAAACCGGGAGACCTGCCAGAATAGAGTTTTGGGTAGAGCCAAATGGCAAGTCACCCGTCAGTCGTTGCCTGGCACGCAGAAAACCCAGCAAGCGCCCAATCGGTCAAGATCAAGACGTTCCATCAAGCAGATCTACCACATTCGAGTGCATGGGCTTGGAGAGAGCACACGCGTTGTAGCACTGGACAGTTCCCCCCTCGTTCTTAACCTGCGATGCACTGTCGCGCAATTTGTTCCATATGGTTCTCATCATTGGCCGGACAGCTTCAGCACTAGAGACGTCGATTTTTCGACGCATTTTGTGGAAATCTGATGAGCTGTCCGACACGCCTTGTGAGGCAAAGATATCGGCATCCGGCACATGTGGCGGGCGGCCTGCGCACGATGTGATCCAACACCTCCAAGGCTCGAGGCTAACGACCTGCAGGTGCGTCTCGGCGTAGCTCCTAGTGCTCAGGCTAGACCACCCGCCCCGTCCCGGCAAGTTATTCAACGAGATCCGGAAAGCCCATGCACAGCCAGCCTTTTCATGAGAACCCCATCGCTACGGTCATCCTGATGAGATCGCTGCGGTTCTCGCACGAACGAGGTTCTCCTCGACAGATCCAGTGCCAGAGCGGGCTACCACAGTGAGGGCCCTCATCTGGCACACGAGCCTCAAACCAGGGGTGCCTCACATTCAAGTTTTCGCTTGGCTACATTGCCTCAGCGCTTGTCTATTCCCGTGCTCGAAACATCGACTCGCCAGCAAGCCATGATCCCCGTGCTCGCCTGTTGTCACCCATGGCATTCGTCATGATCTGCGTGTTCGCTGTCGAGTCGCTGTCTGGTCTCCGTGACAAATATGGGGCCGGCCGCGTGTTGATGGAGAGACTACGCGGCGTGGACCGCCGACGATGCCGTCGCGCTGTTGCGGGCTGCCTCCCGCAGGCACCACCGCCGTGATGGATGCATAAATGGACCTAGGAGCAGTCGAATCTGCTCCAGAGCAGAGGTCCAACAAGACATTGCCACGGCGGAGCCCTCTGACTGACTCTAGGAGGTTTGCAAGGCGAGATCCTCGTACTGTGTTCCAAGCCCGCCAGTCGAAGGCCAAGCTCATGTAAACACAGACAACAGGGAGAACAGCGTGCCTCGTACCACAGCACCGGCCTGTCTCGCCTGTCTCGGCTGGAGCCCCTTTGGTGGTGCGTGTGTGTCGACCAGGGGCCCGATCTGGCAGCGAGCACCACCTTGGCGCGCTCATCTCCATGGAAGCGTACAGTGTGCCTGGCAATCCGACACAGGCGACCGGGGCCTACAGGCGTGCCAAGACCGCGGCGATGGGGATGGCCGGAGGTTCTGCAGGCACGCCCAGCCATGGCTCACCCATGCCGCGGCCATCCCACACACACACACCCGCCCCCCCCTGGTCTGCAGTTCCCAGCTAACGTCGTAGAGTCCAATTTCGCGGCCATGGCTTTTCCCGGCGGCGGGTGCTCCATCTCTCGTGTTTCTTGTTCCTTCCGTCCAAGCTCCTCCTTCTCCTCCCTCATACTACTCGGCCATTCTCGCTGCTGCAGTTGATACTCTTGCTGCTGCTGCCATCTACTTCCTCTTCTCCCTTCGGATTCATTCGTTTGTCCATAATTCCACCATATCAGGGGATACTCACCAGCTTCCTCGCTTTAATATCATCCGTCCGCCTCGCGTTGTCGCCGTCCTCGATCTCGAACGACTTCCGACTCGCTGCCAAGTAGCATCCCGCTCCGAACTCCGCATCTCCAAGAACAGAAAGAACGAGGTATGTATTGGGAGCTTTGTTGCGTATTTTGATTCTCACTTGACTATTCCCCTGCTTGCCATTTTTTCCTTGGTTGCCCATCTGGATGTCCGCGTCGCCACAATGGCATTGTCCCATCATCAACAAAGGGTGCTGTCGATACAGCAGGCCGCCTCT
This sequence comes from Microdochium bolleyi, assembly GCA_001566295.1. NCBI lineage: Eukaryota > Fungi > Ascomycota > Sordariomycetes > Xylariales > Microdochiaceae > Microdochium > Microdochium bolleyi. The sequence goes on from KQ964251.1 coordinate 78,995, forward strand.
TGAAACGGCTCTCTGCGAGGGAGAGGGGAGGGATCGCCCAAGCAAACAACACCATGGACACCTGCGAAAACCCAGCGCTGCCGGTCTACCAAAGGATGGGCAGCTTGTGTTGAGCTTGATTGGCCAATGCCAAGACCACCCGCACCTTTCCGCCGCGCGTCACGGTTCGCCGCCCACACCACCACTACCACCACAGCCGGATTTCCACACTGCAGGAGCGCGCAGCAGACTCGAATACGAAGTAAAGGCGTGCTGCCCTGTATCTTGTCGGCAATCCCTTGCCATGGCTCTACCACCCCCGCCAACGGTGATGCTGGTCGAGCTTCTGAGGCGAACGAAGCTTTACGCTGGAGCGGCACTCAATTATTCAGCTCCGGCCTCGTCCTCTGCCACTCAGTTGAGTGGTGAACTATCGCCAGGGCTGCTCTGCGACTGCCCAGTTCAGAGCCGTGTGTAGGCACGACTGAGCATCAGCGTTGGCTGGCTGGTGCTTCAAAGTTGCTGTTGCACAAGTCGGAGAAGGTGCAAGCCGGTTGATGCCTGACTGGGAGGTCAAGCTTTGAATGCCTCGCGGCTGCCGTGGTTACAAGTGGGAGAACCATGCCCGCCAGCAGTGGCGCCTTCCTGCGCTACTTCCCGCTGGCCTATCTGCTCGCTCCACCACCTCTTCAAAACCATGTCACAAAACGAGCACGAAGACCATACAGCCTCGCATCCCAATTTTTGTTACTTGGCACCGACTGCACTTTTCTCTTTATTCTTGGGCTCTTGATTTCGCAGTGCTTCATCACCAGCGTCTTGACCCTTCCACTGACACTGCATCATCAACAGCGTCCAAAATGTACACGAAGCAGATCCTCTCCGCTGTTGCGGCGCTGAGCTTTGTCTCTGGTAAGTTTCAATCATGCACACCCGGGCCAATGCGAGGCCAGCGCCAAGTCCATTTGCTGACCTTCATTCCCTTCAGGCGCCGTCGCCATTGACTGCCAGGACCCTACCGCCACCGTCCAGTCTTCGGCCGATGCCACTGCGGTCGCCAAGTGCGGCAAGTTCGATGGCAACATCGTCATTAGCAAGAGCTACTCCGGTGCTATCGACCTCGGTGGCCTCCAGAGAATTGGTGGTGATCTGACTGCCCTCGACAACGAGAACATCACCTCTCTCTCTGCCAACTTCCTCCAGGAGATTGGTGGCAAGCTTTCGCTCAAGAACCTCATCAACCTGAGCGGCATGTCGCTCATGAGACTGAGCAGCGTCGATACCATCGAGTGGGTTACTCTGCGCAAGCTGGCTAACCCCACCCTCGGCATCACTGGTATCACCAAGGCCTCGAGCATTCTCGTTGCCGACACCACCATCAAGACTCTTGAGGGCCTCAACGTCGATTCGCTGTCATTCATCAACCTCAACAACAACCGTGAGATCGTCACCTTCAAGAGTAACATCAAGTCCATCAGCGACCGCATGATCATCGACTCCAACGGTCTCAAGATGCAGATGGATATGCCCAACCTCATCTGGGCCTCCAACCTGACCATCTCCAACGTCACCACCTTCTCGGCCCCAGCTCTTAAGACCATCAACGGTTCCATGAGCTTCAGCTCTAACTACTTCACCTCTGTCTCGTTCCCCAACCTTACTAAGCTTGAGGAGGGCACTTTCTCATTCATCAGCAACCCGCAGCTCACCAACCTGACTCTGCCCCTTCTCAAGTCCGTCGGTGGTGGCCTGGTCGTTGCCAACAACACCGCGCTCTCTGCCATCAACGGTTTCCCCACGCTCGAGACTGTCGGTGGTGCCATCGGTATTCGTGGCTCTTTCAAGAACTTTTCCCTTCCTGCTCTCGACGATGTCCGCGGTGGTGCTGAGATCACATCCACCGAGGACATCCAGGCCAACTGCGACAAGTTCAAGTCTGACAAGGGCTCCGAGGTTCAGGGCAAGCTTTCTTGCGAGGGCAAGAACGCCGATGCCAACTCGAACACTGGCAGCGCCAACGGTGGCGGCAGCGGCAGCTCCGGCAACAACTCCGGCAACAATGCTGGCGCCATCGGTGTCAACATGGCTACTCTCCTCAGCCTGGGCGCCGTCGGTGTCTTCTACTCCGCCTTCTTGTAAGGCTTTGTAGGAGCTAGGGACTGTTGAGAATTCTGAACACATGAGCGCGTCTGAGCGTTGCCACATCCACTTTCATTGTTGTTGAGTGTTGTAAAAACGGCGTCGCATGTCATCGTTCAGACGCAAGGAGCGACTATGGTTATGTACAGGGATTCGCTAGACTTAATACTGACGTATGTTATTTCTTTGCATTGATGGCGTGTGAAATATGCTCGTAATTGTTTTCTATCTGCATCCAAACACTCAGCTCGTGTTAAGCCATGGAGAATGTGTGTTTATGCTCATACGTGTGTCCTTCCCACGATTTACTTCATGGTAAGAGTAGTTGATACAACGTGGGGGCCAAGATGCTGTAGGTTTTGCCAGACCCATTTGGGACTACCGGCAAAGTGGCCTGCGGCAAGTCGTTGTATTTACAACCGCTATGGCTCTCGTCGCTCTGATAGGTTCTGGAAGTGGCTGATGCTCTCTTATGGGGGTTCTCATACCAGAACCTGTACTCGTCCATACTTGACTGAGTCCATGCAGCCTGGCTTGTTTGCCTAACTGCCAACTTCCCTGTCTATATACCAAAGTACTCAACACTGTGTGCTCCACGTACCCTGACGATGCGCAGTGTGGCATGACCTCCCTTGCTCTCGATTCGAGATCGCTTCAATCGTAGATGCGCTGCTCGAATTTTTCCAGGTCGTAGAACTGCGGGATGATGGTGTTGCCTGCGAATATGCGCCCGTCGAGGGCGTTTACGGCCTGCGAGGCAGAGAAAAAAAGAGCAAGTCAGCACTCCCACTAATCGACACACACACACACACACATACACAGAGACATGATGATTTGCAGATGAACTCACCCTCAGAGCCGACACGCCGTCGGTGAATTTGATGTAGACCCTCTTCCCCTCGATGTCGATGTACAGCCTCTCGACGCGTCCGTACTTGTCGCCGCACTCCTCGCCAATCTCCTGCCCGAGCCCGTCCTCGATCTCGGACTGCAGGTCCGCCATGCCCTCTAGCATGGATCGCAGGACAATGACGTTGCTCGTGCGGCCGAACTTGCTGTCCGGGGCCGAGGCCGAGGCCGAACTTGACGACTGCTGTTGTGCCGCGGAGGCGGCTCTCTTGGGTGCGATGATCTTGCCCCGCGCGCCACCGGGAGTCGAGGAGCCGCTGTCCTCGTTCTTCTTGCGCTTCTCGACCTGCACCCTGATCGGCTGCACGATGCCGCTCGACTCGGCGCCCAGGCCCTGCCCCTTGCTCCAGCCGTACTTGGCCATGAGCCGCGCCGCGAAGCCCTTTTGTCCGGGCCGGCTGCTGCGCGGCTGCTCCTCCCCGTTCTCGTCGGTGGTGGGTGGTCCGTCCGTTTCCATCGCGTCCGGGTCTTGTTCCCCTCTTTGCTGCGGCGGAGGTGGCGGTTGTTCGCTCGGTGTATAGCGGACTGGCGCTCGCGAGATGGTCGCAGGATCTCCTGGCGGCTGCAGTGGTAATGACGAGGGGTGCGGTGGTAGTGACGAGGATGATGATGATGGTGGAGGCGGCGGTTGTGTCTCGGTCGGTAGGGGAGGTGCTGCTGTGTTCTGTGACATTGCGAGGCGCCGCATGTACGCATCGCCACCGGTGTTGTCGTCCGGTATAGACGCCGTGGGCGGCGACATGGGAGGCGGGGCAAAGTTGTATAATCCTGCCGGAGGATGTTGATCTGAACGTATATCGTTAGTAAACCTCTGGCATTGTAGATGCAGAGCGCGTAGTTTCGGGCGCGGGCACTCACTTTGCGGCCTCGAGTCCTCCATCTCCTCGTCGCTGCTCCAGCTCTTGCTCCTGCTCCTTCTCCGCTGCTGCTGCTGCTGACGCCGATGTCTGTACAGCAGCGCTTTCCATTCCTGCACCTCGCGCACGCGTTCGTCGCTCCGGAGGTACTCCTCGACGTTGGTAGGCCGCGACGGGTCGTAGATTTCGTCCCAGTTCGTCTCTGCTGGCGCGTCGTCACCTCGGCCTCGGCCGCCTTTCTTCTTGCGCCGCCCGCCGCGAGGGCGCTTGTCGCCTGTGCCGTAGACCCATTCGTCCTCCTCCTGTGTCGCCTGCCAGTCGGCAAGAGTGGGCTTCTGGGTCGTCGTCGCAGTTGGCGCTGGTGGGGCTGTGTCACTTGTGACACTGCTATCGCCTATTGGAGGCGCGACTGAGGCATTGGAAGGTGCTGCAGATGCGGTGCTCGCGTTCGTCGCTGTGCCGGGAGCTTTGGGAAACGCCTTGGGCTTCTGTGTCTTCTGCTGCGGCCGACGGATCTGGTGGAGCGGCTGGAAGCGCAGCGCGGCGTCGATCGCTGGGCGTTTCGCAGAGCCTGCTTCCTGGTCTTTGATGGCCTCGAGGGCCTCGCGCGACACGACCGGCGCCCGCGATATGGAGGCCTCGTCGGTAGACGCACTGCCACCTGAGGGGCCGAGGAGGTTCGCGTAGAGCGAGAGGCCGGCGCGGGCTGGCTTCGGGCCTTGGTCCGGCATTGCTATGGCATTTGTGGGGATGCCAATTCGTCGGGGAGGCTCAAGGGGAGAATGGCCTTGTTGATGGGGTGCGGCGATGTAGACTGGTTTCCGTGGCTGTCTTCTCAAATCCCAGTCTCTGGCTGTTGCCGAAATCGCAAATCGTCAAATAGGAAAGCATGCACGGTGGAGCTGGATCGCGTCAACCATCATGTGGTGGAGACGGCGGAGGCTGCAACGGGACGCTTCCAGAAGAGGTTCGCACTGCAACTTTTACACCCCCAAGCAAGCAAAACAATCCCGGAAGCATCCAGGTACCGATCTGAGCAGTCACCCCGAGCATTACATCATCCCGATCTTCAGCGGCCACAGACAAGCAGCCCCAAGCTCGGGAGGGACGGCATGGGATATGTGCGCTGTTTTGCACCCTCTGGCGGCGGAAGTAGTCCAATGCCAACACCAGTGCCAACGCCAGTGTCCATGCCTAAGCGTTCTGAGCTAGCCGGCGGTGACAGGAAATTGGCCTGTGATTGACATCTGAAGCTGGTCAAGCCACGTGCGGATCCTCACGACACAGCAAGACAAGCCACCTGGCCGCAAAACCCCCCTTGCCGGCTCCAGGCGGACGGAGCTGCTCGTTATCCCACTCGCTGCCATCCCGCTGCTGTGAGTGGCTGGCCACTCCCCGTTCCGTTCCACGATCACTTCCACCCTGGTCCCAGCCCAAATTCACCCAAATCTCCCCGGTCCACGACTTTGTCCTCGCTGCTCCTCGTCCGACGTCCGAGCCTGCTTCGACACCACCGATCCGCGCTTCGCTACGCGCACTCTGCCTTCTCGCCCGACCGCAGCCGCTCCGCACGTCATCTGCCGTCACCATATTGGAGCTCTCGCCTTGGCTGTCTGATGCGCCTCACCGCATCGCCAACGACACACTTCACGCCTGCCCGGCCCGCCCGTTTGCAACCCCTCCAAGTTGCTGCTCCGGGTGCTCATGACAATTTCGCGACCCGCTTCGACGATCCTGCCACACCCAAGCCTCTCGTGCCTCAGCTAGAGTTCACGACACCTGCTCGACCCACGCTCCGACTTCTTCCTCGCGAAAAGGCTGGCTCATATGAGGATTGTCTTGCCGAAAACCTAGTCAACAGCCAACGTTGGTCAGAAGCCTCGCTCTTTCGGCGCGGCAGCTGCCACCACAACCGCGCCGATGTGGTGGTTCTTTCGGATCTTCTCTAGCGCCGTCTACCTCCTCACAATAATCCTATCCATACCGATATGCTTTGACGTGGGCGGACGCGACAGCGGCTTGGCTTACAGCCTTGCCATCTTCTCCTTCTACCTCCTCTACAGTACCGCCCGGATCGTCACGCCGGACAAATCACGCGTGCGGTGGACCATCACCAAGACGCTCCAGGCCTCGCAATGGATCGCCATCCCAACCTTGATGATCTGGGCGCTGCACAACTTCGCAGTAGATGCCGACAGCACGGACTGGGTCTCCAAGACGATTGGTGGCCTCGGCAGGCGTGCGGATACTTCGACATGGACAAAGTGGTTCTTTGGCACGGGCGGCATCCTCGAGTCGGCCACGCTTGGGGTATGGGACAAGAGCTTGCGATATTCGACTCCAGTCTTCCAGCTTCTCGAGGGCTTCTGCACCCTACTGGTCATCCAGGCCGCTGGCAAGCTGTCGAGATATTTGGTCAATAGAGGGCGGAGTGATACATGGGTGGTAAGTTTCTGTGTTGTTGGATTTTGGGAAGTGCTCGTCTTGCTGACACCGTCGTAGCTCATCCTCCTGATGTTTTCGGCTTCGATAATCGCAACTGCTGTTTACTTCTTGTGGCGGGTCGCCCTGTTCCCCACACTGAACAATGTCGACGCGACACTGATCGGCGTGACCGTCACATCTGCCTTTTTCCTTGGCGCGATGGGTATCGGCAGCGGGCGTGGTAATCCGGTGGAATCCTCGTTGCTGTTCGCCTACGTTGTGCTGTGTGTCTACCAGATCTTTACCGATTACGTGCAGTCGCCCGAGGCGCAGGCTGCGGCTGCTGAAGAGATGGCCACCCAACCAGACTTCCCACCACTACCGCCCATCATCATGGCGAGCTATTCGACGTTCCTTCACCTGCTCGGCTCCCTGCCGTCTGCAGTCTATTCGTCTCTGACATTCCTCCACGCCGCCTTCCAGACCATTGCGCCTTCCGTTATGATCTCGCTCATCTACCGGATCATTGTCTTCTACTGCGCAACTCGCATAATACCTGCAGTTCGCGAGTCCGGAGCGGGCGCTGTCATGCTGGAGCCGTCCCTGGACGATGCTGACAGCGCCAACCAGCTGCTCGGCTTCTTGTCGTACTTCTCGCCATCGATTCTCATTGCTGTCTACACGAGTCTTCTGAACCAGCACTTCTCTGCGAGTGGTAGCGGCGAAGGCTGGACCTTGCACCATGGCGATGCCGGGAATAATGTGTGGCGATGGGCCAATGTCGGCATCACGATGCTCCTGTATGGCATTGAGCTGTACCTCGGAAGCGACGATGCCGATGGCAGCATGAGCGGCCACTGGAAGGTGGACTAGTCGAGCTGAAGAAAGTCGACTACTTCGATGTGCTTAGCGCATGTTGAATCAACGAATCTGCAAAGGACGCCGGCAGGCTAGCCTGGTTGCGAGTGGGACACCAAGCATGTTCCAAGGGAAGAAGTTGCAGGAAGATGCAAAATACGTATGGAAAGCCTCGGTTACGCTGGTACATCGAAGGTGGCGACTCAATGTCGAAGGAAAGAAAGGGCTCGGGGAGCAGACCTAATGTTCTTTGAGAGGAAGAACTTGGCATTATCTGGCGTTTGGGGGAATGAAACGGAACCGTATACCATTGACGTACATCATAAGTGGCTTTTGATTTTCTTTCTTACTTCCGCCTTCTTCTCATGGTCTTTATCATTCTTCAATGACCCTGTCCTGGGACTGCTTCCTGGCCTGAGACCTTGGCCAGGACGCTTTTATCTATACTACTAGTCCAAGCAGTGCCAGTAATGAACTTGCCAGTGGACTTGCCAGTGTGGGCATCACTGAATGAGGTCTCCGGCATACACAGGCATACATAAGGTGATTGCTGGCACTGCCCACAGCCTGGGGCCTTTTGAGTTCGGAAGGGCCAGGGATGCTAAAGAGAGAGCTACTCCGCACCCCAATGAGTATGTCCTACGTTTACTTTAGTGCGTGGGGACCGGGCCGCTGCCGCTGCCAATCAATGTCAAAGGTGCTCACTTCCCAGTGGTCAACTCGGCTCGAATAGAACTTTGGAGGCTTTTGTTCAGTTGTTTCACTCTGTTTTTCGTCTTGACTCGACTTACGAGCAACTCTCTGCGCTGCTTTGTTCTTGAAAGTCGGCATCTGCAAATGGCAGAGTCACAACTTCATCAAGTACCCTACACGGCTGTACGTGCGGCTTGGAACCTCGAGCTAGCACATGCAAGCCACGACCATAATGTGCTGACAGACTAGGCACAAATCTGCATGCAGGTCGGCTGTCGAACGCGCAGAAACCTGAGAGCCTTTCGACCGCCGTTGCCCCCTCATCAGGACCTTTATGGCCGCTCGCAGAAGCAGAAGGAGGAGCAGGCGCCCTAGGGCAGGGGTCCCCTCCTCCTCCCCCTGCTCGTGGCCGGCTCGTTTTCTTTTTCTCTCAAGGGTTCGGTTCCGCAGCCCGTCCCATTCTTACGCGGCCTTGGGGTTGACCTCTCATCTTCATCTCCATGTCATCGTGAACCGACAATTGCAGTCAGAGCGTGCTTCCACATCAGTTTTGTTTCTTCAGCATTCACAGGATCTGTATTCCAGCATGACTTTATGAACTCTACGAGATACGATATCCTCCATTCTAGCTCTCTTGACTCCTTCTGGCGCTCACGCTACTCGATTTGCGACTCTTCAGCGGCAAGTCGAGAGCCTTGCCAGTAACTGCTGCAATTTCGAACGCTTTTCAGCCCCCCATTCGCCTCTACCGGCATCAGCGATACATTTCATTTCGACGGGAACCGGTGTGTTGAGCATCAAGCCGTGATGACGTTCAAAGGCACACCAACTTTCGCCCTGGGCGCTCTGAACCCACGGCGGCGCCATCTTCGGAAACCGGAGGAGGACGAGCCACCACTGGACAACAATCTCCTTTTACCAGACCGCGGCCATGGCAACTCCCTTTACATGGGGGACATTTATGCAGATCTGCCGACGAAAGCAGAGGACGAGTGGGCTGCCGGGCTGCCACAGTATGTCGACTCATATTTCCACACAGAGAGACGATGAGAAATGGAAACCGTCCCCGTAACGTGGTCCGGCTCTGAATCCGGTCACGTGAACTGCTGATTGGCCTTGGCAGACGGGCAGTCGTTCGTTAGAGCATGATCTTGACCGTCCTGAGATCACGAGAAGCTGACCAGTATGAATTTTGACTTTGTTCTCAGACCTCCAGGTCGGTATCTGAACCACATCAAGGAGAACCAGACTGCGTTTCCTCATCTGCGCTACCTGTCCAACTGGATGGAGGTCACCACGGCGCCAGCAAAATGGGATCTGCTCAAGGACCTCGACAACATAGGCGACATCAGGCACGAGCGTGCGCACCGGGTCAGGGCCGCCACCGTCGACTTTGTCTCGCCTGCTCTGCATCCTACCGGTACTCCAGGGGAGGACATTCCTATGCCTCCCAAAGTACAGCGCATAGAGAACCTCAATGGTCTCGACGAGGCCCTCCGTGGCCAGAGGACCTTGCCCAAGTCTACGCATCGACTCTATGTGGTTGAGGACCTCTCGAGGGAGGTCATTGAGCGGCTTGGCTTCGAGCTTGATATCGACCCGCTGTTCTTCCGCGAGCAGATTAGTGATTATCTGTAAGTCCATCTCTACGTGGTGCGGACAGAAGCGACCAACAGAGGTCAACATGCATCCCTGAAAACCTGCGGACAAGACGAACGACATTGGAACAAAGCCGCACAGCAGACGCTGACGAAATTGCCACTAGATGGTCCAACGCGCAGGACCCGTGGGTCGAGCTGCCTGACCTCGACGTCGTGTCCCGCAACAGGCCGTTTTTCCACCTGACCTACGTGCAGCCGCGCTTCTTCAAGAACCACTCCGACTTCTTGTTGGCGCAGCGGGACGCCGGGCGCTTCAACGTGCTGCGGCGGCTCGACGATGACAGCGCGCACAAGGCCCTCTTTGACAAGGAGGGCAGCGTGGTCGCCCTCGTGCGCAGCAAGTTCTCGCTCTGGACGCGGCCTGCTGGCGGCGGACGAGGCGCTGTTGGTGAGCTTTCTTCCCACAAACCCTGACCGGGCAACATCTATTTCCCGTGAAACTTGTCTGGCTCACACAGTATTTGATTGCGCAAAACAGCTGTCCTTCTCGTCGACCCGACGATCAAAGCCGGCTTCCCGCTGTGGAAAGGCTACCGGCCCTTTGTCGACTGCCCCGTGCCCTCCGCGGACGCGAGGCACACGCCAGCGCCCACCACCGGCTCCCTACTGGACAACTTCCTGCACTGGACGGAGCGCATCCCGGCCGCGGACCTGCTCCAGATCCCCACGGACCCGCGCGTCATGGCGTACTGCATGCTCCAGATCTACTGCGCCGAGTGGCTCTCCGTGTCGCGCTACATCCAGGCCCGCCTCGGCCAGATCGAGTGGGAGATTGAGCGCGAGGACTTCCGCCACGCGTCGCAGAAGGCCATCGGCCCGTCCCTGGCCAAGCTGCACACCTGGCGCCGCCGGATTCCGCTGTACAAGACCATGGTCACGCAGGCGGGCAAGCTGCTGTTCCGAACGGACCGGCGGACGCCGCCCTGGGTGGTCGCTGCCCCCGCGACGGCAGCCGCTGGCGGCGGCGGGGGAGGGGGAGGAGGGGGAGGACCAGGCCAGTGCATCCAGGACCTGCAGGAGGACTTTGCGCTCGTCTCGGAGGGCATCACGGAGCTGCTGTCGCGCACGGAGCGCATCGCGGCGGTGGCCACGGCGGTGACGGCCATCGAGGAGACGCAGCGCGCCGCCGAGCACAACCTGCAGCTCGGCCGGCTGACGTACCTCGCCGTCATCTTCGCCCCGCTCTCCTTCGTCTCGAGCTTCTTCAGCATGTCGAGCGACCTCGACGCCCTCGGCACCACGTTCTGGGTCTACTTCTGCGTCGCCGCGCCCATGAGCCTCGCCGTGTACCTGCTCGTGGAGAAGGAGTGGAAGGCTGCGCTGCGGAGGTGGGTCGCGGCGTTCAAGGCGTGGAGGGCTGGGGAAGGGCAAGGAGGAGGAAGAGGAGGGAGGGGTGGTGGTGGTGGTGGTGAGATGCATTACAGTCAGAAGATCGGGAGTAGTTTTGGGAAGTGAAGCGTGATCAAGGGGAGGGGATGATGAATAGGTGCTCAGAGGGGTTGAAACGAGAGCTCTCGAGACGGTCGATGAAGGACAGGGTTTTAGCACAGTTGCAATGCTACGCTTCACAATCACCTACGAGAGTGATTATTCCTCAGGCTCGAAGACAAGCATGTAACGTCATACAGGAGACCAACAGGAAGGTCTAGACATATTGTGTGTTATTTGCGGATCGCCACGAGTCGGCTGTTGTCTTGATATTGAAATTTTATTGTGTGAGCAGCGGAGCTAGCTCCTAGTTCTACTCGTGCGAGATGTCTGGTGATGTAGCAACCTTTCTCGGTCTGCATACCGACAGGCAGACAAGCACGCCATTAAAAAAGTGATATAATGCGAAAGCAGGAACGAGCGGGATAGTCAGTTTTCTTGTGCTGCTGTCAAGTCCTCCTGCTCCTGGTGCCCTCCTCCGAAAGTCTACACGCTTGTCATTTCAGGTCATGTCTGGTATTGATCCTCGGCTTGCGTACCGCGGGATCAAGGAGAAAGCTTGCCGCCAGCGGCCTTGGCGGCGGTGTCGTGGGAGAAGTCGTCGACGAGGCCCTTCCAGATATCGCGCAGCATGCCGCCGCCGCTCTCGGGCTCGTCGGCAGTAGACGGGGAGGAGTAGGATATGGCAGACGACGCAGCACCGTCGTGAATGAACTTGAGCTCGATACCGTCCACGTTCATGCCCTCGACCTCGGTCAGCGCGGACACAGACTGGACGAGCTCTGGGTTGGCGGCGACGATGCTGATCTCGGGGGTCGGTAGAGGGCCGTCAGCTACCTCGGGACTATGGGGAGAGCTGAAGGCGCTGTCGGGCAGTAGGGGGACGCGGACGCTGGCGTAGGGATCGCGAGAGACGCCAGTGTCAAACGCCACGGCTCCCGGCAATACGATGTGGTCGAGGCCGGGGCTTGTGCTGGTGCTGGCGGCGGTGGGAGCGGTTGTGGAGAAGGTCTGCATGATCCGCAGCGTCTGCGGGGTCGGGTGTGGCCGGTTGGAGGACCGCGTGGTCATGGAACGCGGGTGGTGGGCCGACTGTGTACGAGAGGCAGTGATATTAGTGACTGCAGCAACAAGACACTGCTCGGAATGGCACAGTCACAGGGGTCGGCCGAATACTTACATCCCATTCTATATTCCTCTCGCGCAGGAGGTCTGCATATTTCCTGGACAGAGGGGCAGCTGCCTTCGAGCTTGTGATGAGGGTGCCCGAGTTGGCGGTCTTGGGGGTGGCCGCGGCCGGGGATGTGCTGATGGAGCGCACAAGCTGCGTGACACGGACGGTGACGCGGGGGCCGTTCATTGCTGTAGATTCGAAGAGGAACAGTTGATATGTCGAGGCAGCTGTGTAGGATGTAGGGCACAGAGGCGGGCGAGAGGGGGAAGTCGGTGGACAGGACAAACAGGCGAGGAGGGCAGAAGTGTATCAGAGTGGCGGATGGCGGCGGACAGAGAAGGGGGAGGGCAGGGTCTTTGTATCACTGGCAACGGCAGGCACGACGCGAGAGGGGAGCGAGCAACGCAGGCTGTTTCTGGTGAGTCAAATGAGGAGGACGAGAGCACAGTGTCTTGTTGTGGGCGGGGGAGAGTCGGAGGCTACACGAGTCCCGTTCCCAAGCCATGATATGATACACCTGCAAGCTCGGGGTGGGTTGCAGTCACCGCTGCTGTCCGTTGACCGGTCGCGGACTCGCCAGAACTCCCCGGGTGCCCACAGTGCCGGGCCTGGCTCGACTGCAAGGTGGGTAGGGCACGGCGTATCCACAGGAGCTGGGCGGCAGACGAGATAGACTTTGGTAACATGAGTCTTGGCCAACCTGTTGATTCAGTTGGCGGTGCTCACCTGGACAAGTGATTCTGTTGAAGGCTTTGCCGGGGGCCGCAGACCCCGGAAGGGCCAGGGCCGTGCCCATCGTGGGGCAGCCAGGTACAATTCCGCTACCGCTGGACCTGGGCGTAATTCGGCTTCTCCTTCGCGGTCAGCCTACCCTAACAGCTACAATACTTTCCAGGTTGTGACTCGGTACTGCGTACGCGTACATAGGGTACCCATCCCCTCACGACTTGGGAGCAAGGCATCCGACCACATTCAATGCGATGCGATGGCGGCAACCCCAACAAGCTGTGAGAGATAACACGCCAGCCACACAATCTTGGACTCCAGAGCTCTGCGTTCAGAGTCGGGTTGCTTGCTTGCTGACATATCTCGAGGCATGCTCAAGTGGGGCCCACCTGTTGAGGACATGGAGCTTGGACACAGCTGGCCTCCCAGGCCGCCGGAGAGCTCTGGCAAGGCAAGGGCGACCCGCCGCCCGTGCCTGCCTTCCGTCTTCCCCGCTCCTTCTAGCAAGCATCGCCAGATGACATGGCCAGGGTGCAGCCTCCAGACAAGCGGTCAGCTGGCCACCTCTGATTAACATTGTTATTCGAATCCACAGTCTCGACCACGATTCAGCATCACAGGGTCAAAAGCCCCCGGTCTCGACTATTTCTCTTGCCACGGACTCACGGTCCTTCCTTGATGGCTCGAGACCCGTGCCCAGCTCGAGAAGAGACACAGAGGGGGTGATTGATACAGAGTGATTCTGGCCCTGTTGATCGCCAGCAGACAATGCCCTGCGTGCAACAACCCCCTCCTGCCGTGCCGATCAGTCAGTAGCCATGTTCTTATCTTGCTTAAGGTACATAGCACATAAAGTCGATGGAGCTACTCAGCGTGGCTCGTCCACCGCCCACATGTTCCGCGCGGCCACCACAGCAGAGTTGCTACTGGTGCTGCTCCATATTCAGCCTGAAGTATAGGATGGCGCGATTCCCTTCCAAATTGGCTCTGCGAGTCAAGATGCAGGGACAACTGGCATTCAAGCACCACAAAGGTTCACTGGATGCTCCGGCTCCCCTTTCCCACGTTCTTGATTCTACCGTTTGATTCGCCAGGTTCCAGCTTCGAAGCGGCCTTCCATAGACGCACACGGTTTCTCAAATCCAACTCCTTGCACAGCCTCTGTCCTTGGCATCTTCGTTGTCGGGCAACTGCATCAGGGGAATGCAAATGCACGATTCGCTACGCCGTTTTAATTACCAACCCGTGCATCTGCCAGAGCTGGAACTGGTAGCGCATCGACAGCTCATAGGCAGAGGTCCACTCCCAGTACCACATCACTGTGGGGTGCGTCTCTTGTCCTCGCTGACAGCACGCACGATCAGCCAGGATATCTAGATCTGCCTGGGGTGACCACAGCAAGGCTCTCGATTCGGTACTTGCGGCTTTAGGGTCCTCGGAATGTTACATATGTGATGATGCTTTGGCCCGTTTGGGTCATAACGCCAGAGGGCGACAGCCATGCTTGACAGGCACAAGTGAAACCATGTCTCGAGCCTCGAGGCGCTGCACCAGATGCGGGTCATATTTAATGACCTCTTTGTGAGGTTTGCCCGAATCATGTTTCTGTCTGCTGAACAGTTGTCGGAGGCCCACGCCAGACCACGGAAAGGGGCAAGGGCTCGAGGCTGGGCTTGTTGTTCTTGACATCAAGCCTCCATGGCTTACACAACACCCACAAGCTTCTTGCTCAGCTCCCATAGCTTCTCCTCCTTTTCCCGGTCAAAAGCCCATTGGGAGTAACCATACTCGAGCAAGTCAACCGCATCTTCGGGCACAGGCCCAGCCACAGCACATCCCTCCAGGTACAGGCCGGTCCCATCGCCCTTATCACGACTGCTATTCTGCTTCACGACAAACTCAACCGGCTCCTTGGCCACGGCACCGTACACGGCTGTCGCACAGGCCTGCTCGTAGTTGTAGAAGTACACCTTGAGGCGCGGGTCGGTCGTCCACAAGGCCATCTCCTCGGGCGTGCAGTGCTGCTGGAGGTTAGGGCTCTTGAAGGAGCCCGGGGACGCGCTGAAGCCGTGCAGGTGCTGGGCACCATAGAGCCGCTCAATCTGAGATGTCATGTATATGTTCGCCACCTTGGACCGGCCGTCTAATGATCGAAGTAATGAGACGTTAGCAACGGAGACTTGATGCGGGAGCCAAAAGCACAACTGGGTGCTGACTTACACGCCTTCCACGGATCATACGCGCCCTCCTTCTCCAGATTGAGATCCTCTAGATCCACCTGAGAGTACTTGTGGCCTGCGGACGTCGAGTTGACCACCCTCGAGGGGAACTCCGCCGTGGCGCTGGCCAGCAGCAGGTCCCGGAGCAGCCAGAACAGCAGGAAGTGCGAGAGGTGGTTGGTCGCCAGCTGCAGCTCGTGCCCGTCCCCGGTGCGCTGCTCCGGGGTCCGCATGACGGCGGCGTTGTTGATCAGGATGTTGAGCCTGCCGGGCCCTGCACCGGCGGCCGAGGGTGCGGAGACGTGCTCCCGGAACTCGGCCGCGCACCGCTGCACGCTCGACAGGTCCGCCTGATCGAGATGCAGTATGCGAACCCGCGCCTCGCTGCCGCCGGTGATGTCCTCGCCGATGGCGAGCCTGGCCTTCTCCGTGTCCCGCGCGCCGACGTAGATTGTGGCTCCCGTGGCCTCGAGCGCGCGCACCATGTGAGGGCCCATCCCGGACGAGGCGCCCGTCACGAAGATGACCTTGTCTGCGAGACAACTTTTCTTGTTCTCGTCGAGCAGGAGGAGCCCCTCGTCCTCGATGATCTGCAGGGCCGTCGGCCTCGCGTCGCCCGGCCCGCGGATGACCTCCCACCGGTTGCCCGCGGCGTAGCGGCCGGTGAGGGGGAACGGCTCGGGGGACTTCAGGGCCATTCTGGTTTTGTAAGATAATAATAACAGAGAATCGGGAGAGAGATATGATAAGGCAGGATGGGTGCTTCTGATGTGGCGCGTATGTGCGTAAGTCGACTGTCTTGGAGTCGTACTAGGTGAACGTCAACGTCCTGTTGTAGAGGAGAAGGTAGAAACTGAGTCTGCGATGACTTTCAAGATGCACATACAAAGAGTCGTCTAAGAGGCGCAATATATATATATATATATATATATATATATATAGTATATACCCTAGAGTATTTAGGTATGTAAGGTACGCGTCCATGTATACACACTGACAAAAGCTAATGAGCTCAATCACATACCCAATTCACCAGCGGGTCGTTACGAAAGCTCGTGCAAGCAGATATTCACGGGGCCTTGTCGGCCGCCGTCGCAAGCATTGGCAAGAAAACGACGACATGTCCACTCCAGACACCCGGCTTTTGCATTTGGGCCTTTGCGTTAAAGCCGAGCAGAGGTGCTGGGCCGGTATTCCCGCATCAGTCGTCTTTGCCCATGTGCGTGTATTGTGTGTACGGACGTCAGCGGGTTGGCCAATCATCTTACACGGCGATAGGAGGCTTGGCGCGCACCGGCAGCAATGGAGAAAAGGTGCTCAAGGATAGGCTTAAGTCCGTGGATGGGGGGTCGCGGAAAGACCTTCAGAGGGGGCTTTGGTATTGCGTGCGGACCTCGAGGTTTATGTCATGTCACTGGTATCCATGATAGGGTGATTCTCTTTCTTCTTCGTACCGAGCCGTCTCAGACTCGGGGGTTGAGTGTGAGCTTACACATTCTGAGTGGTGCCCACGAGATAGATTGTGATGGCCCTCGCGCAGCGTTAAAGTCAGGCCATGCTATCACACACTCCTTGGGCAGTCCCAGACTCCTGTTGGCGATCAGTCCCTGGCTTCACACGTCGGCAGGCAATGCAAACATGCGATTGTGTAGTGCTCAAGCCGGCCTGGAGAACGGAATCCACCCCCGGACCAGCCACACTGATAGATGTTGGTTGGAGGTAGTCCACGTAGCCTAGATCGGCAGCAGCTCCGCATCGAAACCCTTTGTTATACACGTAGAGCTGCCGAATTCGAAGGATTGCACAAGTTGGAGAGTCAAAAGGCATTTTCTGTGGGAATCTTGAGGACGTCTGGCGCCGACTATTGCCACCAGCCTAGGACGAGAGCCTCGTCAAAACACGGACGATGAGGCGTTGTAGACTGTCGCACATGACCAAGAGGCTTTGCTCTCATCAACAGCCATCAGACCACACCTTGATGGCTTGATGGTCGTCACCGAATCGTTCGTTACCTGTCGATCGTTCGATCGTCTCGTACAATCGCACAATCGTGCAAGTGCTGCGGTTGGCCTTGCTCAGGAAGTAAGAGTGTTGAGGCACAAGGTCGGCAAGCTTGGTCTGGACTCCACGGAACAAGGACGCTGTGTCGTAGTTGACAACAACGGCGGGGAGCCCTTAAAAAACCAAGGAGTCGTGGCCTTGGGGAGAGTCTGCAAAACCTGGACGACAAGACGGATCGGCTGTCGGTGTTTCGTTTGTGAGGCAGAAGATGCCGGTCAGATAAGATTGCGGCGGGTGGCCGGATCCCTGCTGGTCTTCTGCGAGGTGCAGCTGCGGGGATGTGGCCCCACAGCTCGAGAACCCCTTTTGCGCCTGTTCCTGGCCAGACCACTCTGGGAAGCTGTGCGGCCCTCCACGCCGCCACTACGGAGTCCTCAGGACAGCAGTACCCACCTTGCTCGATTTAGCATGTGGCACCTCCCTCCCTCCCAGCGGCTGCTGCACAGCCAACATTTTGCAGAGGACCCTTTCTCCCTCTGCTGTCTCCAGGTACACCTCCGGCAACAACCTCGCCTCCGCCCAGCCAGTCCAACCCTCAGCACTTCGACTCGCCCCTCGAACTGCTCAGACTGACACGGCATCACAGCCTCGAAGCTCGGCATTCGTACCCCCATTGACTCGACCACGAGTCTACTCCCACAGCACCATGGCACCTCCCGCCTCGACCGCCACTGCGACGCAGAGCGTGGCCTCGAAAGAAAAGACAATCCGTGTCAACGCAAAGGCCGCCTCTCCGGAAGCCGCCGAGATCCAGAGAGACCCCCTCGAGGTCAAGTACCGTGACTTCTTCTGGACCTACACAGAAGAGCCTCACCGCACAAGACGGCTCGCCATCATCAAAGCCCATCCAGAGGTACGCGAATCCGAGCCCTTCGACAACGATTCCAGAACACCAACACTAACACACAACTGCTCCTCCCATAGGTCACCAAGCTCTGCGGCCCTGAGCCTCTGACGAAATACGTGGTTGTTGGTGTCGTGGCGCTCCAGATCGCATGCGCATACGCTCTCCGCAACTACTCTTTCTTCTCCTGGCAATTCTGGGCTCTCGCCTACGTCGTCGGTGCCACCGCCAACCAGAACCTCTTCCTCGCTATCCACGAGATCAGCCACAACCTGGCCTTCCGCTCGCCCACCGCCAACCGCCTGTTCGCTATCATCGCGAACCTGCCCATCGGCATCCCCTACAGCGCCTCCTTCCGGCCTTACCACCTTACCCACCACAAGTCTCTCGGCGTCGATGGCCTTGACACGGATCTGCCTACTGCCCTCGAGGCCGCGTTCCTCGACTCTATCCTCGGCAAGGCCTTCTTCTGCACGTTCCAGATATTGTTCTACGCCGTTCGTCCCATGACGGTCTTCCCGGTCCCCTTCACCTGGGTTTCGGCTACAAACCTGGCCGTCCAGTTCATGTTCGACTACGCGATCATCACAACCATGGGCAAGCAGGCAATGCTCTACTTCATCCTGTCCTCCTTCCTTGCGGGCTCGCTCCACCCCTTGGCCGGCCACTTCATCGCCGAGCACTACGTCTACGAGACCATCACCCCCACACAGGCTGACCCCAACAACCGCTTGCCCCTGCCTGAGACCGCCAGCTACTACGGCCCCCTGAACTTCCTGACCTACAACGTCGGCTACCACAACGAGCACCACGACTTCCCCGCCGTGCCCTGGACCCGGCTGCCCAAGCTCTACGAGATCGCTCGCGAGTTCTACGACGAGCTGCCCCGCCACGAGTCTTGGACCTACGTCCTGTGGCGGTTCATCTTTGACGAGAACGTCGGCATCCGCTGCCGTGTCAAGCGCAAGGAGGGTGGCCGTCTCGTTGGCCAGAATAAGGCTGCGGCTGCTGCTGCCCAGCCCACAGCGCAGCAGGCAGACTGGAAGGAGGATGAGCTCGAGGCGTAGAGGCACCCAAGGATATAGACGGTAGCTGGAAATGGCGTCAGGGTGCTGGTAGAAGACGTCGTTGAGGAATACGGCAAAAGTCATGATAGAATGTCTTTCGAATTTTGTTCTGATACACGGGTTTTAATGTAGACAGTGGCAGGCTCACGATGGTTATAATGGCATAATCTGTTTGGATTTGACTCTCCCCTGCTTTGACCAGCAGTGTGTACGTGACGCGGACGCGCATCAGACCCCGTCGGCGTAGAGCGGAGATGGGAGTGCAACACACTGCAGGACGTCAAGCGCATCCAAGACGGGCGTGGTTAGCACCGCATCCAGATCTTGCCCAGCCGTGTGGGATCACCTGAAAAGTGCAACAAGCTTAACCAAAAGATCTTTACATGCTATCAAAAGTAGATATACGGACGCTCTCCCACCACTTGTCGCACGAGCCTCAAGGCGGGTTCCCCTCTCACAAGCCGGCTGTGCCCATCTGCAGTAGAACACCAGCCATGTCGACGCTTTGAGCCTCCTCGGCGGCAGCCCACAGAGTTGACTGGTCGAATAGCCATTCTACAGACAGAGGCCAGGAATTGTCGTGTTCTCAGAAGCAGTGTTTCCTCCTATCTCCCTGCGCCAATCGTGTCATCATCCTCAAGGATCAACGCCTCAATACATCTGGGTATCGTCGTCCGCTTTCTTGTCAAATATAGACCTTGTCTAGACCTGTTGTGGCCATGACTGAGTGAGCAGATTCACAAACATCTCTGCTACGCTGGCTCTCTTGTGGAACCATACCTCGCTTAGAAGAAGAAGTAGGCCAGCAAGAAGCTCAACAAGCACAGGGCAGCAGTGATCTGGATGGGGACGCCCTCGGTTCCCCGGACTGCTTGCGCCAGCTCTGCCGGCTTGGGAACCGACTTCTCATCGGCGCCAGCCTTGCGTTGCCGCAGGCCGCCCTGATCAGCCTTCAAACGTGAGACCTGCTGTTCAGCCTGTGCGAGCTGCTGCTTAAGGTCCGCATATGTAGGCTCGCTGGTCGACGAGGCGGCAGCCGCCGCCACGGAAGGCGAGCTGGCCGTGTCCTCATCCTTGTAGTCCACAGTGGAGGTCTGGTGGTCGTTCGGGGACGAATATGCGGGCGGAGGGGCGTCGGCGGGTGTCGCATCGGCCTAGTCTCGTGTTAATTAGTGCTCACTTGTAAGTGCTTAAAAGAGGACGTACGCCGTTTGTGGCAATGGGCTTGCTTGGCGTCGACAGGTTGGCGGAGTTGCTGGCGGCGTTGACGAAAGTGACCCTGATCTTTCTCTCAACCACGGCAGATTTGGGCACAGAGTCCCACTGAAACGCACATGTCAGCTCATATTAACGTCGCCTAGAAGCCTGCGCATGGCTGAAACTCACAATTGCAGACAAGTTTGCAAACTCCTTGTCACCAGTGATCTCGACGGATTGGACTAGGAACTTGTCACGGCACTTGGTGTCCGGGGGAGGCTCGTGCTTCATCGCCTGGAGGATCACTAAAAAGAGACTCGATGTCAGTGAAGAGCTGCGATAACCGTGGGGACAACTACATACCAGCGACCTCAACCTCCTTGCCGGGCTCAACCCGACCAGAGTTTGGACGAACGCAGTATCTGTCCACGAGTATGATGTCAACTCCAGCTCCTGAATAGCTCAAAGGGGATTTTGGAAATCTGGTGTAGGGTTTTCGCGTACTGCTTAGGAGCCGTGGTTTTGACCTGGAATTTGTCAGCATACAAAGAAGTAAGGCTGCGCTGGGCGTGTGCGCCCAGAAGCCTGCGTGAAAGCGGCCAAACTTACTTTAAAGGCAATGGGGTGCGAGTTCGGGTTCTTGATTCGGAGAGCCTCCTTGACCTCAACGGTGAAGGGTCCTGTAACGGAATGAATCAGCCTCTATTGTTCGTTGGTAGCCAATGGCTGCGGCTCGGCTAGCCGGAGGGATGGTATGGAGACGTACGCTGGAAGCCGAGCTCCTGGGGATCGATTTCGACGGACATTTTGGTCGCTAGAAGACGGCGATCCGGCTATAGATTGATGTGTTGCAAGGAGGAACAATGTATCGTCGGCAATACGATGTGCGAATGGCGCACACGAGCAGTAATCTATGATGTGTCAGCAGCTTCCACAGGTTGCATTTGATCGGATGGTGTAATTCGCAGAGCCGTTGGAACGAACAAGGTCGGAAGAGAATGCAGACGCAGTCGCAGTCTCGACAGGAGTCGCTGGGCAGTGGCAGAAGAGGTCGTATCGCTCGAGGGTAGGGCGGAGGGCGGAGGGCGGAGGTTGAGGGGGTCCCGACTTCCGAGGCAGGTGATGATGCAAGCCTGGGCGTCGTGCTTCCCACACCACCGCGAAGGCAGTGGCCGCAGGTGATGAGAGAGGAAGGCGAGCTCGGCGAAGGTCTAACAGGGCTGGATAGCAAGAGCTGACGTACCTTGTGTTGAGGCTGCGGAAGACGAGCCAGGGGCAGGTGAATGATGCGATCGCGAAGAGGAGGGCAAGAGTGGTTGACGTGGAGTCTGCAGACAAGAGGGCGTGTGTGGGCTGGCTGGGAAGGTTCCGGCGGTGGCCCAGCTGTGATCTAATTAGCAGTGGGGCTCTGGCTGTGACGACGTTGCGCAGGCAGGGTCGATTCAGGGATGGCCTGCGGCGGGCGATGACATCGGCACATCCACCAGCTGCTCGTCCGTCGACGGGCATGGCGGCTTCTCGCGGGGCGTGTAGCAACCTTGTGGCCATTTCTTTTCACCAAAGCCCCGCGAGGGCTTGGATATTGACTCATATATTTTCATACAGCAATCACTAGGCAATGGCTTGTCTCAGCGCCTGCGGAGTATCTCGCCGGGCGAGCTGCCATGAAGGTCGACCCAGTCGAGATCAGCATGGAAGATCATGACCAGATCACTGTAGATCTCCTTGTCTTCATCGCAGACGACCTCGGGCCACAATTGAGCCTCGACTTTCCAGCATGGGAGCATCCATTGAATATTTCACGGAAGTACTGTTCGTACCACTTGCGTTGTGACCTTGGCAAGCGACAGCCATGTTTGATAACATTTCCCCATAATCCATCAAAGTAATTCCCTGCTTGCAGCCCATGGGACGGAACGCGGGGAGACTGCCCAAGTCCAAGCACAGACAGATGGTCCCTGAATTACCCACGTTCGCTTCGGAGTGGCAGCATGTGTGCAGAGGCGCAGGCTCCCACGGCTTGACGCACTGGACACACCTCGGAAGCTGAGAGGGGCAAGTTGCTCCTGCGCATCCCCACGACACAAGCAAGCATGACGTCCCACTAATCACAGCGCCCCGTCAGTCCCGCAACGCCTGCAAGCTGCCAATCCACGACCGCCAGATATAAAGCCCAGCAGTGCACCTTCCTCTACTCTGTTTCGGGCATCATATTCAACTGAGCACAGAGACGCATACCTCTGAGCAAACCGGTCTCTTGCTTGCCTCCAAGCAGTATTTCACTTTCACCATGGCATCAGATCTAGAGACATTGCTCGAGATGGGCTTCGACAAGGCCCGTGCCGAGATCGCCATCAAGCAGAGCGGCGGTCGTGAGCAGTCTCTCCTCCTGTGCGATTTCTAGTCTTTCCGGTCGCTGACAATAACGCTGCTATAGTGCAAGGCGCGATGGACTGGCTGGAGAAGACCCAGGACACGCCCCTGGACGAGCTGCAGGACGAGCAGGAGGAGGCCAAGCTCAACGCTCAGCCTCTGGCGGAAGGTGCCGTGGCCATGTCCCTCGTCTGCAACGACTGCGGCAAGAAGTTCCGCAACCATGCAGCGGCAGAGTTCCATGCCTCCAAGACGTCAGTTGCCAAATCCCCGTCGTTGCCACATGAGCACGTGTTGAACGTCACAAGCTGACGCTTATGAGCAGAGAACACACGGACTTCTCGGAATCCACCGAGGAGATTGCCCCTCTGACGGAAGAGGAGAAGAAGGCTCGCCTCGAGGAACTTCGTCAGAAGGTCAAGGCCAAGAGGGCAATGCAGTCCGAGGTGGATAAGGAGGACCAGAAGAATAACGAAGTATGTGACAACGCCCGGCGGCCATGCCCCGTATGAGGCGCTTTCTGACAGTCATGACCACAGAGGATCCGCCAAAAGGCCACCAGAGAAACTCAGGACTTGAAGGAGGAGCTCGCACGCAAGGAGCAGATCAAGGAAGCTGCCAAGAAGCGTCAAGAGAAGGCCGACGACCTCGAAGCCAAGAGACGCATCAAGGCCAAGATCGAGGCCGACAAGGAGGAGCGGCGGCGGAAGGCTGAAATGGCGAAGGCCGCCCGGGACGGCACGGCGTTGCCAGCTGCTGCTACTGCCGCTCCTGCGCCGGCCGCGCCGGCCGCGGCTCCTCGCGCTGTTGCGAATCACAGCGAGGCTCGACTCCGCCTGCAGACTTCTGGCGGCAATGTCATGAAGACGCTGCCGGCTGAAACGACGCTCTTCGAGCTGGCGCAGATGCTCCAGGAGGAGAACGGCATTACGGTCACAAAGTTCATCATGAACTTCCCGAAGAAGATCTTCGAGGGACATCTGGACTTTGGCAAGACACTCAAGGAAGCTGGGCTGACACCAAGTGCGGCGTTGCAAGTACAGTAGCCGACTGATAGTGGAGGAGGTTTTGGTGAAGTGCTGAGCACGAAAAGTCAAGCAAGGGTAGATTCTGATAAGGGCAGTCTCGGATTGACGGCATGATCATGATGCTCACGATAGCTTCAGCGATGAACCAGGCATGTGGAGTGTTTCACCCGCGGTGGATAGGCGGAGATCATAGAGTCATACACGACCAAAGTCATGGCGCAGTAGACCCGTGTACGACCCTTGACGACACCAGCATTACCCATTCACTTGCAGTGGACAGGTCCAACCCAGGGCCGCCATGGGTCACTCGACATGCAAGTCACATCACGACAGAGGCAACATGACGCACGAGTTCGCCATGAAATCTTTATCGAAACGCATCGTCTTTGTATTTAACCTATGCGAGAACGAAGTAGTTTGTGCCTCTGCCCACCAAGGCAAGAAACACCCCTGATTTTGCCTCCTTTCACGCCGCACCTCGTAAGGTGAATTGATGTTGCAAAAGTGCAGTAGTAGTAACCCCAGAGACCATGCATAAGTTTTGTTGTTGCGAGAACAAAGGGAAAATTCTTTGCTTCTTGATTTCCTCTTCCCATCCGTCTCGTTGGTGATGAGTCGTAGCCGTCGTTGGATAAAAAAAAGTCGAGGGAACAGTGGGTTTTTTCTTTTTGATTTGATTTGCCGGGTGATTGGCAAATTTAGTCGAAAAGACCGAAGCCCATGTCGTCGTCGGACTCCTCGGCGGCGGCTGTATAAATAAAGATTAGTCAGATATTGAGACAGTTGTGTGGGTGGACCGCCTGGTCGCGCTGTTTGTGCAAAATGCCCAAACGACCACACGAGTCCACCAGGAAGATCTGAGTAGAACGTACCCTCGGGCTCCTTCTCGGGCTCGGCGGCAGCGGCGGCGTCACCGCCAGCAGCGGGAGCACCACCGGCAGCGGGGGCACCGCCACCAGAGCCGACGTTGGAGAGGAGGTCCTTCACATCCTTGCCCTCGAGGGCCTTGGCGAACAGTTGTGTCCAGATGGGCTCAATGTCGGCGACCTTAGCGGCCTTGATCAGGGTGTCGAGCTTGTCGGCCTGGATGTTTCGGAATGAACAGGTTAGCCTTCCCGATCAACTTGACTGCAATCCAGCCACCAGCGTGCACGGCACCGCGAGATTCCAAGTTCCCATCCTGTCAGGATTCGCGTGTTCACAAGCCTTGGACATGGTCCCTCTCGCAGCCTTAGAAGCCCATAGCTCTCCGTGATTGATTGCGTGTGCATGCGTCCTCACCAATCAAGGAGGCTTCGAGGCGTGCGATCGGGACTGGTCGTTCGTGCGTTGCGACGTCGCTCTCCATGGGCAGGATGTTTGGCGTTGAGATTTCTCGGGTTGCTCGGCGGCGGGCGGCGGGTTACGCGGGGTATCGGTGGGATCTCACAGTGATCTCGACAGCCTCATCCGCGAGGATGAGGGCAGCGTAGGAAGCGGCGAGCTCGGCAGTCGACATTGTTGCAGATGTGATTTGCAAGGGGTTGCTTGACTGGGTATGGTTGTTGGATGTCGGGGCGTTGAGATCGTGAGGTCGTCTCTTGAGTTGTCGCACGAAAGTCCACACTGGCACTGGCCCGGTGGTTCAGAAATTGAAAAGGTTGTGCCTGGGAAAATTAAGCGAAAATGGGAGGGCTGCTGATGTGATTGGTCAGGAGCCTATTTCCTTGAGAGCAGCGCACTCAGGGATTGTGACCCGTGGTCCGAGCTCTGTGCTGAGTCAGACAATCAGCCGATAAGAGCCAGTCGCCGATAAGGCGACGAACTATCGAGGCAAGCTGAATTCAACTTGGCAGGGATCCTCCAAAATGCCGGATCCAGGGCCCCATGTGCAGCTTCAAAGAATGCGAGACTGATGTCATGTCCCAGCAGATTGGAGTTGGCAACCTGATCATTACGTGCATGCCCGCCTTTTCTCAGTCGCCTGAGAACCCGTGCCGGCGACTGCATCCAGTCTTCACGACAGTCGACAGAGACTGGCACGTCTAGCTTTCTTGGTAGATCCTACACCCGTATCGCACTGTCCGACCACGATAGCCACACCACACCATCACTGCCGGTTATCTCTGAGGCGCCCCAAGTTATGCATTTGCTGAGGCAGTGTCGACAAGATCAGATAGGTGTGCCAGATCATGCCTGCCCTACTCGCCAACTACACGGACGATAGGAGTTTGCGCAGCATTCTCCAGCCAGAGCTCCTTCTCCATGAACCAGGCATCATGCCGACAGGACTCTTTGGGTAGTGCCAAGCAAGAGTGTAGAAAAAGCATCATGGACTTGTGAATGTGCGCAGGAGAGCATGGGGCTGCGATTGCGGCTGCGACAAGCCAGACGGCTATCCCGAATAGAGTTCTGTATCGAATGCCAGAGCAACGACGATGCAGAACTCTAAATGTTGAGGCTTCCCCACCAGTGACCACAGATACTCGACCAACCCCGCACTGGCCCGGTTCTCGATCCCCGTAGCATCCTGACGTTCGCTGAACAGACAGCAGCTGCCCACGCACGCCCCCTCACGGCCCTTGGTTGTCCTGAGGAGCAGCCTCTTGGCTCCTGTTTGCATGCTGCACCCCGGATCCGAGCCGTACCGAAGCTGCCATTGGCTATTGCACAGATTCGAGCTATCTCCTCCATCTTCTCCATCCTTTCCCATCACTTTTGTAATCTTGTGAGACCTTCTACCGCAGCTCTTCCTCTTCTCCTGAACCCGGGACATCCGCGATCCACCTCGTGACATCCACCCGGCCTCTCTTATCAAGCGGAGCCATATATATCCCCTGGTGCCCACGACGTCACAGCTTGCGCTATCGACCAATCTCTCACCACCACCCTTTGAGACTTCTCGGCACGAACAAACACAACCAGCTGTCGTGCATATTCGAGCACTCGCCAAGCATCCCGACACTCCTCATGAACTAGAGCCAGCAATCCCGATCGACTGCAAGCCCACTGCTCGTCTCACCGACACAGCCATGGACACTCCTAAGGTGCCGGCGCCGAAGGACCAGGGAGAGAAGGACATACTCAAAGAACTCGTCGCCATCCGCGATGAGCTGCTACTGCGGAAGATGGATCGCACAACCTATGTGCGGTCGCAAGACGTGCTAGGCCTGTACGACCGGACCGTGGCGGAGGTCAAGAAGCTCAACGAGATCCGCGCAGACAAGCCCGACGCCGAGGAGAACCAAGGTATGACCATGCAGAGCTCAGCCTATCAAGACATAATATGCTGACCCAATTACAAACAGTGGACAGAGTCGTGGATAGCTGCTTCCAGCTCTTCTCCTTGTTCTTCATGACTATTGGCCGAAATACCGAAGTACCAGTTGCATATGCCCTCATATCAACCATCATCCGCCTGCTCGACCACCTGACAGAGGCTGAGCTCTTCACGGGCAAGGACCTCGAGGGCTTGTCGCACACGCTTGATCGCGTGACCGACATCGTGCATCAGGGATCTGAGGAGCCTTTTGTCGAAAACATGATCATGAAGCGGATCGACAGATGCCGTGCTTCTCTTAGTAATCTGAAGTCCAAGATAGATGATCTCGATCCCGAGCTGCGGCTGGTAGCAGACGGTCTGGTCCAAACTCTTCGGCAGATGGCTGTCGTTGCGACACGGAAGGTCAGCAAGGTAGTCTTCACTTGTGCTCGACGCATGCTAACGTGTGTGTTTATCCAGCAATTCTCCCCGAAAGAACTCCAGAAGATCAAGAACCAAGTGCAGGAGATTGGTGCCAAACGCGTGGAGGGGCAGTTCCTGGGAAGCGACGGGAAGCCCGCTAGGGGGAGCAAGGAGGTCTCGGAATTCCTCGAGCGCATAGTGACATATATTGATGGCGCCCTCGAAAGGTATGTGATATTTGTTATGAATATCAGTGTTATCACAACTCACAATCAAACAGACAAGGTGTCTTTCCTGAGAAATGGCGGCCAATATACGACGTCTTGATCAACATCCGCAACGAGCTTGACAAACTGTCTCTAACACAGGCATGGTCGCTCCGGGAGACGGATCTTTACGACTACCAGCGTCAGCTCGACAAGATCGATGAAGCCAGAGTCGATGGCAACTGGCTTGATGATCAGGGAAGACCAGCTGATCTACATATCAAAAGGGTAGGTCCCACATATCTGTCACGATCCTATCAACCAGTAGCTCATTATCACTCCCAGACACTTCTATACCTGATCAGAAGATCTTACGGCTACATCTACCATCTCATGATCTCTTCTGAGCCAGTCTCTGAGGCTCTTCTGCCTGTATATAACCAGCTGCAGACCCTGAAACGATGTTTGATCGAGGTCAAGAAAAGTGGCGGGGTCGCGTCTGTCAGAGAGCTTTACCCATACAGTATGAAGGTGAGTACATTGTATGAGACGTGTGGCTTGAACTGGTCGCTAATGCTAAGATCCAGCTCAACTCTATCGACAACATGCGGGTTGATGGCAAATTCATGGTTGGAGATGACATCCCCGAGGGTCAAGGAGCAGTGACTGAGCTGCTATCGGAGTGCTTTGAGCTCAACTACGAGCTACGGGTGGCCGTGGACTCGGAGCAGGGGTCGAGCAAGGAAGAGGTGGAGGCGTGAAGTTTCACATCCTGGAGATGCACGTTCAGAATGCTCACGGCGAATGCTCGCGTTGCGCCACGCCTGGAATACTTGTTTCACACGTCGAGGATACGGATGTTGAGGCCAGGTCAGCACTCAAGCATTTAATACCGTTATCGAGAGGTTAAGCCGGCAGGTACTGTGATGTAAATCTGTAGAAGCAGAGGGTCACTATTGGGTGCGGTAGTAATAATCAGTGGTATAAGGCCGACTCTATATGTCTAATTTGCAGAACCATTCAAACCGTCTGGACCTCCATAACATTGTTGCCAATGGCTCTCTTACAACTTTCTGAACGCAAACTTGGCCTATTGTGAGAATGTGCACCCCGTCAGCAAACAGCTACTTCCATGTGCCCAACGTACGCAGAGAAGAGATCTTCGCCAATTGCGAGAGCAGTGTCCCAGAGCAGTGAGCTGGCAAGCTTACGGAAGGGCAGATAAATGGTCGCCAGGGCCCAAGGTAGTGTCAAGTCAAGACAGAAGTTGGGGGGGCTTGAGGAAAAGAGAGAGAGGAACACGGAGAGAGGACCACCACGATAACGGAAAAAAAAAAAACATACCGGCAGGATCTGCGCGTTCTCGACGTCCCACACACCGCTGGACGCGTAGATGTCGGCGTTGAGCATCTCGACAATCTCCTCCTTGCTGGCGGCCTCGATGACGATGGTGCTGCCGGCAAAGTCCCAGGTCGTGGGGTCGTCGTTGTCGGGCTTGGTGTGGAAGTACGCGCCGCCCGTCTTCATCGCGCCGGCCTCGAGGTGCTTGGCCAGACCGGCGAAGTGTTGGCTGCCGTGGGAGGTGGCGGGGTCAGTCTTTCAGTACATTTTGTGTGAGATTTGGCGGGGGGTGTGGCGGTGGTTGATGACGACTGAAAGGAGGGCCTGTCTTCATCTGGATGTTGTTTGGGCAGGCTTGCCCAGGGCGCGCCGAACCAAGTTGCCATGCAACGGCATCATCGCCGGATTTGAAGAGCACTGAGAGCATATTCCCCCTTGGGCATTTTGGAGCTGTTCTCCTGGTATATAGTCGTTGGCGACCGACCTAGAGCCACGCCACGGCCGCCCCTTTTAACATTCACTGGGGGTACGTGAAGGCTGCATGTGCTAACTCACGGTCTGACTTCGAGTCTCTTCGCCTTCATGCCGGGCTTGTCCGGGACGACAACGAGCCACTCGAACTTGCCCGGGGCCGGGGTCGGAACGTTGCTGGAGGCCATTGTGCGGCGGAAGTATGTAGATGTCCGGGCGACGGTCGAAGAGCTGATCGGCGATGCTGATGGACGCTGCAGGGCTGTTGCAAAGTGACGCAGGCGGAGTGCCATTTGGGGGTATTGACGGGAGAGAAGCAGGAACGAGATCCGAAACGGAGCTTTATGATTAGAGAGCCAAAGCCGCGGAAGTCAGATGCGCCCTTTGGCAGTAAGCTGCCCGCCGTCAACGGGCAAAGTGTGGGGTACTTGTCCTTCGGGATGGGGAAACGTGGAGGGTCTTGGTCGCGGCAAAGGCGTGGCTGCTGCGAGCCGGAACGGTCCCGCGCCTCAAAATCAAGAGGGAAGTTCACGGCTCTTTGCTCATGTTCTTCGACAATAATTACGGTCCGTGCCGAGCCTTGTGCGTGCTCTGCACAAACTTGCAACCAACGATAAAATAATTATGTAGTACGAAACTCACTCTCATAAGAAATACCCATGAAACTTCACAGAGCTGAGAATATTCTGGATGCTACTGGACATGGTGTGTCCATGGGCAGGGCGACATTAAAATCCCCTGTGAGATGGAGTGCAGTTCCTCTATGGGTATCGGCAGAGCCGCTCCGCATTGAATCGCAGAGCAAACGTGGCTCTTGCCGGAGTCTTATGATGCCGTCGATCAAGCTGGTTTCCCTCAATGCGACGATCATGGTTCCCCGCACGGCTTCGCAGTCCTGCCAGCACTGTTGCCAGGGTCTCACTGTGGCCTGTCTCTATTATTGCATGATATATGTCTGTGGCGGACGGGTCGCTGTCGCAGTTCATGCGACCCCGCGCCCGTGGGCGGCACTTTCATATCTCCGGGCAACCCAGATCGCAAGATCACATCACGTAAGTGGTCTGCCCTCGCCGCGGGTTCCGGAGAAGAGTGTTGGTTGCTAAACCCGGTGTGCTTTGGTGGACTCCTTGCTAGCTTAGTGCTCAACCCTGGCACAAAGCTGGGCAGCTTCTCGGCTTACGATGCTTAGCTGCGCTCAGAGGCGGCATTCCGTAAGGGACCACCGATATCAGGAGATAGTCTCGCGATGGCGACGACCAGAGCGATGCCGGATACTGTAAAAAATACGCTCTTGACTCATCCCAGGAGCGACCGCCGAAAGACCGAACGCTTCCTTTGATCCGGCGACTTCGCGATGTCTCTCGGCGCGACTCTCTGCTGCTGGGAGGGGGAATAGGTCCGATTTATGCAAGCCCTTGGCAGGTGCTCTCCCAGGCCACGACAGACTGAGCCGGTCATGTGGAGCGAGAGGCCCACCGCTCTGGCATGGCGAAAGAGGACATGAACACAGCAGCCAAAGTTTGAGGAATCGCAAGCAAGCCGTCGGCGCAGGTGGTGTTATTGATATGGATAGGCAATTCAGGAGTAGCAGAGAGGGAGCATTGAGCAATGCCAGACGGCGGAGATAACGCGGCGGTAGCTCGCAGATGAGCTCGGCGGCCGAGCGCAGGCGTCACGACTGAACACGCCTGGAGGTTTAAGTCTGCGACATGGGGTGCTTGGCTTGCGGCTGGCATGCACATAGACTGGGGATGGGGAGATGTGCCGTGTCTGTGCTGTCAATCCATCTCGACATGTGCCTTGGCAACGACGGTCAGTGATTGCAAACGATGGAGGATCGTCGCGCAGTATTGAATTTTGCGTGGTCCCATCGAGTCTTGGCTGGCCTGAAGCTGGGACTTGGCCTTCGGTCCTGCCATAGCCCTCATAATGGCTCTGAAGAACACGAAGAATGTACGAATGTACTGTGCTGTCGAGCTGCCGGTGCAGCCCCGTGCAGTGTGTGGGCGCCACGACGGGAATGGCGCGGCGGGCTGTGGTGTAGACTCTGGAGAGTTGCGCCGCCGTGACACAATGCAATAGAACTCTGCAGGGAGCAGCGAGCCGTGCCTGTGCTCGACTGTGTGTGCGCGCCCGCGGTGCCTGGGGCCCTGGCAGCTCTGTGTGATGCGCGTGACCGCCAGCTCAGCCGCCACGACGGGGGAATAGGCAGGTCCTTGGTCGTGAGGGCAGGGTGAGGGCAAGTGACGCACGGGGGGGTCATGCTCCGTACAGAGGACGCACGCTCGCGACCAGAAGAGCCGAGCAGGCGAGGGCAGTGTCATTCCATGTTTCCGGACAGGAGAGCGGCAGCGGCGGTCTGGGCTGCGCCGGGTTTGGGGGTCGCTCCAGAGGCAGGGGAGGCGCGAGCCAGCCAGGGCGGGGAACCTTGGGAAAGCACAGGCAAACCGCCATGCACTCCAAATATGTCATTGCTTTGGCTCACCTCGACCACACCTCCGCGCCCGTGATATATAACAATCCCTCCGTCACCGTGCCTGCCACCCTCCACCACCCTTCCTTTCGCCAATTCTCTACCCACTACACAACATACCACCCGCATACTTCAGCTCGACTCACCCTTCTCCAGCACCCATCAATTTCGCCCAGCCAGTCACCTAGCCCACTTACACGGCCAGCACAACAAACAACAATACCAGCAGCAGCAGCAGCAGCAGCAGCAGCAGCAGCAGCAGCAGCAAGGCCCCACGATCCGTCTCCTGCTTCAGCGTCAGATCGCAGCACAGCATACGTCATGGGCACAATTGCTCTTCACGAGTACCTCCAGGCCGAGTCCCAGAGGTGGGAAGCCCAGCAGCGTCTCAAGAACCCTTACCACAGAACAGCGGCAGAGGACAGCTCTTCGACCACTTCATCAACGGAAAAGGACATGGCCGACTGCCAGTCACTCTTCTCCAGGCCAGCCATGTCGTACTGCTCTTCGGTCACGAGTGTAGCATCTGAAGACCTTGACGATGGCCTCCACATCCTGCCTCAGCCCATGCTGGCGGCCGCCGGACTGCAAGGCATCACCATCTATGCCTCTCTCGAGGACGCTGTCGCCCAAAGTAATGCCACACTAGCTCTCCACCGCACGCAGCACGATTTCGCTGGAGGAGAAGCTGTGGTGCGGCGCCTGGTCACGCCCGGCAAGCTCTACGAGAACGAAGAGGACGACGACGAGATTGTGGAGTACGACGACGATGAAGTTGTTCTTGCAGAGGCCTTTGCGACCGGTTGAAGCGGCCACAATGAAATGTCCAGCAAGTTTCGTACTTGGTCACACCCCAAGACTCCCTCCGAAATCCGAAAAGTCAACATCTGCGAAAAGTGGGCTTAGTCTTCATCACAAGACACCGATGATGCAACACAACAGCAGGGTTGTGGCGAGCTGTGAGCAGGGTCCAACTATGCTCAATACAGTGGGGCCCCTCACCCGCCAGCATGTGCTTCACATCCCACCCAAAATTAGCCGCGGTGGCCGGATGGCCCACGTTATGGATACATTTGTCCGGCCACCAAGTCCGTCGATCCGCGACAATGCTGTCCGCTCTAATCGGCCTGATACGAACAGCCGAGGGTGCCCTTGGGTCCGGCGAAGCAATGCCCGGCATTGCCGGCTGCCCGCGCACACCATACTGCACTGATCTACGCTGCCCTGGCCACTGCGTCTCCAAGCTTGTCCGATCAGTCAAGCAAAATGAAGAATCAGGCCCTACCTCCGAAGACCATATGGGTGGCAGAGTATCTGCCAGCATGGTTTCAGAACATGTCAAGGGACACCAGCAATGGGAACACTCCGATAGGTTTCGAGGCATTTGTTTTAGTCCCCTTGGATGTCCAGTGTTTTGTTCTAGCAGTCTATTTTTGATGCGATCGACACAAGACATGACCTAGAAACAATTTCGAAACAACTCTACACAAC
This sequence comes from Microdochium bolleyi, assembly GCA_001566295.1. Lineage (NCBI taxonomy): Eukaryota > Fungi > Ascomycota > Sordariomycetes > Xylariales > Microdochiaceae > Microdochium > Microdochium bolleyi. Next base: position 112,278 of record KQ964251.1, read on the forward strand.
CCTATCCTGCACAAGCCCCCTGTGATCTACACCAACGCATTCTTGTTGAAACATGTACTCTCGATATAGCTTCCTGTCCCTGTGCTTCAGTCGGACCGCAGAAGTGGATCAGGAACCGCTTGGCAACAATCCTGCCTGCCTCCCAACAGCACCTGACAGACACCAGAAGTCTGCCCCCGTCGAGGCTGCAACCGGGCCGTCCATCCTCCGACAATCATCATCGCTCATGTGGATATAGATTGCAGTCGCCAAGGCCGCCGCCGTTGTCATGGCCATTTCTGACGTGGAAATGGTGCTATTTTCCCGAAAGGACAGTCGCCAGTGACGCTATTGAGTCGAAAGACGCAAAATCAAGGATGGGGGCATATTGATGCACTGTACTGTGCTACTGCTTGTCGGCTTGCCTGCCCCCGTGCAGTGCAGAACAGAATCCGAGATCTTGGTACCGTCATCGCAGAGTCCAACGCTTGTAGATAGATAAACAGACAGAGGAGCCCCAAGTGCTGGGAGGATTTGTCCAAGCAGTCTTTCCGCTGGCAGAACCTTGTAATCAAAAAGTGTTTGTGACTTGACACAGCGAGAGAGAGAGAGGGGGGGCGGGGAGAATGGTCCTTGCGGCACGCCACGGGGATGCAAACAACCTAACTCACGCCGCCGAGGCCGGTAAGCATTCCGCGTCTCTAACTGATGTTTTGACATATCCAGACTCTGCCCTGCGGAGTGTTCCTGAGACGAGGCACACGCGGTTTGGTTCGCGCATCAATATTGGTTGTTGCACGGTGGGTTCGGAAATTCAAACTCATTGTAGCCCCTTGGCGAATCAAGATAGACTGTAGCACGATCCACAGCAGTACAATGTACAACATGAACGTTCGCAGGAGATGGGAGTCAAGTTTTTTCAATAATTATCATCGTTGAAACAGTGGCGATTGCATTCTACAATGGCCTTTACAGCTTCAATGCAGTCCTCCGCGCTGCTTTGGTGGTAGCAGCAGCAGCAGCACCATCGTCATCGTCCTCGGGCAGTCATGCGGCAATCGAGACATCGAGGATGTCCAGGCCGCCCTGAAGCTCCTTCTTGGACGGCATGTTGCCCTCGGCCATGAGCTCCGCGGACTTGACCATGGCCGGGTCCTTGCCCATGCTGGCCATGGCGACGACGGTCTCGCCCTTGCAGTAGTATACGACGAACTTGCCCTCCTCGGGCTTGCCCTGCAGCACGAGGTCATCCCAGCCGTTGACCGTGTTGCCGCAGTACCGCAGCTGCGCGGTGAGCGCGGACCAGAAGATGGGCGTGAAGAAGGTTGGCTTGAGGGACGGGTTGACAATGTGCCGCGCCACGATGCGCCCTTGGTTCTGCGCGACGTTCCAGTGCTCGATGCGCGTGTAGCTCCCGTTGCCACCAGGGCCGTGGTAGGGGAAGCTCGCGATGTCGCCGATCGCGTAGACGTCCTTGACGCCGTGCACGAGGAACGTGTCGTCGACCTTGAGGGAGCCATCCTTCTCAAGCCGCACGACCTTGTTCTCGCGCAGGTATTCGGTGGCCGGGGCCACGCCTACGCCGAGAACGACGAGGTCGGCCTCGAGGCGCGTGCCGTCCTTGAGCACGATGGCGCCGACCTTGGACGGGTCAGAGCCTGATGGCTCGGCCTTTTCGACGCCGGCCGCCATGTGGAATTTGACGCCCTTGGCCTCGAACAGCTTCTGCACGCCCGCACCGACCTCCTCGCCGAGGACCCTCTCAAGGGGCACCTTCTCCATGCCAATAATGTGCACTTCGTTACCCTCGGCCGTGGCGCCAGCAACCTCCATGCCGATGAAGCTGCTGCCCACAATGACAATCTTCTTGCCCTTGTTGCCGATCGCGCTGGTGATCTTCTTGACGTGGTGGATGTTGCGCAGCACGAAGATATTCTCGAGGACTTTGAAGCCTTGTACGGGGAGGTTGCGCGGGGAGCCGCCCGTGGCGAGGACGAGCTTGGTGTACTCGTACTTGCCGTTGCGGGAGCCCGTCGTGACCGTCTTGGCGTTGAGGTCGACGTCGGTGACCTCGTCCTGCACGATCGAGACGGAGCCAGTCTTGAACCACTCGTCGTCGCGCAGCTGCACCTTGGCCACGTCGTCGATGAGTGCCTTGGAGAGCTTGGTCCGGTCGATGGGCAGGTTCCCCTCGTTGGTGATGACCGTGATGGCCCCAGTGAACCCTTGCTCGCGGAGGGCCTCGACGGTGCCGATGGCGCCGCTGCCGCCGCCCACAATGACGACCTTTTCAGTGTTGCCGGACGGGGCGGCGGAGCACTTGAAGTTGGGCTTACGCCGGCCGGCCTTGATGGTGGCCTCCTCGCCCTCGATGTAGACGCCGCCATCCTTCTCGACCAGCTTGAAGCTGGCGAGCGAGTCGAGACCGGGCGCGTTCTCGATGTCGCCAGTCTTGCCATTGAAGCATGCTTTACACGGGTTGTGACGTTAGTGACCGAGCACAACTTTTCGGGAGAAAGACTAACCTCCGTGCCATGGGCAGGTCAGGCGGCCCGACTTTGTGAGGACGCCATTGACCAAGGGGGCGCCATAATGGGTGCACTTTGGCCCCAGGGCCGAGACCTTGCCGCCTGCGTTTGCGAGGAGGACCTTTGCGTCGTCGATGCCCTCGACCTCGAACTCGCGCTTCTCGCCGGGGCCGAAGCCCGAAAGGGACGAGATGCCCTTGAGCTTGTACTCGCTGGCCATGGTTCTGGCTGCTGATGTGGTGAAGCCGCGGCGGGAGGTGGTAGTGGTGTTGTTGCTGAGGGCTAGTAAAAGGTGGTGGTGGTGATGACGACAACGAAGGTGCTGAGAGTGCGGAGAAGATGTCGTCAAGGGGTTGCTGGCTGCGGGGGAGAGCCTAGCTATGCCTGCTAGTGTTCTGCTTCTACAGCTGGTGGTGGTGGTGGTTACGGATGTGTTTGTGAAGGAACGAGTCCAGGACTGCTGCAGGAGGGAAGCTCTCGTTACGGCGGGGGAATTCATGTGAAAGAGAAGAGAGTCCGAAGGGGTTTTGAATCGGGGAGGAGAGGCGGGGAGGGCCGGGGAGAATAACGAGACGGGGTTGCGACCAGGGAGAGGCAATGGCAAGATGGGAAAGCGGCAGTTGATGACTGAAGCTTAGCTGCGGCAGGCCGGGGAGGGGCAGTTGCAGACAGAGTGATGATTGTACATGCAGGCGCTGCATCGAGCACGACATCGGTGATCCTGAGCGAGGCCCAGACGTCATCATGCCACTTCAGCAGAGCTCAGCATGTCGAGATACCGTGAATGCCCGTCAAGAGCAGTCCCGCCGCTCGAGCTCCTCCAGCACGGCACCCGGAGACAGCCCAGCTCCCAGCGCTCGGCAGCGACACTGCAAGTCAGCAACAAGCCATGGTGTCTTGCCGACCTCGAGGGAACCGGCCATGACTCGAAGCAGAGCTTGGAGCTCGAGAAGCTCTCTCGGCTCCCGACCAGAGCAGGGAGCTGTCGTGGAGCTCCAGATGCACACTAGCGCTGCCCCCACCCGCGGGATCGCGCAGGGGTGCTGGGTCAAACCGAGTAATCCGGCGCTCCTGAGTGGCCACCAGCGACGAGGGCAATCCTGGGACCCAAGCCCCAGCGTGCGTGCGCGGCAAACCTAGAGCACCGAGTGAAGTCCTCCTTCGGCAGACCCTACAACAGCCTCGATTCAGGCAATGAGATAGATGGTGCCACGGGTGGGTTCGCTACTTTTTGCAGCAAGTGCTCGGTTTGATGAATGCTCGGGAAGCAGAGCCGTCCCGAGGGCTTTGCACTGGTGGAGTCTGACATTATCAATTACCTTCCAACCGTCGAGCACTAATACGACCATGGTCTGACAGAACGCATGACGGGAGGGTGCAGATGTCTGTTGCATCACCTCTGTCGCCCAGTTTGTGAACGCCGCGTGTATCAAGTGGTCAAGCGTGGATTCAACGCCCGCTTCCCCGCTATATACAACAACATGTACTTCGCCGCAATGCAACGCATGTAGATATCCGCTTACATATACACGAACCCTCTGATATATTCTTTTCTAGTAGCACAGGTAGTGCCGGAGAATCAAAAACACCCTCAATATAGTCGCCCTTTGTACTCGGTCTAAAATAGTCGCAGGCTCGTCATGCTCATCGTTAAGAAGGACGAAGACATCGAAAAAAAAGAGAAAGGAACCCAGAGGGCTCGCTAAACAGGCCACAGTCCATTCTCCGTCTCAAGAGACTTTTTGGCGTCGCCCCAGGTGAGTGCCTTGTAACAGAGAAAGTCGCTCAAAAATCAAACGCGCGCACAGCCCTATGCAAATATGTCTTTTCGCTCCAGTCCATGCTTGCTCTTTCGTAAATGACGTGATGTAATGGGGTGCCGTTGGCATTGCCTCGTGTACACTGGCACAGCTGGAGGGGAACACTGTCGTTCCTCCATGTGGCGGCACCCAAGCAAAGAATAACAGGCTGGAAGTAAACAGCTAGGCACAGCTCCAGATGTCCTATAGCCGCGATGCAATGCTCGTTGCGCGATCCCGATATTGAGTCGAGATCCCGCCAAGAGAAATGTGAAAAACAAAAGGGAGTTTTTGGGGCTTGGCCAGTCCCAGGCTCTATCGGAATAGACCGATGTCCGTGCTGTTCGGCGGCGGAGTCGGCTGTTCTGCCGAATTTGGCAGCACCCGGGCAGACCCAGACACGATGACGCTTCGCTGCTTGGAGCTCAGTGGTAGCTGGTAGTTGAGCGTTCCTTGCAAAATCAGCGTGAAGTTGTGCTCAAGGATCCGCTCCCAGCGCTCGGAGCCACGTTCGGTAGAGTTGCCAGGCCGCGCAAGGCGGAGTTCTCCAGACGATGTCGAGATGCCAGTTCGGAAGAAGGAGCCCTCGAACGTCAGAGGACTATCAAAGTGGTGGATATTACCCAGGCGCATGTTTGGATCGGTTTCGTCCGATGGTGGCTCGGTGGGGGGCTTCAATTTGTCGCTGTTGGTTTGGACGCCGTCGTCAACGGTGCCGGACGGATCCCGCCACCACTCAGAGTCCTTGCCAGCGTGCGGTGACTTTGCAAACACTTCGAGATTGGCAGAGTCGACCATGACGACCACAACATTGGGGTTGTGCGCCCGCACCTGGATGTCCATCATGAGCTCCTGCTCGCTGGCTAGAACATTCTCAATCTTGACAATCTCAAGCTCCATCAGAGGCTGCGAGGTCGCAAACATGAAGCCAATTGCTCCAGTGATGACAAGGAGTAGCATGACGGTTAGCACGAGGCAGCTTGCAAATCGGTTGAGGAAACTGGGTCGTTGACGATAGGTCTGCGACTCGATATTTCGTGTGCCGCCGTGACCTCTCCGGTTCCCCCGTGATCTGGCCGAGCGCACACTTCCAGATAGCAGGAGCGGGGTGTGCTCATCATCCGCACCTGGGGTATCGTCCATGTTATAAATGCTAGCCACTCGGGGTATGCGCTTCGTCTGTGTTGCCCATTGACGCCCGGCGGTGCTGTTCGTGTTGCTGTTGGTCGTGAGCGTGCTGTTGGGGTTTGCGGTCCCGCTATTACTGTGACCATTGGCCGTGGTGTTGACGTTGGCGTTGTTGGGAAAGCGTGGGCTTGGTGGATTCGAAGGTTGTCTGGGGGCGCTTGTAGAGAACTTTGTCCTAGCAGCGGCAGGGAATGGAGACTCGTTGTCGAAGAGGGAGGGGTGGTTGCCGCTATTTCGCAACCAGCGCCCAACGTGGTGGTGATGCCGCGATGTCCCTCTGGCAGAACCCGCATTGCTTCCCCGCGCCGCCCGGCCATCGTCCTCGATGAGCGGTGGGGTGTCGGTGGCACTGCTATTGAACGTGTTGACGAACTTCATATTCTTCTTCGGCCCACTACTGGATGTGTTGCCATCCATCATACCATGGAGAGACCTCAGCCCGTTGCGATCGGCTTGGCTGGCCATGGAGGTTGCGCTTGGCGTGCGAGAATGGTGATACCGGCGAGGTCGGTCTGATACATCTGGGGGGTTCGAATCGTAGACGAAAGTCTCGTCAGAGTCTGATGAGTCGTTCTCCTCGACCGCGCTGGCCACCTTTGCCTCGAAGATATCGGCCTTGGAAGACACTGTCCCGGATGCGACAGACGCAGGTTTGCGCACGTTCTTCTTCTTCTCCTTCTTCGGCTTGATGGTTTCGGTGCTTGGTTTGGCACGAAGGCTTCCGTTGCTGCCTTGAGCACCGCGCTCGCTCGGCTTGAGCGTCATCTGCGGCAGGCCTGTGACTTTTTCCTCCTCGACTGTCATATGGCCAGGCCCTTCGCCAACTTGGCCTTTGCCTCCGAGTTTCAACGCGGAACTAGACTGTCGGCTGTGAAGCATGGGCGGCGCAGCTGAAATGGATCGCCGTCTTTTGGCCTTCTGGCTCCCACTGTCGCTACCACTCTCAGGGTTCTGGGAGGACTGCTGCGAATTCGGCTCGAGCGTCGGGGACATTCTTTGGGCTGCAGAGGCTTCGAGCACCGCTGCAGATCTTGCCAGGACGTCGAGTGCGGAGTTGAGACTGGCCCCAGGTCCTGGGGTGTTGGGCTGGCTGACTTCCTGTACAGTCTCCAGTGTTGATGAGCCATTGCTCGGCCCTCGCGTCGGTGTTCGCACGCCGCTGGGGGTCAGCGCATCCTCAGACTCGGTGTCTGATGGCGGCGGATCGGGATGAGGACTTGGAGTGGCGCGTTGGATAGTTACTACTGGCGGCTCGACTTCATTCTTCTTGGAACTTGGCACGTTCTGAGCTGGGCGATTCATCATGGGAGGCGGGGACTTTAGTCGTGGTGAAACAGGCCACCGCGGGGAGTCTTTAGAACTCTCCGCAGCAAGAGACGGCTTTCGCGGTATCGGGGCGCGAATCGTTGGACCTCCAGACGAAGGTGGGGGAAGCGCCGGTGTGCTCGCAGATGAGATTGAAGATCGCGTCGAAGGATTGGGCACCGAGGACCGCGACCTGGAGGGGCTCGGGTCCTGCACGCTGTTCTTTCGCGATCTCGATGTTCCGCCAGTGGATGTGCGACTATGCCGTCCCGTTCTGACTGTCGGCCGCGAGGGCGATGCTTCTCGGGAGGGAAGAGGGGACGCTGTCAGTGATGTGCTTGCAGAAGTCCATTTCGACTGCTGCGTGTCAATGTTTGCGCTTGACGTTGCAGAAGTGTCATTGTCTACAGAGTTCAGGCTGGAAACACTGGCCTCGAGCCCAGGAGCTGTCGCACTTTCCGCCATCCTTTTTGGAGCGGTCTCTCGACCATGCGCTATGAAGGCTGGCGTTCAGGGAATGACAGGGCAGGCTACAGTCCCGGGAGGAACGCTGTGCCAGGGGACTCAGCGTATTGCTGCATGCCCCGAGGGGTGGTCGTGTGTTTCGAATTTTGCGGCGAGCAGTGCACAGGGTCTTGATCTCGAGCCGCGGTCTTTGGTTATCTCGTGTCTGGGGTGCGTAGGCGGCAGAGAAAGGCTTGGTAGCACGATCAGGTAGTGGCCAACTTGTCGACGACGCTTTGCTGTTGTGAGTGTTGGGGACGAGGTGGCCGTAGATACAGAAGCTGTTCGCTCGATGAAGAAGCAAGTCGTCACTAGCGCCAAATCTGCCTTGCCTGCCGATGATGTCGACTATAGACTATGGATGATGCAGCGGGTTGGGAGATCGTAGGCTGCCTACACGCAGCGTCGAGTGAGAGAGAGGTGTTTAGACTGTCGGTATCGTACGTGCGTGGTCGGCGGGCGCAGGTGCAGTGTTGTTGGGATTTACGGAAGTAGAGAAGAAGGGACGGGGAGGACGGGTGCAGCAAGAGTGTTTGGCGACGGAAGAGTGCCTGAGGATGGATGGCGACCAGGGTTGGCTCTGCTTGGGTTGATTCTGGTCCGGCCGGCCGCCGAACACACGCGCCAAATTGGGATTGGAGCAGCCAGCTGGTGATGACACAATGGCGTGCATCTGGCCTCCAGCAGCACAAATTCCGGGCTTGCTTTTTGACTCCCGGTCGTGCCGTTACTTTTCGCTAAGAGCTGCCCGCAAGCTGCCATGAGATCATCTCGGGAACACAGAAACAATCATTCCTGAAGCAGGTGCACGTAGACGCCTGGCGAGCCTGTCATGCGCCGAGTGTTGTTCAGCATGTGCTTGGTGACCCCCAGGAACAGGCAAGCTGGGTACCTGATTGACGACTGTGGCTCCCACGCAGAGCATGGATCTGCGACCAACTATGGAGTAATTCGATAGCAATCTTCAACGTCCCGCGACCGACCTTTCCCACGGATCGACATTGACACAGGTAGCAGGGTACAGTTTTTGCAGGCTCCCAGGAGGCTACGTTGCCGGCTGTCCCAAAGGACAGCGTCGTGTGATGGCTTCCGACTCAGGCTCGTCAGGTACAAGTCATGGCCACGGGCCAACAGGCTGGGGTGTGCCAAAGTATCCGTTGTGAGCCCAGGGCATTCAGCAAAAAAGCTCATCAAGGGTAAGCAAGCAGGCAGGGGGTGGAGCCAGTGCGACGCCCCGTAGAAGCATTCTGGACCATCCTCTGTCGGGTGGCACTCTGTACTCTCTACATGGTGTCCATCCCTGCGCAGGCCGCTACCGGCGCAGTCGGTACCTCCAGGCAGGCACCGGAGGCGATCCACCCCAGCCGCCCAAGGTACCGTAGACTTGGTCTGCAGCAGCGGGATCCATGGAATCTTCCCGGGCACACCCTTGCTGCAGCGCCGTGGCGTGGCACAGTGGGCTCAGGGCGCCAGGCGTCCGGAGTAATGCCACTGGAGCACCAGAGCAGCACCAGCAAGCCCTGCCCTGACACATCTGGGCCTGTCAGGCCGTTGTGCACGCCCTTCTGTGGGCATAAATCCCTGCTCCTGTCGGGGCCGCAGCCTTGCACAAGAGCAACCTGCAAGTGCTGCGCTGGCAGCTTCAGAGGACTCGGTGGCTGATGAGGGGAAAGCGCTGTGGGCGTGGGCAGCCAAGCTCCAGCTTGCCTCCACATCCAGTGCTCCCCGTTCAGCCACACGGGTTTGAGTTCTCCCTCCACCCGCCACTTCTCCCATCTCGCTTGCTCAGGTTCTTCCCACGAGTACGGAGTGCTCCCTGACCAAGCGACGCGTCGTCCGTTTCAAGCAACATCTCACACGCCAGCAAACGTCGCCCAGGTGCTGGATACCATTTCTGGCTGCATGGGGTTCCACGGCAGCATCCCATGGTGGTCTTGGAATGCCGATGACCAAGGCCGACGCACGATGCCTGCCTGCCACGCAATGACAACCTCGGACCTATCTGCTTTCACCAGTCCGGGTCAGCTGGACAGGATCGGCCAAAGGATGACGTGTGGCTCAACCCGCCCGCACGGCGCCAGATCAGCGCCACAACGGATACTTGGCAACCGAGCAACGTCGAGTCTGGCGAACTTCTGTTCCTGCCTGCTTGGCCGCTGCAACAAACCCCACAGGCGATCCTCTGGGTCTGGCCCTCTGACACAGGGACGAGAACATGGTCCATGTGTCCCGGACCGTCCAGTTGGGACCATAGCTCGTGACTCGAGACGCACGCTTGTGTTACCCACGGACTCCCCAACATTGCACAGCAGGGCGCGGCCTCGCACACTCGCGAAACAGACAAGTTGTCTCCTCGGCAGTCCGCCTAGAGGCTTCCAGAATTGCATGCAGTTTCCAGTCACCCACGCGAAATGTCTCTAAAATTGCGGTGAAGCGTTGTGCTTTGCAGGTAAACTTGGGTATTGGCCGCGTTTCGTGCCTCCACCCACACAGGACCGGGGCTACAACATGCGGAACCCTAGTCGCGATCATCGCGCAAACGCTGAATTTCACCTGTCAGTATTTAGATGTAGTGACGCCGAGGTGTCTTTTGTATTGCACGTGCTAGCGGAGGAAACCTTTACGCTCCTGTACCGAGAATATCGGTACGCCTGGCTGTCACCCCGATGCCATCACTTGGCATACCAAAGTCATCCCACGGAGTCTTTGCTCCACGTCCGCGGCACACAACTTCGCTCTGAAACTGTCATCGGCACCGGTCGCCTGACATCTGTCCAGACCCCCTCGTCCATGACGGCAAACTGCGGCCTCCGGTCGTTCAGTGACGCTGTTTCGGCATTGCAATACACCAGAGCAGAGGCTCCGCCATGGGCGAGGTACCTAATCCGTGCAGAGCCGTAGACATTCTCCCCTCGTCCTTCTGGCACAAGCAACCTCATTGCCTGGACACACCATTAGGTAGGCAGACCCGGTCACTCGACCACTAGCACAAGCCATGCCTTCGCACACAGACCCAAGTGATTGGAAATGAGTACGGCCACCGGAGCACATGGCGACCGCAACGGCGCAGCCCGATTTTCTGCACCGCAAGACCAGGGCGGCTGGCCAGACTTAGGCTCGACACGGCTTGGCTCTATGCGGGGAAGGGTTCCGGTGGTGGAAAGTAACCTTTGGCATCGAATCACGAATGAGCAGAAAGCTTGGACGGGGATCCGCGAAGTGCGCTAGAAGTCGAGACCCAAGTGTGAAGTGTTTCTTGGACGGACGATCTCCTCGACCTCGCAAATTGCAGCTTCGAGCACGGGCTTCTTCAGCGTGCGCCCTCGGGAATTGCGGCCCCAACACTGACCGCTGCTCCGCGACGTACGGAATTCCCCGAGTATTCGAGGCAGGTCAATGTGCCAGGGCAGCTGACCATGTGCAAACTCGCCAGACGTGGTTAGAATCTCGACGTGATTGCGGCCACCCTCGCGAATCGAGACTGCAGCCTCAAAAGTCCTCATGCAGAGCCGATCTGACCCCACGAGTCTGCAACCAAGAACGAGTGAGCAGGCACACTTGACAAGAGTGGGATGGCATCTGTCTGCCTGCACAGCGAGCGTTGCCCCACCATATAACAGCGACGCCCGCACCAGCCTCTCTTTGATATCTGCGGGCACCATCATCGGCCACATGGAAAGCCTCCCACAGGTCTCGCCCTGTCGATACAAAAGTGTCTCGACGAAGCAAGAGACGTTGGCAATACACACCCCAGCTTTGTCATGGTTACCTACAGCGCACAGAATTGTCTCTCGAGGCGAGACTGGGCTTTGTGTAACTTTTCCGCCTTGGTCTCTTCAACCTCAGGTCTGTCCTGTGGCTGTGAGGCGTGGGGCCGCCAGGCAGGCTGCGGCAGCGCCCGGAAATAGGCAGAGCACGGAGTCGTTGCATCCTGCGCAGCCTGATTCCTCCGTACGAGCTCGTCAGCCGCTGCTCGCTCCCAGCCTCGAGCTAAGCCTATTTATAAGGGCGAGAGGAACGGCCCGTCATTTTGCTGACGTGGGGGCGGTTTTCGCTGCGATCCATGGTAACCCCAAGGATGCTGCTGACTGCCCATCTCGGACATGGTCCCCGTGGTACCTTCACGCTCGCACTTGTCCAGGAGTGTGATACGCAGTAGCAATATTGCGCCGATTGAACTGACAACTCAAGGATCTGGTTCTATCTAATGACAAGAAATTGCCGAAATAACAGCTGAACTGTGATTAGCTGCTGCTGTTATAGGTACTCCGTACCCTGCAGCACGCAAGACCCGTGATGAGCAGTCGTCGAGCCCCCACGCATCCCCAAGATATTGTGCTCTGCCCAGGTACAAACTTCAAACATGTCAAGCGAGCAAGAAAGCGCTCGAGACGGGTTGGGCTGCAGGAGGATGTGACAGCAGCAGTACGGACCCTGTATGCCAGTCAACAACTTAACCTAGTGACTGGCCTTTGTCTTATCGTACCAGGAGGAATCACCAAGACATGTAAGTGGAGGCTGGCAGGGCGGGCGGCGAGGGCGTGGGAGAGGTGCCAGCGCAGCAGTCACGGGCATCGCAGGCTGACAGGGAAACAACATCACACCCCACGAACTGACCGACTGCCCTGGGCGGAAAGAGCAAATACTCACTTGCACTTTCACGTTCAACACAACGCACCAACGAGCAATGGGTCATCTGCCCCCCAGACTGTCATGGGTTGCCAATGGTGGCGCAGGAACCCGCGTCGACTGTCATAGGCCAACCTGCTGCACACCTTACGACAGGCAGGCAGGCAGGCAGGCAGGCAGCACCTTTTCTTGTTTTTGGAGGAACCAACACCGCGGCACGGCGCTGTGATGAAGACGCACGCATCTGTGTGCATGTGTGCATGTGTGTATGTGTGTATGTGCGTCATGTATCGACGCCTGAGAAAGAGTCCGCGGGGTGCGGACAATTCTCTCTCCCTCGAGGAAGAGGAAATGCGCCCCTTCTCTCATCATATCGCATGCTCAAATTCGCTGGAATTCGTGGCTTACCACTGGTGACCTGCATCATGGGTGCGAGTCTGGGTCAAAGCCCGCCACGCCACGGGTGGCTCCGACGTTGAACGAAACGTTCTCGTATCTGACTTTGATGTGTTCGGGAAGCGTCCACGTCCAAGCGGCGAAGGGAGGAAGAGAACTTCCTCCGACGTCGTTTGTCTCAAGAGACGAAACTTGGCCGGACATTGCGGACCTAGCAGGCCATGTTGCGAGAATACAGAAGCCACCAAGCTCGTCGAGATGCGAGGACGAGAAAAAAGCCTCACATGCTCTATTAGGCTTCATTGTTCATGGTTGTTAATGTCTGTCCTGGAACTTGGACCAAGCTCCAGCATCACTGAAGATATGGATATTGCCAGGGAAAGGGAAGGAATATAGGTATGGCCATGTTATCGATACAGACATGCTCGCCCGCTGGCAAGTTATTGACAGATAGAAGAGCTTGACATCGCTATTCGCACCGAGAGTCACGACTTGGCAAGAACTAGGCGGGAATTTTGACTGGTCTTGCCTGGATCGCGAGTTGTTGTCCCACAGTCAAGACCAGGAGTACGTTTGACACAGTTCAAGAGGGGCGACGCATTGCAGCAAGCCTCCCTACGCTGACAGGAGTGCCTCACGTCCATCTTGAGAGTCTTCTTGGCGCTGGTTGTACGCGAGCTGTTTCTGTATTCAGGTCCTGTCAGCGCCCATGATGGGCAGCATCTTTGAAGACGTCGCTCCGGGGATAAACCTCACTGTTCTTCGCAAACCTACAGATATTGATCATTACTTCTCCCAGTAAAGCACTTGTCCGTATTTACCAATCAAGCACTGATCGCGAGTGTCGCTTCTTGCCCTCTACGGCCTCAGGCTGGTACCACCCGAACGTGGGAGATGGGTGAACAGTTGCTCCTTCTTTCAAACTCTCTTCCGACATGATCAGAGCCACAGTGCTCGAAGCCACGACGTGCATGGAACAGCATTCTCGGAGCATTTCCTCTATTGGCGCCAGGCCATCTTCCACGCTTGTGAACTACTCAAAAACTACATGGATGAGAAGTTACCCTCCTCCGTGAAGTATTTCATCATTTCTCCCGTACCATGACAAGAACGCCATTTCCTCCCAATTTGTTGTTCCCCTGTATTCTGGTTTAATCGAGAGAAGAGGAAAATGCTCAGTTTATATGTCGTCAATGTATCAATGTCGTTCCCATGCTATCCCGCTGCGTCGTGAGGTCTTTTCATGACTACCATTCCCCCAACCCTCTACATAACACATAGACAAAGTCCGTATGCATAACATTCGTAAATACCGCTGTACGACAGCCCATCCCTGCTAGCTGGCTCGCTTGCAGCGTGCGCAATAGGATTGTACCATCAGTCAAGCCTGTCAATTGTTGGCACCCCATCCGGTGAACGAAGGCATCCAGCTCGCGCGCTTGTTCTCCGCCTTCTGGTCGGACTGCTCCTGGAGGAGACGAAGGGGCCGGGGCTTGTTGCCAGTGAAGGTGGCGTTGCCGGGCTTCTCGCTGCCGGCCGCACTGCTGACTGTCCGAGGTGGGCTCTGTGTCGTGCTTGAGATGCCGTCCCCCGCGACGGACCCGGAATCGCCACTGACGCTGCTCGTCTCGCTCCGCATGCCCGGGAAGTTGCCAGCACTAGGGGTCCCGTTGCCTTGGTAGGAAGTGGAGCGCGAAGATCCCTGAGGCCCCGAGAAGAAGGTCTGCGAGTGTCTAGGATTGCTCAGCGTAGGGCTCAAAGGGCCCTCGGGTCCCTTGTACATGGCGTTCACAACTCCCGCAGCACCGACGAACTGCTCGCTCATGGGCCGTGGTCCGCGACGCGTGCTCTGAGATCTTCCTAATCCTATGGGAATACTAGGGGCAGTGTCTGGGTTGTTGTGAGCCGAGTTCTCTCTCGGTGCCGAGTGCATCAGAGACATGGGCCGTGGCTTGCGGGCGTTCCCGCCGCCGATTGCCATGGATTTGGCTCTTTGCAGTAGCGAGGGTGTCTCGGCAGGAGCCGGGGGCAGCTCCTTGTTGACGTTGCCGGCCTTGCCGCCTTCGGAAGTGTCGAGGATGTGTTCGAACTCCTGGTGCTGGAGAAGCCGCTCGATGATCTTGTTGATGTACAATGTGAGCGCCTTGTTCTGATCCTTGAGCATCTTGTTCTCTGCACCCAGCCCCATTCTCGATTCGTCTCCAGCATGAGAGAGCGCATCGTCGAATTGCGCTTCGCCGAGCTCGTCAGCCAAGCTGCCCGGCGTCGTCGCTTCGTTGGCGGTGCGGCTCGTGTTGGGGCGGCCCTCCAATGCATTCAGTGCGTCCTGGTTTGTGGGCACACCCATGTAGTCAAAGTCACCCTTTCCAAAGTCGCCATGCAGGGTCTTCTCCTGGAGAAGCAGTTGGTATGACTCGTTGTCCTCCATGAGCCTTGCATTTGCCATGCGTGCCTCCATGAGCAGTCTCTCAACTTCATGCAGGCGGCCACCGCCCTGGTTCTCGGTCTCAACAAGCTTGATCTGGGCTTCTGCCAGCTCAAGACGTAAAGACTCAATGAGCTTGTCCTTCTGCAGAATGAGCTTCGAGTTATTCCGAGAGTCGCTGCGGTTGATGGAAGATGGAGGAGCAAAGCCACCGCTTTCCAGGCTAGGCGACGAGTGCACCGCTAGAACAAGAATGAGTCAGCACATTGAGTTGCGAGAGCGCCTGGTGGGTGTAAAGACAGCTTACATTGCCTTGAAGGCCGGTACTCGTCCTCGGCATTGCGCTGGTTGAGTGTCTCCTTGAGCCTGTTGATAACGGCCTGCATCTCGTCTTCGCGGGTAGCCATCTCCTCCTTCTCCTTGAGGATGGAGCTCTTCTCAGCTTCGTAGATGGTCTCCATCTCTCGCATCTGCCTGGCGGCTTCGCGCTTCTCGTTACGCAGAGCCTCAATCTGCTCTTCGTGCTCGTGGACCTTCTCCTCGAGCTTGTTGTGCTCCTTCGTCGCCTCGTCGAGACGAGCTTGGAGTACCTCGGCCTGTTTCCGGTACTGCTCTGAAGTGGTGTCTGCGTCCTGGTGGCGCTTCTTGAGATCCTCGATAAGGGCGACGGTTTCAGCGCGGGCCTCGGGGTCCATCATCTCCGTGGCGTTGCTCAAGGACATGGACGAAGCTCCTCGCGCGACCCGTTGCGCGCCTGGAGTGCCGGCACCGCGGATAGATCGCGTGCGGCCTGGGGTGGTGGCTACAGAGGAAGTCGGTGTAGAGGATCGGGCCTGACGCGCAGGCGATGTGCTGTTGCTGCCGTCTGTTGATGAGACTCGGCCGACGCCTGGGGCGACTGGTTTCTTGGTGGCGGTGGACATGGCCGCTCGATCCCCTGGAATGCCAGGGCGCTCGCCGAAAGATAAACGTGCGGTCGGGCGGAGACGGGGCGAGTGGTAGCCGCGGGCGTGAGTGTGTTAGAGTGTGTCTGAGTCTGGGCGTGCGTTCGAGCAGGACTCAAAGAGGTCAGGTGTTGGTTTCCAGGGCGAGATGGGGCGAGCAGGAACGGAGCAGAGGGACGGAAACGTTCGTAGTGTGTCTGGCGCTGGGCAGAGGGATGGTTGGAGATGGGCAATGTCCTCCTGGGGGTGGGTATTTCCTGCGTGGGCTTGTCGTTTAGTGGGGGAGCGAGGTCCCTGCAAATTGCACACCGGCAAGGGGCTTGCCCGCTCGTGACTTTGCCAAGTTCCCCAGGGCTCTCTGCTAACTATTGCTATGCTGCGCGCGCTACGATCAACGTTGGAGACATGTCGAAGCAGCTTCAAAGCCTATTTGCCAAATGTGTGTACATGTGACAAAGTCTCTTCGTTGCAGGCTGGTGCTGCTTAGCAGCGATAGGTAACTGTCTCATCTGCGACGACATGTACACAACCGAGCATGTATCGACCTGCAGTGGCCCAATCTCTTGCATAAATTCTTAATCGCATTGACTGCTTGCGGAAACGCTGGACCGAGCTCGTAGAGCTAGCAAGGCCGGCCACACAAGGCAAGGGATGCATGACTACACGTGTTGGTATCGACAAAAGACCGTCGATGGATGACCCAGGGTCGAAGTCCTCATGTTGGAGAGCTGACTGCGCGGCCGCTGATCAGAAGGGGACAATGTGCTATTTTTGACCCTGGCGAGGACACCACCTCGAGCAGTTAGTGCTAGTGGCGTCTGTTGGTCGATCTCCAAGGCTCGAATGCTTCGAGGCGGCCTGCACCATAGGTGAAACAAGCGGTGGCCACTCTTTGTGTGAACAACAATACTGCGAACGTTGAGCCGGAGTGTTGTTGAGTCGTGAGTGGCTCCCCGAGGCCGCCCGGGTGTTCTACTTAGCACAACGTACATCTACCAGCCACCAGGACGTCTGTGTGCTGCTCAATGATTGGCACTTTGGCTGTCGTGGTCGGAGTTTGTCAGCAGCGAATGATTCCAGATTGAGTAACCACCGACCACTTGAGGACGACCCCAATTTGTGCCGATTCATGCACAACCGGGTGGACTTGTGCCCTCTTGTCCCTGACTGGTCCTAGCAGCCAGAATATCCGGGAGATCTGCCCATGCAGTGTAATGCTACCTACCGCCAGAGTGGTTGCACCAGAAGCCGATGACACCAGCTATTCCGCAGGCGCGCTTACGTGGACAAAGCTGGAACGCTCAATTTGCAACGCGTTTCCTCTCGCCATGGCACGACCCTGGAGGCTCTGAAGACACGGGACATCAGCTTGATGCGTGCGCATATGTAATCTGGCTGCCGAAGGAGACACAATAGGAATCTCTGGTCTCGAGCCTTGTGACTGTTATGATCAATCATGTTGCGCAGAGGCCGGAAAAGCAGCATGAGCGATCACAAGTTTACTTTCATTCCAGAACGTACTTGCCATATTCCAACCAAGCTTCTTACCCCGGACAAGTGAGCCCCATACCGTAGACCACGATTGACCTCGACAGTGACTCGCATGTGCGTACCGCTCCAGAACTTTGCCTAGGCGAAGACCGGTCAGCAACCGTGATCTCACGATATAGCAAAGACGTGGACGAGCAGCAATCATTTGGCAGCGAAGTAGACAATGGGATATGCTAACGTGCTCGTGTAGGTTGGGCCATGTGCAGAGCAACTTGTCTCCGGAAATTACGGTGCATAGACGTAGCACGATCAGACCAGCCAGCTTGAGAGGAACGCGTGCGCGCAAGCGATACCCCGTATCCGTCAAGACTACTTTAAGTATGAGATAACCTTAGGTCGTCCCTCGCCCACCGCGCCTCAAGCGTGTGAAGGTTGTCCAAAGTCACGGTCCAGCAAAGTTCACAGTCACTGATATGCACGACCATTGAAAGAGTTGTCAGGGGTATCACTTGTTTTTGCTACCTCATCTGAGGCTATGTCGATTGTATATGACACTAGGCATTGGACTAGCTAATGAGTCTGAGTAGAGTCCTTTGTGACATTGCTACTCTATATTGTCTGCCCACGATGTGCTGTGCGTGAACGCCAGCTGGCTTCCACGGCTGGTTCGCGAGGAAAGCCCAAATCCCATTTTGTTGATCACCGTGACCCGGATGCCGTAACGCCGTCATAAAACCATGCAGTCATTCTGTTCGCCCAGAAAACCCAGGGACAGTTTACGACTGCTGGTCGGCAAGGATATCGGAGTCACCGGCGTCGAGGATGGACATGGTGCTGCAGCGGAAGAGCTTACCGCAGGCAGTGCCGAGCTCAATCTGTGAGGGGGAGAAGGACGTGTAAGCCAATGCATTTACCCTCCAAAGTCTACAGGAGACTTTTTCTCGGGGTACAGCCTTGACCAAGGTCGTAGGCTGGTGCGTGTAGCAGCAGGAAACGTTGCCGAGAGCAGGAGAACATGCTCCTTTCACGGCACGCTCGCTGCACACGCTGAAGGGTATGTAATACTTACGTTGGTACCAGAGAAGTGGTGAACGGGGGTCTTGGACAGCATGGAGTAGTACTCGAGCTCAGACTTGCGGAGAGGAGGAGTGTTGCCAGCTAGAGTATGTGTTAGCAACCGCGGTCCATTGCTCTGGTGAAGACGAGCTTGTTCGAGTTTGCACGTACCAATAATGACGAGCTTCGCCTTGCCGGTTCTCAGGGCCTTGAGGGTGGACTTGTAGCCGAGAGAGACCTTACCCGACTTCATGACCAGGGCCAGACGGGAGTTGATGCTGTTGGCATCCTTCTTGTTCTTCTTGGGGGCCATTGTGTCGGTGTTGTTTGTCGAACCTGACTGGGTGTCGTGATGTTTGGCGGTTGGTTGATGGTTGAACAGACAAGATCATGAGCCTTGGTGGCTTCCAAGCAACTTTTCTTCAATGGCCATGGCGGACCACGATTTGCGGGCCCCATCGCCTAATTCTGCCCGCGTTCCGAATAAAAAGTTGTGCCCTAAGTGCTCCACTCGTGCTTGTGGCGGGGGAAGGAGGGAAGTGGAGGGAGGTGAATGAGAGCACAGACCACCACGGGTGTCTGACAAAGCCAGTCCGCCACCACTTCCGGTCTGACTCTTTTTTGCTTTGAAATCAAAAGTGATGGGACCCTCTCTGCCCGCGCCCGTCTCTTAAGAGTACCTGGTCTTGCTCCCTGTCGACATCACCACCCACCGAACACCACCCAAAGCCAACCACTCAGAAATCCGTCAAGATGGCTCGTCGTCCCGCGAGATGCTACCGCTACTGCAAGAACAAGGTGAGCACGAAATTATAGCACCTTGTCGCCGACTTCCGACGATTCCGACGACCCGCACAAAATCGCACAGTTCCTGCTCGAGCCAAGGATGAGAGAAGGAGGATACGACAGTCGACTTGGAAGAAAGAGGATGCATGCCAGCCAACACATGGTTATATGCTACGCCGCGGCTTGACCTCGGGATTGAGGCCTTCGACAACATCAGCACCGCGACCACCTCATCCTCTCTCTCGGCTTGAACAGGCTTGCGTCATAATGCGCTTCCCGAGATCGAACCACCAAGACCAAGGATCGTAACTAACAGATTATCTTATAGCCGTACCCTAAGTCGCGGTTCAACCGTGGTGTCCCTGACCCCAAGATCCGCATCTTCGATCTTGGCCGCAAGCGCGCGAAGGTCGATGACTTCCCTCTCTGCATCCACATGGTCTCCAACGAGTACGAGCAGCTGAGCTCTGAGGCCCTCGAGGCCGCCCGTATCTGCGCCAACAAGTACCTCGTCAAGTTCGCCGGAAAGGAGGGTTTCCACATGCGCGTCCGCGCTCACCCTTTCCACGTCGTCCGTATCAACAAGATGTTGTCTTGCGCTGGTGCCGATAGACTGCAGACTGGTATGCGTGGTGCCTGGGGTAAGCCCAACGGCACTGTCGCCCGTGTGAACATTGGCCAGATTCTCCTCAGCGTCCGCACCCGTGACTCCAGTAAGTTCCCGATGCCTGCGCTCGTACACCAAGTAGGCTTATGCTGACTCACCCCACAGACCGCGCCATCGCTCTCGAGGCTCTCCGCCGCTCGATGTACAAGTTCCCCGGTCGCCAAAAGATCATCATCTCCAAGAACTGGGGTTTCACCCCTCTTCGCCGCGAGGAGTACCTCGACAAGAAGGCTGCCGGCCACGTCAAGGTCGACGGTGCCTACGTCCAGTTCCTCAGCAACAAGGGCAAGCTCGCTGACAACATGCGCCGCTTCCCTGAGGCTTTCGCCGAGTAAAGGATGCCTTCATGCGTTTTCAAGTTGTCACACCACACCTGGGATGAGGAATTGGCGTCTAAATGGTCTCCATAGCACTGCTACATGAGAATCAATGGGATCTTGCATTTGCGAAACAGTGCATACTGCCGTTCTGTTAATGATACTTCATATGGCGAACTCTTCGTAAAGTGATGTTTTGCGTGCAGTTAGCCACTGTAGACTACCGTTATCACAAAAGTTGGTGTCCTCAAGCTGTATCCTTGAACTGAACAATATAACAGCGATGTTGATCGTCTGTTTCTGACATCTATGGATGCGTCAGACCGCCCATCGGAACCCCAGCCGACATGTGGCGGATGAAATGCTCCAGATCCTGCGTCCCAAACCGAGAATCGTGCTCCAACAAGCACTGACACACTCAAATGCAGGTACTCTTGCTCCGGTGCGTTGTGTACGCCATTCACGCGCAAGACAGCCACTCCGCCTTCCCTTTCCTAGATGCAATACACAAACAGCGCTGTTCATCCTTCTTAAAACATCAGCACTACTTGAACTTTTCAGAACACAAAGCCATCGTTGATGCCCTTCAAACGATTCAAGGATGGCCCTGATGTCATAGCACACACGACACGTGTAGCATGAGGGCTGCACGATGCTAATTTGGAGCAATGAACAGCACTGCCCCACGGCGTGTCACGCGCTCAGAACCGAGTGTAAAAATGGCTAGAGAAAATGGAGACGGACGCATTGAACTCAAGCCCTACAAGAATCAAGGTGGAATTCGAGCCCATGAGGTGTCATACGATACTAGTATTCTTGCTGCCGTACCTCTGAGGTCTGGTCCTATGTTCTGCACTGGGCCAGACGTTCTTTGTACAACCAGTAAGATGCAACCGCGTCTCCTTGCAGCAGCAGTTCGCAGTAGTGGCTATGACAATCGCTTGTCGTGCCGTGCCGGGGGAACTGCTTTCTAGAACTAGTTAGTACATCTTGACGTGTCACGTCTCAGGCGCGGGACGGGGACCAGGATGACACAGCGCTTTCGGGCGCAGAAGGAGGAAACAGCGACGGCCTTTTTGATCTGCATTGCGGTGACATGCTGGGGCACTTCATGTCGTAATCATGGTTTCAGTGTCGCCGTATCCTGCGGGTCCTCCTAGCGCATGGCCTTGGTGAACGACTTGTTGAAGTGTGGTCGAGTCAGCTGACCGCCGGACAGGACGGTTTGAGACGAGCCCCCAATAGCTTTCGTGCCAGGGAGGAGAGTGTGCAATCAAGGCACGTTGTCGCATCATCACATCATCTGGCTTGTGGGGCCCCCCTCTGGGTCATTATCCGTCTGTTGGGCAGAGAGAAGGCAAGTCGACCATGGGCACCAGCCGGAAAGACGCTCGCGCGCAACCGGTAGGAAAGCAAACAGGCCTAGTGCTGTGCCACTGGTGCGCCCGCGCGGTTTGAGCGCGGCATGGCACGCTCTCATTCGTGCTCTTGACAGCGGATCTGTCACTTTCGACCCATGTTGAACGAATCCCGAGGGGTTGCTTGATTGTCTTAGGCGCCGATCCCGCCAGTCCGCTGCCTGGTTCAGACTGACCTGTGTGCTGGTCATCCTCCCAGCCTGTCATGTCCCGCTCCTCCGCGGGTGATCCTCTGCTCGAGTGTGGCCAGTCCCCTCCAGCCTCGAAAAGGCCACGGCAAATCAAATCCAAGCAAGTCTTCTTCACGTCTTCATCGTTAGAGCGTTTACCAGCCGCGTCGGAATTCCCTGCTTCCGCCAAAAAGCACACCAAAGACGTGCGACACGCTGGCCTTGGTCACCGCCGCCTCGTCCACGATAACACATCGGAACGTGGTCGGTGGAGTTCGTGCCCGACCTCCAGCACGCCTCGAGTCCTCTCTCGGACCCTTGACACCGCGTTGCTTGGGCCTGACCCGCCTTCGGATCTCCACCTCCCCAGCCCGCGATCGCAAGTGTGGGCCCGTCTCCTTATCAAGTGACGCTCTCGGCGCCTCCCCACGTCGCCGTCCTCGCATCGTTAACAACACTCTCACCATTGTTCTTACTGTCGCCATCCCATCAACAGCCTCGCCTGCGAGTCACAGAGCTCGTGGAAGCCTGTGGGACTTTACCCAGTCAGGCTTCTCTCTCTGTACTTTCTATCCTTCCTCCCAACATTCTCCCACAAGCACAAAGCGCGCCTTCCTCCGCAATGGCGTTCCACCAGCAGGCACGGCCAGCCCTCCAAAGGGCTTATCGTCCCTCCGCTGTCGAGGACGACGCAGTCGTGCAAACACAGGCAACTCCGAACTCTCTTGAGGAATCACAGACATGGGTACTCTTCTCACCACCAACCGAGACCGGGACGACTTCTTCGTATCTCACGGGCACCCACGCAAGTAATCTGACGCCCGGTCGCTCACGCCTCAGCGATCTCGGAAGCCTCAGGACCATATCGCAAGCCGACACGCAAGAGCCCTCCGCCAGCCTTGTTGACCCGCTGGAGCTGGAGGAGGAAGACGATGGCGAGCTTGATAGTCTTGATAGCCATTTGCCAGAGTTCCGATCCACCCCTGACTTCTTCAACTCGTCTCAAGCCCATCTGGCGTCCACTCCCGTAGTACCAGCCCACGATGGCCTCGGTTCATTCCGCCTGGACCAGGAGCTTACGAACCCAGAGATGCAAGATCGGCTTTACGCGTTTGAGCAATACAACCCCAGACGAATTCGGCGGCGGCGCGAGAGTCTTGAGCAAGCCCAGCTGCAGGCTGGTCTGGAGGCTGAGCAAGCTGCCGAGGCTGAAAAGCTGCGGCGGATAGAATCGTGGCGGTTAGAGCAGAGTCGACTTCTACTGGACGAAGTTCAGAAAGAGACGCGTCGGAGACGGCAGTCATCCACCGAAAACGTGGCAAGCGCGAAGCCAACGTCAAAGACCAGGGCTGATGAGATCGCCGCTTTCGATGCGCTGGGCGACCTCACCGACGACATGGTTGACAATGGTGACGACTGGCATGAGCAAAGTTACCCAAACCAGAGCGCGGACCAAGAGTCTGTCTGGGGCCGTGTCACGCGTAAAGTCATTCGCGACATTCTCGGGATCGACGACAAGATGTTGTCCGTGCTTATGGGCGAGACCCTGGCCGACGAGGAAGACCTGAGTTCGACACCCAGAGCTTCGACATTGGTTGGGCCCGAAACGAATACTGCCGAACGATCTCCTGAAAACTCCACCCCGATGAACTGGCAGGACCGCGCACTTGAGCGCATTGCCAAAGAGCTCGGTTTGCTGGTCCACCAGCTCTCTGAGCATCCAGGGGCGTTCTCAACGTTCTCTCGCCTGCAGACTACGCCGATCCCGTACGCCGGCTTACCCCCAATCCCTGAAAGTGCTCTCGATCCACAGTCCGCTCCCAAAGCACATACAGACGGTTCGGTCGTAATGCCTGAATTTCGACCAACGATTGGCAATCAGACAAGGCCGATTAACGTGCCTGGTAGCCGGCCTGCGCCTCAAGCACCCCCGAACACTGCTGGGGAAAGCAGTGGCGCAGCCTTCACACAGGAAGAGTGGGAGAAGGATCTGGACATTCGGCTGGTGTTCCGCTATCTTCGATCCAGGTTCATGTCACGCTCGAGCGGGACAAGTGGCCCATCTGGCAACTCTGCGTTGAGCTCCTCAGGCTCACAAGATGTTGCTGCCAAGGCTGCTAGAGTTCGGCAACACCACCCGCTGGTGTCCCGAGCACGTCCTGCAGACCGGCGCAACTTCAAGGCGACATCACCAGCCAGCCCAGTTCTATTCCGCCCAGCATCAAGCTGTGCCAGCCAGAGTACCCGCCGCTCGGTGAGGCGAGGTAGTGGCTCGTCCTCTCGCCACTACTGGGACATAGGCGGTTCTGTTGGGACCAGCTCCATCGTAGCACCCGTCGGACCGATGGGCAGCTGGGGTGAAGTATGAAACGACGAGCACCTCTACAATTTTACACACTTTCTGTACATTATTGTGAGCGCGCAGGGAGGCCATCAACGCCTCCTTGGTGCCATCCATTGTTTTTCAAGATCCGGGGTTTTGATTTCACACTATGGCGTACATAAAGGGGCGTCTTTGGGGGCATGGGCATTATGGCGTTGATGCGAGCACGCCAGCACGCCAGCACACGAATATTCACAAGTCATCACGAGCATGCATCTATGGAGCATCAATACGCGTCACTCTTTAAACACAACAAATGTAGACAAGAGACAACACAGCCCCTCGATTCACGACGGAACCTCAAGTGAACAAGGAATGTTGCGGGGAGGACTGACACCAACTGTGACATGAGGTGACAGAACTTCCTGCATAGGATGCATCACCTATTAGTGAGCTTGCATGATGCTTCACCTAGAGAACCCTGCACGGGGGAGTTTCCCGGGGTCGGGTGAACTGTTTGCTCGCCAGCCGTGCAAGGTATAGAGTGCATGGTGAACCTCTGCGTGGGGCGACAAGTCTCAACAGGAGAGGCAGGCTCGGCAGGGTTCTCCCCTCCGGCGGTCGCAAGCGGTGTGTGCCAGCTCGACGCCTCACAGTGGTACCTTGCGGCACGGTCCTTCATGAACGACCTCCTCGAAATTCCACATAGGCCAGACTGTCTACACGTAGCCAGCCTTGTGTGCTGTGAGCCGTAGGAAAAACGCGCACTGAAAGTGCGCTACACACTTCGTTGGCTGTGCACTTTTACTGCAATATTGTACTTAAGTAGGTTTGCCGTGTCTTTGTAAGCTATACAACAGAAGACCTCTACGGTGTTAGATCGCACAACAGGCCTATCACAGGTTCAGAGAGAGAGAGAGAGGTTCAGCGGAGTAGCCAAATCCTCTCGAGTATGGGTACGGTCAACCGAGTAAATACCACACGGCCACTGTAGTCGTGCACCACTGAAACCAATGGGAACCCGTGCCGCCTCGATCCAGTGCGCGTGATGGGGACGCGTAAAGTGGCCCTGGACACCCCCTCTTCCAGTCACAAGCGAGGGAGAGCGAGGGAAGACAACAACAAAATCCACCCACACTTCCTGATGCGTGCGAGCTGGTCTCAAGTCTTCATATCGGCACGGAAGGAAGGAAGGAAGCGAGGGAAGTACGAGGCTGTCTCGATTGACCTGGCGGGAAGGCACGGGGGGCCTTTTCTGCATCGTCGAGTCACTGCCTCCTGCCCCAGGCCTGGCCCCCGCGTGCCAGGCTGCATGTCTGCATGACTGTGAAACCTGCACCGATGGAGCTTGCAAAGAATCACTGCCTGCACGCGCTCTCACAAGGTAGACCTGCTGAGCCTCATCTCTGATGCTGCAGAAGATGGTTCCTGATGCACGGCGGTGCCCATAGCCGGAAAGTGTTAAAACACAATCCCCATTGTCTGGACTCCCAGCCCAAGAGCTCTAGGTCTGGCGCTCACGCGCGCCCTGGCCATTCACAGGCCGCGAACTGGAGGCATGGCTCCTTGACGCCCGAACCCGAACTTGACCCCACCTCCGCACGTTGGCCCTCCCGCACCTTCCCTAGTGGCCGCCTCGAGCTCCTGCTTGCTCGTCCTGCACCACTCGTCTCGCGGACTACCCTTGAGATCCTCGACCTTCTCTCCCCTCGTCCTAGCTGCACAGGCAACGATCGCAGCCGCCTCGCCAAGCGACTTGCGCACCGCTAAACCTGCGAAACCTTCCAATCGACATCGCTGATCTCACATCAACATTCAGAATTCAACCCCGGCCTCATCGCACGGCAAACCCACACGCGACTTGCACCTTGTTGCCTGGACTCGACCCCGAGACACCACACCTCACAAGCGCAAAACATCGCGAGGCCTGCTGGTGCTAACCGGCAGCACCGCAATGTACTAGGTTGTCGGATCGCGACCCAGCCCTGTCTGGCGAGGTCGCTTACCTGGGATATAGCCGTACCATCGGCCACTCTGAGTCCTGCCTCCCACGACCCGACCTGCGCTTCTCCCGACTCCAACTCCTGCGCCCTCACAATCTGCATAAAGGCCGGCCGCCCTCTCCTCTCGCACACCCGTAGCTCCCGACAACTCTCGCTCTCGAATCCCTCCTCGCTTCAATCAATGTCCACACGCAGCGTCGCGCTCCCCGAACTCCGATGGCAGGCCTCGCCCCCGACGCCTCCCTTCCCAGCACGTCTTTCTTCAATATCTTCAATGATGGCCCGTTCCAGATGAGTGCGCCGGCGCTGCCTGCTGGGGCATGCAACTTTACAGACCTGAGCCAGGGGCCCAATGGGCCCAAGTGTGGCTGTCGTCGCTTCTGGAGTCGTGCGCCATCAGCTGGCCCGACTGGAGCCAGCCCGATCGGCCATGGCTTCCCATCTGGAGGGAATGGCGTCGATGCTGCAGACCAAGGAGCCTGGTGCATGTGTTCGCACCATGCTTGCTTCCATGACGATATTAGAGAGGTCCCAAACACAGCCATGGTCCCTGTGAGCCCTTCCTACGCCATGGCGTACAGTGGCCAGGAAAACGAGAAGCCACGATGCAACAGGGAGCCTCTCACACCAGTGCTGCCGGAGCTGTCTTTTCCTCCGCAACCCATGGCTGTCCAGTCAGGTCGCTACGAAGCACCGAGCCACACAGAGAGATGGCCGCAACCCGAGCCTTCGGTACACAGCACCGCCAAGGTGGTGCCACAACTAGAGCCTGCATCGGCACGCATCGCCTCGCTTCCCGACACACAGGTCTGGACAGACTACATCAGATCACAGCCCGACCAAGGCAACTTACTACCACCAATCCCAAGTCAATGCTTGATGCCATCGCAACCCAGCTCCACGACGTCATCAGTCAGAAGAGACTACTTGCGTCCATTTGCAGGTAAAGGGCTCCATACTTTGAATGGTACCAAGTCGAAACTCCAAGACCAATTGCTTGACGTGGCCGAGGTGCACTCGAGTCACGACGACGATCATGGCAGCACAATCCGGAACACCAATGCCGACGACCAGCAGACAGTCACAAACACACCTCGTTCGACGAGGACCGTCGAGGCCGATGAGCAACGCAGCCAGCCCCCACCCTTTCCGGGTTTCTTCAGGGACACTGTTCAGCAGCTGTCATCCACAGTACAAGGGCATGACCAGAGATTAGAACGGCTGGAAAACGTGTCCTTCACTGCCGACAGCCACAATGACTGTGGAGAGAAGCATGACCACGCTGATCTCAGGGTGACTGAGGTTGAGTTCCGCGTTGGCGAATTGGAGAAGATGCTCACTGAATCTAGTAAAGTCGACGAGTCCACGCAGAGCGTGTCGTCTGTCTGCTCAAGCAGCAGTGGTAGGATCATGGACCGTGCCGAGATATGTGGGGAGCTACGAATGCTCCGGGCTGAACTGAGTCAGCTACGTTCATTATCGTCGTCCACTTGTTACACAAACCCTTGGGAAGTCGAGGTGGTTCTGCTGCCTTTCGGTCTCAAGGGCGTCTGGATGGCGGCACATGACTTTAGCACTCAACGAACATCGACTGGCAGCAGCACAAACAGAGATGACATGCCCCCGGACGAGTGGACACAGCTTCCCAGCAGCGGTCCTACGTATGATCCGCAAAGTCCAGATCTTCCGGAGTGGGCAGGGCCAGAGCTGGACTCCGACTGGCTCCTGCCGCGAGCTGTCGCTCCGGATCGAGTCATCGACAAGAGGCTGCGCAGCAGAGGCCTTGTTAAGCGAGTCAATGTCAGGGGCCCGGATGCTCGCAGCGTACACCAAGCGGTCACTGATGCCTTCGGCCCATTATTGCGCACTCTATCGCGAATGCAGGCCAATGTCCACCACGGATCGACATACCACCATCGCGTCGCAAGTTATCACGGCCTTCAACGACCATGGGTTCCACTGCGGAAGAAGCACAAGGACTCGCGGCTGCATTTCCTCGCACCAGAGGAGATGGTGACGCCTGTTGCCTGGAATGTTGAGTTCTTAGCCTCCAGTGTGGTGATGAAGGCAACAGGTGTGCAACGATTGTTCATTACACACCCGGAGTCCTATGTTCAAGACCAGAGCGCATACGACACCTGTTGGAGCTGGCAACGCTTACGAGAGCTGAGCCGCATATATGCGGACTCCCAGAGCAGCCAAGACGTCCCTGAGGCCGACGCCCTGGAAGACTGCTGGGCCTGGACAGACCGCCTCGACGAGCGCACACCGAACACCAGTAGCTCGGAGTCCCATCATCAGTCCTTTAGTCTCCGACAAGCGGCGCAGCTCCGCCATCGGTCAATGTCGCTCTCGTCGCAGGCTTTGCGGGCAAGCATCTCAAGACCAGCATCATCAATGAATGGCAGACGGGCGCAATCGCCGCGCATCACACTCCCTTTGAGCAGGGATGCGCGCAGCTCACCTGGTCCTCGAAGACCCATATCCGTGCCTCCCGCGTCGCAAAGCTTGGTGTCGCCCCTCATGCCACCACATCGACGCGTCTCCTCATACACGGCTATGCACGTCTCGGAACGCCGTCCCTCTCCCCTGATCGTCCGACCAAGCATGTCAGCCGCGTACGTGCAAGCATCGAAGCGCCATGGAACACGATCACCAGGGTTACGGCAACGGCAGACCCCTCGATGGAGTACATCTAGTCCCAGCCCTATGCCAGAAGCGTATCACCATGGTCGTGCTACCACGCCATTCTACGCAACCCCTTATAGCATCGCGCCGATAGCAGAGGGCCGAGCCGAGCGCACCATGGGTATGAGGGCCCCATCCCGGGATATCGAGGTGTTCGAGGATCCGGGCAATACTAGAGCCGGACACGGAAACGTCGACAGCGAGTTCCGTGACAGTCAGATGTTAGACTACGATACATCCTTCGAACTGAATCAAAGCTTCCAGTCCCAGGACAGCGGCCAAAGCGGGTTCGACTCATCCGGCGACTCTGGAGCCCAGCGACCGCTCCCTGAAGACGAGCCGTGGCCGGGCCTCGAGGACGCCGAAAATCAGGACCCGGAGCTAGGTCTCAGCATGGACGACGGGAGACAGACTAGCAGCGAGTTCGGAGATGATCTGGACATTGATATACATGTGGACGACGATGCCATGAGCGACAGCAAGAGCTCTGTAGGCAGCGAAGCATCGAGTGTCCCTAGCGAGTATCCCAGCACACAGCGTGCGTGGACGAATGCCCCTGAAGGCGCATTTCCGGTGTATGAAGATAAGACGACTGCAAGGGCGAGCTAGATGGCATGATCCGAGCGGGCGGCCAGGGAACCTGTCGCGTATACGAAAAGGAAGGCAGCAAGCGAGCGGTACACTTGGATTGACGTTTGATATTTTTGATTCATTGCGCTCAAAAACGCATTCATGAGAAGAACATTGGCAAGGCACAGGGACAAGCAGAATTCCAAGTTCTGATTGATGGTAGGAAAGCCTTAGCAATTGGGATATTGAGAGCGGGAGTCCTGGCGTTATGTGGAGAGCACACACTCGGTGGTCTCAAATCATTATTTTGGACCAGGTGGAAATCCTGGATAGGCAGAGGCAGATCCGACAGGGAGTGCCAAGGGTTCTGTACAAGTGAACATCGCGAAGGAAGCAGCACCATCTGGCCGATACGAATATAGTCGCCAGACATAAATCAGACCCCTCACCCACCCATGTAGATCTAGATCACCAGTATATAGCGTGCCTACAATACCACTCATAAGCAGTCACAAGATGAACTCACGGATATCACGTGCGAATCATCTGACGGCCGGTAGCTTGAAGACCAGTCAACATGACAACATCCATGTTGGCTGTAATTTTCTGTGCGACTCGATTTCCTAGTCTACTCTGCATACATTTCGCGTCAACTTCCCTCCTCTGTCCCCGGCACAAAACCACTGACTGGGCCGGGTTAGCACTATGGTGCAAGAGGACGGGGGTCCTTTCGATGGGGCGCAAGGAAGGAGCGGAGAATCGTCTTCCCTGGCACGTTGCAGTGAAGGAGGTTCTGCGTGACGATGTTCAAGGGAAGGCAGACATGGGGCGGGCGGAGAGCAGAAGAGAGTCATATGGTCGTGCCATTCATCCTGCTCCCTGGGAAATTTGCCTCCTCTGTCAGATTATCCCGTCGAGTGGGAGAGGGTGCATTGTGGTGTTCTGGACTAGTGCCATTCTTGTGCCCGCCTTGTCGGCTCACGGAAGAAGATGTGGGTTGAGACGCGCAATAAGGGGGGGGGGGGGGGGGGGGGGGGGGGGGGGGGGTTGTGTGTGTGTGTGTGTGTGTGTGTTAATGTCGGTGTTGGTGATGTACTTTATAGCTGGGTTGTTCTGTTTGTAGGCTTGGTATATAGCGCCTTTTTTTCTTCTTCTTCCTTTTGCTGAAGTCTCGTTGGTACCTGTCATGCTGGCACCCATGAAACATCCAAGATTCATCTAAGTGTTGCGGCGATGTTGCTGTCACCTCGTGATCCAGCTCCCTCGGTTCGCAGACGATATGACCAGATTCAAGTAGAGACAGGTGATAATCAGACAAGCTCTGACAGATCACATGGCTGGGGATTATGGTGGTTCAGTCGAAGGATGTGAAGAGCTTCGCTGTTGAGCAGCATCACGCAGCCCGGTGCTGCACCACACGGTCTCTCTCTCAGAAGCTCCGTTCAAGTCCGTGCTGACGACCGTGGCAACTGACTTAGAAAAGTCCTGATAGCATACGCCAACCAGAGATCAGACCGAGAGAGGAAAGAAAGAGAGCTCGTCTAAATCACCACTCCGTGTCAAGCTCATCGTCGCGTCGAGCCGCCACGGTGGCAGCAGCATCAGCGCCGCTGTTCTCCGAGACAGATCGTCAGGGTTTCTGGTTCTCACTCTTGGTGTTCGCGGCAGTGCCTGGGGCTCTGCCCTTTGGCGAGGTTTTGTTGTTGTTGGTGTTCCGGCTGCCAGCACTGCTGCTGTTGGTGACGGTGCTGCCGAAGCTGCCGACGACCTGTGCCGAGGCTGAGGGCTCCCGCTGGTGATGGCGATGGTCGTGTTGCTGGCCGCGCTGCTGTCGGTTCTGCTGCTGCAGGTGTCTTGCCTGTTGTGGGCGGAACGTACTGCCGCTGCCGGACTGGGGAAATGCTGCCGTGTTCGCGGAGAAGGGAGCTCGGGCCCATACACCCGTGGCACCTCCGCTTCGGAACGGGCTCGTGATGTTGGTCGTAGCCGTTGCTGGCGATGGGGAAAGAGACAGGTTGTGGCTGGGAGGCGGCGCAATGGGGCCGAAGCGCGATGTGAATCCCATGCGAGAGCCAGGCGTCCGTGGGTGATTGCGGTTGCTGTTGTTGTTGTTGAGTCCGGCACTGGGTTGTGCTCCTGTGTTGTTTTAGACAGAGTCCGAAAGGCATACCAAATTGGCTGGAGCATATGCAGCCTCCATGTGGTGGTGGCATAAGAGTTGACTTACCTGCTGGTTGCTGACCATTACCAGAAAAGTTGCGAAAACTATCGCCGGCAAAGCCTGGCAAAGCTTGGAGACCCGACGATCTGTGATCTGCTGGCTTCGATGGAGTGAAGTGCTGTCCCCAGGGCTGTCCAGACATGACACGTCGGAGTGGTAGATCCTGCCCTGGAGTGCCGTGCCCAGGGTAGAAACCACCACTGGTCACATCTAGCTGAGGAAGTGAAATGCCGTTGTCGCCGCCGAGCTGAGGCTCGCCCGCAGCAAGATCCTGCGTGCCATGTGCCAAGCCCTGCAGGTCCTGCATCATATGGTTATAAGAAGTGGCTTGACCTCTGGTGTTTCGCGGAGCTGGCATATGACCTGCCTCATCACTAATGGCGCCATTGGAGCCGGTGCCATATGTGACGCCCTGAGTTCCAGCGATGCTTGCAGTGTAGAAGTTGTCTGAGCTGCTCGACTGCATGTATCGCTCGGTGTGCGGAAACTGTCCGGGAACGGTGTTGTTGATGCCGTCATATGGCTGTGATGCGAGCAGACCACCATCCTGAAGCTGCTGGTCATTGTTGTACTCGTCGTGATCGAGCTGCAGACCCCCAAATAGCGTACCGACATCATCGCCACTGTCGTCAGAGAAGTGCATGCCGGGAGGGTTCAGCATGTACACCGGCTCGAGGTGCTGTAGCTGCAGTTGCTGTCCATGAGACATATGAGGATGAGCGTGGCGTGGATCATGCTTGGCCGCCTCAGCCTGCTGCTTCTTCCACCACGCCGGCAGGCCGTGGAACAGACCCAGCTGGTGCTGCGTGGCTCTGTCAAGCGGCATCTCGTGCTTGAATTTGCAGCCTTGTTGGGTGAAGGCGCACACGCCCTCGTGAACCCACTTGTCGCAGTAGATCTTGAGACGCTTGTTGCGTGACGAGGTGGCCGGCGTCGTTGCACTGGCTGGACTCGAGTTGTGGCTGATGAGAGTGGCAGTGCGAGGGTTTCTGCCAGCTGAGTTCTGGCCCTGCTGAAGGGAGCCGGTGTGGCGGCGCGGCTGCTGTTGGGACGTGTCGTATGTAAGGTGGTCGCTCCGCGAGGGCAGAGACTGTGAGTTGGTGGTCGTGGGAGTGGTCGACTCTACGATGGTGTCTATTGTTGTCTGTACAGGCAAGACGTACTGCTGCATAAGCACTGATCAGGGCTGGCTCTTTCCATGTGACTGTTGCCTCGTAGCATACCTGTAGATCGCCATCTGCCAATCCAGGGGTGATTGGAGACCCTTCGTGCCTCTGAGCAACATATTAGCTGAGATGTGCTGTCGTGCACGAAACAGCCTCGTGAGAGTTGGTCATCACCTACCTGCCGTGATACACGACCGAAATCATTAGTCTGAGTTCCTGGTGGCGCAGGAGCGCCGGGCTGCGGAAGGACAATCATGCCCAGACAATTGTCCTGAGTACTTGGGACCTTGTTGAGCGCTGGCAGCGTGTCGAGGGCGACCAAGCGCGTGTAGATGCCATTGCCGCGATCGTAGCAGTACGTGTAGCTCGAGCGGAGCTGCTGCTCGCTCACGAACAGACTGGATGCCCCAACATGCTGCAATGCCGCGGTGCCCCCGTGTGCCGATGGAGTGGTCTCCGACAGTGAGGGAGGAGTCACAGTAGCCTTCTCGGTGTCCATTGCCTTGGCCGTCGAGGCTGTTGTTGTGGTAGGTTGCGTCGCCACTGTGGGCTCACGAGGGGACAGTGTCTGATCACCTTCGTCTGGACGTTGCCCACTCTCTTTGCTGGTGGTGAAAGAAGTTCGATCTGCCTGCATCGCAGTTGGAGGAGGACCGATAGTCTTCGGCAGTTCTTCTGTGCCTGGAGGACCTTTGGTGGTGGCCGTCTCGTGTTCGTCTGCTTGACAGATTGGTGGTTGTTGCTCCTTGTGCTCAGTTGGTGGCGAGGCACAGAGACTCGGTGTCTTCTCAATGGAGGACGCGTCGGCCTTCGGCAGGGAAGTCTCCATCTTGCCAATGGTGGTAGCTTCAGCTGTATGCTTTGTTGCAGACCTGTAAGTAGGCTAAGAGGAGGAAGTTCTAAAAGATTGTGTGGCACCGGCAGGTCTGATGCG
The DNA here is from genome assembly GCA_001566295.1 of Microdochium bolleyi. Classification (NCBI taxonomy): domain Eukaryota; kingdom Fungi; phylum Ascomycota; class Sordariomycetes; order Xylariales; family Microdochiaceae; genus Microdochium; species Microdochium bolleyi. The sequence goes on from KQ964251.1 coordinate 145,785, forward strand.
TCTGCGAATCGAAGCTTTCTGAGCTTGGCGTGCAAGAGAGCCGATAGTCTCTCTAAAGCGGTGACGAGTAGGCCTGCAGGATCTGATGACGTGGTGAGTTGCTCGTGGAAAAGTTGTCACGAAATACTCCCAAGAGCCTATGGCGGCGGACGAGGGCTCGATGGTATCGCGCTGTTGCCCGGGTCACCGCATCTGAGTTGCTGGCGCACGGTACTGCTGGTCGGTGGCAGTCAGACCAGCGACACAGGAATGAGGAGAGTCTTTGTCGGTTTTCGGGGGTGTCCATGCTCAGAAGCAGGCAGACATGAGCTTAGCTCGTAGAGAAAGAGGTGCCTGGGCAGAATAGGGCGAGGCACGACGTGTGCCAACCCAGGAAGGAAGAAAAGTCCTCGCCATCAGAGCCAAGCATATCCCAGTGATCCGACTGCATGTGCCTAAGGCAGCCAACCTGTCCATTCTCGTCCATTGCCGGCTGTGGCTGCGACTATATCAAGTCGGCTGCCACCTGTGGAGCATCGTCGCCATGTCATGCATAGCCGCCACGTCCATGTGCAAGCCTGGCCAAATTTGCTCTGAACGCTGTGTGAGATCAGGTCGGCTTGCTCCGTGCGGACGAGACGTGCCAGAGCTGTTGCCCGTGGCCCCACTGACTTCATGGCCGCAAAATTATCTCAGGACTGTGTAAAGATAAGTTTTACAACGGAAACACATGTGTATTTTAACTGCAGCTTCAGCCAGCTATATTCGTCCAAGAATCCACCTCGTCGCCCATGAAGCGGCTTCAAGGGTCTGCTGCAATGCTCCTGCAGAGATACATTGGCTGCCTCGAGCCCACAGTACTGGAAAGAACAAGCGCAAGCTGAACCGACCTCGTTTGCCAGATCTGCCAGATCTTTCTTCCGGCTCCTGACCTTTCTTTTCTTTTTTCCCCGTGCTTTCTCTACACGAGATACCGCCTGCCCTCCAAGCGCAGCTCCGGCAGTGCCTCCCGCGTCGACGTGCACGGTGAGGTGCTCTGTCATGCAGCTAGCCGCCACGCGACGGGTGGGCAAACACTAACCCCTGGTCTTGGGAATCTGTCGGATTATGACGGGTCAGCTCAGGATCTTGGTCGCCGTTCTAGTTGAGGGCCGATTCGCCAATCTTCCGACAGAAAAATCCTCGAAGTGTGATTTGACTAGATCCAACAGTATGTCGTTGGTTGCTCTCAACGTCTTGGACCCAGTCAATAATAGATGCCAAAATAGGAAAGTGGAGTCGGCGTCCATTGGCACGCTGTGGATGCTTCCTTTGTCACCGTGCTGCCGTTCTCGTCAAGTTGATGGACGTCTTGCTGGTATTGACTTAATTGCTCAAAGGTATGCTTTCAGGACCTTGCTGCTTACTGTGGCGCATATGTCTCCTGCCAGGGTCTTTGGAAGCCAGCACTTTTGGCTTATTCTGTGATCTGCTTGATATCACTCTGCCTCGCAACATCCTTCCACTCCTCCACTTGGCCGAGTACCTTCTGCACACTGGCCACAATCACATTTACCGCATCACTACCGAGCGGCAAGAACTCTGGCATCTCGCGCCCCTCCGCTACTCCCGTGGATGTCACGACATCGTAGATGATTTGACACCCTTTGACGGGATCACCGGGCTGTTTTCCGTTTATCATGGCAAAGATCGCGTCCGTCTCCGCATTGATCTGCTTGTAGTCGTCCAACCGCGCCATGCCGCTTGTCGCGGCAAAATTTGCGCTCGGGTCGAGCAAACTCGTGCGGAAGGCGCCAGGCTCGACAAGGCAGTGCCGGATACCAAAGGGCCGGACTTCCTCGGCAATCCCCACGCCGATGGCACGCACGGCGGCCTTTGACATGTTGTACAGGTTGCACGCATTGAAGGGAAGCCAGGCGTTCATGGAGCCTATGGTGACGAGAGTGCCTGACTTAGCCGCGCGCATATGCGGGAGGACTGCGCGATAGACGTTGAGCGGACCAAGGACGTTGGACTGAAGCTGGTTGAGGGTTTCTTCCGGACTTGTCTCCTCGAGTGTGCCTGTCTGGACGTAGGCGGCGTTGTTGACGACAACATCGACGCGGCCATGCAAGGCGACCATGGCGTCAATGTCCTTTTTGACCTGGTCGAAGGGCTCGTTGTGATCGAGACGCATGGGCGTGATGCCTTTGACCTCGCTAAGCTTGCTAGGGTTGCGAGAGGCTGCGATGACAGTGTCGCCTGCCTCGACGGCAATCTTCGCGAGCTGGAGGCCGAAGCCGGCCGATGCGCCTGTGATGATCCAGACACGTGTCATGGCTGTGTCGTGGTTGGTGGTTTTGGCGTTGTTTGGTCTAATGGGAAGTTTGAGGGTGTGTGTTGTCAGACTGGAATTTTGAGGGTGACCAGGGTACGGCAATTGCAATCTTTATACTGCGCTTCATTGTGCCAGTGCCGTACATTGGCAAAACAAGTACGACCCAGGTCGCGCCTGCCGACGCTCACAAGCAGCCACGCAAAGTCCGACAGAAGTGACTGCCAAGGCGCAAATCATCCGGTTCTGGCTGAGGAGAGTCAGCTTCACGGGCATTGGACGGAGACAATCCCCTATCCCCGATTGTCACATGTGGCTCAAACGTCACAAGTGGAATAAGTGGGACTCGCACAGGGGGGATCTGTACAGGAGCGGGCGCCAGATCGGACCCAGCCGACATCGATGTATGGCTCTCGCTGATCCTACCGCGAGGATTCGGCCGAAGTCGACCGAACGAGCAGCGGACGAGTGTGCATTGTGCGCGAGGCTCACCGGCAAACACCGGGTTGTTCGTGCTTATCCGGCCAGCATGATGACTTAGGAATGCTGCAGAGTCCAGAGCTTGGCCTTGACTTATAAAAGAGCTGCCAGAGTCCGGACAAAAGACGCCTAATGCAGCTGTTTCAACAACCATAAAACATGTACAAAAGTGTGCTTCCGCTGGCTCTTGATATAGACTCTGGGCTGGTTGGGGGCAACCCCACTTCCCCACCAAGCTCTCCCCAACTGTCCCCTCTTTCGCACAATACTACTTCCCGAGCTCGCAGATTGGTACCCGAGATGTTCCCCAGGTGCCATGGGGCCTTTCTTGGGTCTTAAGTTTCTCGTACGACAGAGACAGTGACCCGCGCAAATCCGAGTCGGACGCTGTGCGGACTATCGTATCGTCTGGGATCGGTCTTTTCCACCACCCGCATGATGGAGCTCCTCAGCCCTACCGGACTCCAAGCGGTCCTAGTTTTGTGGGGAACATTCCCCTCACGTCTAACTCATCGCTCTTGCTCGATCTGCATACGCGTCACGCAGACAAAAGCATATAAGTCGGATAAGTCGGACCTTACCAAATACTCAAGGCACGCTTGTGGTCAAGTGAAACCATCCACTGGTTAAATCGCTCACTGCTTCGCTCGTCTCCAACTCATCATCCATCCTCCATCTACATCCTCATCAAATCCCCCGTATAGCATACTTTAACAGCATCAATCAGCCCGAGCAATCCACAACCTTAGCCTACATATTTCTACTGTTGTTGACCTGGCCATCAAGCCAACGGAGAGAAAGCACACACACATACACACACACACACACACACACAAGATGGCCTCCGCGCTCGACCGCAACCCGACCCTCGCCGCTGCCCAGCTGGTCGGCCTCTCTGCCCCGGTCTTCCTCGCCGGCGCACAGGTCGGCCTCTCGCAGCTCGCCATCCCGCCCCTGCTCAATACGCCGCAGTCCTACTCGACCCCGGCGTTCGCGCACATCTACCGCGCCGGCGCGAGGCTCGCCGTGCCCTTGTCCCTCGTCGGCCTGCTCTCCTCCTCGCTCGCCGCGTACCTGTCCCACGGGTACCCGTACACCCCGTACACCACAGCCCTCGTCTCGCAGCGCACGGCCTGGGCCGCCGCGGCGCTGGCGTGCGCGGGCGTCCCCATCTTCACGCGGCTCGTCATGACGAGCGACATCAAACCCCTGCTTGAGCGCGCGGACGGGTTCGCGAGCGGAGCCAGGACCACGGAGAAGCATGTCACCCCGGCCGACGACGCCAAGGTGCAGGGCTGGCTGAGGTCTTGGCGGAGGCTGAACCTCGTCAGGGCGGGCATCATGGCTGTCGCGGCGACGTTTGCGGGGTATGCTATTGTAACGCAGGCGTTTTGAGCAGTAAGTGGCAGTGGCATCGCAAAGGCGCGCGCGCGAGAGAGAGAGAGAGAGAGCTCTGAGATCCAACATCATGCACGGAAATGGGGACAAGTGCTAGCCGTGGACAGAAACGAGGGTGTATTATATTGTACTCAGCTTTGGCGTTTGCCTGGCATTTTTTGGGCTGATTGGAGCATACACAAGACTGGAGAAGTCGCAACATACCGTAGTGGTTATCCTCTGGGGTCCCAGTTCTCAGCCTCCTGAGAAATCATCTACCATTTTGCACGCATTTGGGACACAATTATCGTAGACGTCTCAGGTTTCAGCTCAGTCTCAATGACCCAATATTTCTCGATTCTCACATGACGCTGTCACTTGTCACCAGATTTCCCCAACCAATGTGGTTCATTTGTTCTTATGATTCCCGTCGGCTCGACGTCGGGCTAAGTATTATGTCAGATGGCCTCCAATCACCAGGCGACTCCTTCGAGAGAATCCTGTAAAGTTCAGCGCACGCAGAATGATGGGGACCAAACGCCAAACGCTGGCCAATTGTACACAATAGACAAAAACGACGCCTGTGGCTATGCTCCCGATTTATGCTTTGTGCCTCGCGTCGTCCAAGACGCAGTATCCGTGAATCGTGTTGATGCATCACATCGCGCACGCCAAGCACCTGTTTTGTGTCAAGGCCTTTAATCTATCGCTCCCGTCGTGCACTAGATTCGACTCTGCTCTCTTCTGCTCCTTGGCTTGTGCTCTTCTCTTTGTCGTTGTTCTTCGTTGCTTCACGATTGTTGCTGTGCCTGCCGAGCCTCTCGTTCTCGCTGTGCTAGCATCAAATTCTGCGCAAGCGCATCCAGGGCCGGGATGCCCTGCTGTCGTGCACGCCTCTGTGCATCCAAAACCTCCAATAACCTGTCTCGCAGGAACTTCTTCATCAGGTCGTTGTGATACTCGTTCCCATGGAGGTAAGTGCGGAACATGTCAATGGCATACCGCAATGACAGCTCCGAGTTGAAGTCGATGCAGCTCGTTGCAAGCGGGTGCTGCCCACCACAGACGACGCAGACCCTCTTCCGCGTCATCGACAGGTAGAATGCAATGTGCACGTTATCAGTGCCCATCTGGTCCATCAGCCGCTCGTGGAACGTCTTCGGCTTCGGCTTCTGCGCGGGCTTCTCCTTCGGCGGACGGCCGCGGCGGCCCGGCTGCTTTTCCGTCGCTGCCGGCACCGCAGGTTGTTGGTTTTGTTGTGCGGAACTGTAACCTTGTTTGGATTGTGGCGGCGGGACGAACGTCTGAGGGTACTTGGTGCTGTGGGCTTGCGCCAGTATCTCGCTGAGGGCTGCCTCCGCCGAGTTCTGTGGCGCCGGGCGGAGCATCAGTGTTCCGTTCAGGTGTGGATTCGCTGCTGTCGATGACGAGAGGCTGTGCCTCGCTGCCGCTCTCGGTGGCTTGGCCTTTACTGCCGGCGTCGCCAGCACTCCTTGATTTCTCTGGGCTTGTAGCGGCCTTGGCTCGTCTGGGAGTCGCTGCCGCGTTAGTTTTACCCTTCTTGTTAGATTTCATAGTAGATGAGGTATTGCGTTGCCGCTTCGTACCTGCGGGAGCCCCTGACGTCCCGGTATCACTATCGTCCTCTGCATCCTCCTCATTGGCATCGTCATAGTCATGGTCAACGTCCATGTCGGAGAGCTCGTCACCGTCGTCAGGCCGCTGCTGGTGCTCCACAGTTAATACCTGGTCATCGTTGTCTGACAGGTCATCGTAACCTACGTGCTTGTTGTAGCGGACTTTGGCGGCCGTCTTCCGGCGAGCACCACGACCGTACTCTTGTCGCTTCACCGCCAGCTCTCTCTCGTGCTCCTCCTGACGTTCGCGAAGAATAGCCTCCCAGATTGCGGCATCGACGTCTGCCTCTGGGCTGTCGGCGGTGTTGTCATTGTCCACAAGCTCGTCCTTGTCGTTCTGCCAGACACGTGCGAAGGAGAACTGGTTCTCGGTGGAAGTCTCATTCGGTCCTGTCTGAGTGACTTCAATCTTACTGCGGTCCAGAAGCTTATCTATAGATGCAGCGTCGTAGATGATCTTGTCCTCGGCCTTGCTGTCTCCAAAGAGGGCAGCTGCGCCGTGCTTCAGGATCGACTCGAGGTCGCCGCCAGCGTCCTCGGCGGTGTCCATGCTCTCGATGAGTGCGTGGTCGAGCGCCATCTTCTTGCGGCCGACTTGCATGATTTTCTCCTCGGCTGTGTTCTTTGTGGTTAGCTGAAAGCACAGCACCTTGTTCTTCTGGCCAATTCTGTGCGCACGAGACAGAGCCTGGATATCTTGGTGAGGGTTGAAGTCCGGATCGTAGATGATGACTGTGTCAGCAGTATAGAGGTTGATGCCAACACCACCAGCTCTCGTGGAGAGCAACATGGCAAAGACTGACGAGTCATCCGCATTGAATGCATCAATTCGTCGCTGCTTCTCAAGAGCCGAGATTGAGCCATCGATGCGCAGGTGCTCGACACCAAGACCAGTCAGGAAATCCTCTAGAATTGTCAAGCTGTGTAGGAACTGGCTGAAGATGAGCACGCGATGACCGCGCTCTCGCAGCTTCGGAAGCATGATGTTGAGGAGCATGAGTTTTCCGGAAGCAGCCACAAGGTTGCGATGCATTTGCTCTGCATCTGCAGTCTTGTCCTCCACGTCTGCATTGAAGCAGAACGGGTGGCACAGGCACTGCCGGAGGTCCATCAAGATGTTGTTCAGACTCTTGCGCTCGCCAGACTTGATCTGCCTCTTGGAGACGATTGCTTGGATGAGCTCCGTGTTTCTGGCCATGATAGACTTGCATAATTTTTCCTGCAGCAGAGACATGCTGACTGGGAGGATAATCTGTGACATGGGCGGGAGGAAGTGGAGCACTTGCGCCTTTGTTCTTCGAAGGAAATAAGGCTTGATGAGTTTGTGCAATTCGGGCAGATTCTCATTGTTGAGCTCAGCATACTTCTGATCGAGCGCTTGTGCATCGTTGGCAGGATCGATGAACTGGAGTAAGTTGAACAATTCTCTCTTGTTGTTCTGCAACGGCGTGCCTGTTATGCGAAGTAAGTATAACGGACGTGCAGTCGCGAGAACAGCAGGGAGTCACGTACCTGTCAGCAAGATCCTGCATGGAAAGCGTATCTCAGACAAGGCTCGATAGAGCAGTGAGTCTTCGTTCTTCAGCCTTTGGCCTTCGTCAACAATGAGGCCACCCCATTGCTTCGAGCCGAACTGTGCCTTCATGTTGGTGGCCGCCTCGAAAGACATGATGACAACGTGAGCTCTCATTCCATCTGATTTGCCATTCGGGAAGAGTTCATACTCCCATGCCAAGTCCTGGGCCGCTTTGCCACCGTGATAGGCGACGACGCGAAGATCGGGTGCCCATTTCTTTATCTCGCGACGCCAGTTCGGGCAAGTCGCATTGGGCACAACAACGAGGAAAGGCCAGCACTTGGGCTGGTGCAGAGCCATCGTAGCAAGAAAGGCGACGATCTGCACAGTCTTTCCAAGGCCCATCTCGTCTGCCAGGATCGCATTCTTATTCTGGTGGAACTTGTAGAGCAGCCAATTAACACCCTCCAGCTGGTATTCCATGAGCTTGCCGCGCTTCAGGAAACCGGGCTGCTTTTTCAGCTCGCACTCCCTTAGAAAATCGAGGCGCCGGTACATTGCAATGCGCTCTCTCAACTTGCTCTCTGGAATGTGTGCAAAGTGCTTGCCGTTGAGGTATTCTGCAAATGCATCTTCGAAAGCCTCCCACGGGGCTTGACCCCAAACTGAGTCTCGCGGTGGTGGCGCATCCCATACTGTCTCCTCATAGCTCAGGCCTTGGTACTTGACACGAACAGACTCGATATCGTTGATGAACCCTCGCTCTTCAGCCTTGCTGCGGGCCTTATAGCTGTGTCGGTATTGCACCTCGAAGATGATGTCAGGAAGGATCCATTCTTCCGCGACAGCAGACTTCAGGTCTATCTGCGGAAGTGCCGATGTCTCGCGCTTGTAGAAGGCGTTCCGTGTGCCCGAAGCTGCCACGCCAAAGACCCACGCGCCCGCCATCCACTCATCGTGGAAATGCGAGCGTTCTGCATACTTCACAAGATACTCGATGTCTTGCTCTACAAGGTCCAGATGTTGCTGGCCAGGCTTGTAGCTCGCACCGGGAGCAGGTCTCCATGCCACCAGAGATTGGATCTTGGTATGAGTGCCGACACAATCAGAGCATCGCCAATCGCTCTTGTGGGCATTTGACTTGGCTCCACTAGACGAGTGCTCCGTGGGCAGGTGATTTTGGTGGTACGCACGGCGACAGATCGTGCATCGGGACAGCACGATGTCTGGATTGTTAAGACGGTCAGGTGTTACTTCGGTGATTGGGTCTTTGCCATCGTTCTGTTCGCGCAGCTTCTCTTCCTGTTTTGGAGTTTTCTTGGGTGAGAACTCTCGACACGCCTTGCCAGCTTTCCGGCAGGCTTGACAAAGGGCATGATCCGGGGCGCGCTGGTCTTTCTTGCCATAGATGCCGATGCAGAACTTGCACTGAAGCACGAACTCATCCTCATCGACCTTGGTAACGCGATGGTCGCGCTGTGCACGGAGGCCCGATGCAACCTTTGTGGTACGTGTATGAGCAGCCTTGACAGAACACAAACATCCCCCGCCCATTGTTTTCGGGCCCCTGGCATGTCTCGCAGATGGTCAAATGTATGGCGCGAAATGGATCGTCGGCTGGGACAGTGCGGAAAACCTCTTTGACGGCGGCAATCTTGGGGACAACAGGGCCTTTCTCCGCGACGAAGAAGAAGTCGTCGTCCACCTCAGGATCGCGCATGCTTTTCGCAGTCTTCGCCGCCCTTCGCGAGCGTCTGCTGGGCTCGAATTCGATAGACGACTCTCTATTCCGACCGGCCTTGGGAGGTTGCCGTAGCATGCTCTTTCTCTGGCGGAGAGCTGAGCGCTTCTTCCTCTTTGGCTTGGGGTTGATATCCGAGGTGAGCAGCCAATCCTCTCCATCCTCCTCGGTGTCATTGATGATCTGTGACAACTCATCTGCAGAATCCTCCAGGTTGTAGTTTTGCAGTTGAGGTTTGCGTGATCGGGTCATGCGAGTGCCACTTCTTCCAGCCGAAGAGAGCTCATCTCCGTCGTCGTTCTTAGTGGTGGAGTCGAGTAAGCTCTCAGCATTGAGTTCATCGCGGTCGTCTACAGGCACCGAACCACTGTTCGTGGCACGTCGGGGACGGGTACTGGCGGATATCTGTCGTGAGGCATTGCGGCTATTTCTGAAGGAAGGTCGCGTTTGGCGTTGAGGGTAGAAAGGAAACTCGGGCTCTGAGTCTTCCGAATCTTGGTATTCCTCTTCGGGTAACGGCTTCTTGTAATTAGCCGGCATGGTTCTCAGATTGAATCGTGGATCTTCGTAAAATGTTTCCACTGCTTGTGGTCCGCGGTCTAGACGTAGTAGGTCGTCGTATGCCACCTGTGAATGAGTCAGTATGGGCGGAAAATGAAGCAACTGCGTTGGTTTTGGAGGCCACCCGAGTGAGGGTCTGGTGGACGCGACTTGAAGGCTGGAAATCTTGGAAAAGGTTTGAGGTAGAGATCATGTCCGAGCTTCAACTCGAAAGTGGCAGGGTTGGAAGGCGGCCTGCCAGTGAGATCATACCATGATGACTGTCGAAGTCACTTTCTGTGACACGACACCACTAAGGGCATTCCTACTTCTCGGGGATTTGGCAAGATAAGAGAGTCGAGATCCAAATGTGTCAAAGGTAGCAAGTATGCAATCAGGCAAGTTGACGCAACGTTGATGTTGTTGATGAAGTAGAGGAAGTAGAAGGGGTGGCAAGCTCGTTGTCGCGTGCAGATAAAAGGATCACGAGTTGATGAAGGACACTAAACGCGAGGATGGGTGATGTGGAGGTGGAGTACTCTTATATTTGCTCGAGGCGAAAGAGTGGTGCTCAATCTCGGGAGTTGCTGCCGTGAAGCGGAGGTGACGGGGGAGAGGTTGAGAGCTGCTGCCAGATTGACGAGCGTATACAGGAGATAGTAGAAAACATGAACAATATGTCTTACCTGCTCTATTCGGCCGTCGGTGAACTCGACGGAGAAGAAAGTCTCGCCCTCGATGTCGACCTCGTCGAGGATGCGGTCTACAGTCTCGCTTGGGGGCAGTACTTTGTATGACTCGGCATCTGACGGCCCGTTGAGAACAATCTCAATGGGAAAGAGTCTTGAGGACAGAGCTTCCGGGATCTGCGGTGTCGAATCGTTCGAAAAACCTGCACCGTCGTAGATGAGGTCCTCTCCCATCTCAAGATCCTCGACCTCATCAGAATCCATCTGCTCCTGGTTGCGGTTGTTCCTTGGTGTGAGACCATTGTGGTCCGTCGTGACCGGGTCTAGGTCGCTGTCCGAGCCTGTTGATTCATGGCCCGAAGCTGTAGTTGGTTGCTTGAGCACTACCGCTCCTGACTCGGTGCTCTCGAAGAGATCTGGCAGGTCTAGGTCGGCATCCGGCATCGTATTGGCGATCCGCACCGACGAGCCTGGCTGCTGATCCATATCCATGTTGTCATAGAAACCGCTGTCTACCGAGGGACCTATCGGCCCGTCGTTCGGCATGCCGAGCAGGTTGTCGAGAGCCAGGTGCCAGTCCTGGCCCTCCATGGGGTCATCTGGGTCGGCCTGCTCCATGTTCCATCGGTCAAACGCCGCCGAAGGCTATCGGGCTTGTGCGAGTCTCACAAGGTGGTGTGTTCGCAGGCGGTGTTGCTTGGAGGGTCTCTCATACGGATGTCGGGCTGTTAAGATGTCGTAAGGCTACCGTGCCGTCCTCGCGATCGGCCATGGTGCGACAGCAATGCTCGTCTGCTGCAAATGGACTGTTGTGCTCAGCAGTGCCTGGACGATTGGCCTTGCGATCACCAAAGCGGCGTGGAGATCGCGTGGAGTTCGGGCGGGAGCGCTGGACACGCGCCGGGCATCGCGTAGCTACAATTAAGCCCGATAAGATACAACTTTCAATGGACAACCCGGCAACTGGCGTGGGGTCCTCGCGCCTGCGGGCCGCCAAACGATGCTGGCATGTGCGCTCGCCAGCTCATTGGCGTCTGAAAGGGTCCGCCCTGCGCCCCTGGAAGAGTCCCCTGTTCCGAGTAATGCGGGTCCAAAAACTTTCCCATGGTGCAGCCGATCATCACTTTCAAGGGCTCAAAACTCACCTTCCACAGCTGTTCCCGCACAGCTCCACGACGCCGACACCGCTTTGCACATACTCAAGAGTGTGATTGTCTGAGCGCACTCGAAACTGGTTCTCTGCAGCAAAGGTAGTCGTATCGTGGCCGATCCTCCCGCTAGACTGGACCACGCACGTCCTCCACGATGAGGGTCCCAACGACCTCAATATGCCTGCTCGCAAGGCAGAACCTTCTGCTGAGAGGCAGGACTTCTCCTTCGAATGTATTCTCCCGCTCATCCTCCCTCAGTGCTATACATCGAGGCTTGCGCGACTCCCAGAAAGCGCGCCCCCAAGGCTTCCAGATGAAGGCTCTCGAAGCCGCCGGCAGCGGAGGCAGGACACGGAACCAGACAACATCGCGCGAGCGAAGAGATCCGGGATGGAAAGCTCCGGAATTCAGGCTCAGAAAAGGAAAGAAGGATATCACAGACAAGGGCCCCCAGCCAATGTCGAGACGTTCGCGCTTCAACAGCCCAGCCGAGAGCTTTGGAAAAAAGAGCCAAGTGTGGCAGATAAAGCACGGCAACCTGCGGCACGAGATGGATAAGCTTTCCCAGGAAGACGAGCGTGCTTCTAGTCGCGGTCGCAGTTACAGCGATAACGGTCGCGACTTTGGGACTGCTCGGCGAGGACGGACCGACTTCAAGGACTTCAAGCGCTCTGACGAGGGACGCTCTGCGGGCAGACCTCCGAGGCCCTTCGAAAGGACGAGCCGGGACCACCCTCGCACAAATGAAGATCGTAGCTTTGGTCCGCAGTCGAAGTATTCGGATGGTGGGCGGACCGCAGCACGGCCCTTCGAGCGAAACAACACGAGGACAGAGTTCGACGAGAGACGGCCACGCACTTCAAGCTTCACGGATCGGCAGGACGACAAACAACCCCCAAATGGGCGAACAGAAGACGTTGTCAGGTCGGATCGTGATGCTGAGAAGGTCGGGCGTGATCCGAGGCGCGAGGACGGACCAATACGGATACACCACACGACCGCTGCATCGCAATTTCTATACGGCCGCTCAGTCGTAGAAGCTGCGCTGAAGCACTCCCGACGCCAGCTGTATCGCTTCTATGTCTACAGTGGTGAAGACAGACAAACACTATCGCAGGACGAGGCACTCTCGCGATTGGCGGGCTCTCGCGAGATCGAGTGCATCACAGTCAAGGGCCAGCAAGGATTGCGCATGCTGGACAAGATGAGCGGCGGTCGCCCTCATAATGGCTGTGTCCTTGAAGCATCGCCTCTACCGCAGCTGCCGGTCAAGGGACTCGGTGTAGCAGCTGAAGAGGATGACCGACAGGGTTTCCACCTGGAGCTAGCTCACCAGTCTGCAGAGGAGGCCCAAGTCAACGGGTCGACGGCCTTCGTGCCCTACGATCTTCCAGCTGGCAGGCATCCGCTTGTACTGCTACTTGATGGCATTCTCGACCCTGGCAATTTGGGCGCGATCCTGCGCTCAGCTGCCTTCCTCGGTGTCAACGCAGTCGCCATCACCAAAGACAGCTCGGCTGGGCTCACGCCAGTGGCTCTCAAGGCGTCTGCCGGAGCCGCCGAAGTCATGACCTTGTTCTCTGTCAAGTCGACTCTTAGCTTCCTCGAGCAGTCCAAGGAAGCGGGCTGGATGGTGTACGCCGCCGTGCCCTCGACATCACGGATGCGCAATAACTCTCACCTCACGCTCGATCGGGTCGAGTCCTATGATCCCCTGTCCAGCCGGCCGACGATCCTGGTCATCGGCAGCGAGGGCGAGGGCCTGGCGAAGCAGGTACGCCGCGTGTCTGACCATGAAGTCTCTATCCCGAGCGCATCGGGCCTCTTCGATGCGGTCGACAGCTTGAACGCGAGTGTGGCCACTGCACTTCTCTGCCAGACCTTCCTCAAGAAGCAGACCAACGAGATCCTGCGCAGTCAGGGTTTTGCCGAGCGTGAGCAGGATGAGGAGGCCTTGTTCTGAACCAAAGCCTCGAAGACGGAGCGGCCAAGAAGATCTTGTATGATTTGTACGAATATTGTGATAACTCATGTATAGCATAGCGACTCGGTTTCTGGAACATCATGTATATCAGGTTACACCTCATGACGAGACGTTGGTACGCAGGTCACGTACAGTATAGAGTGTCGGCCTCACAGCAAGGTCGACCCTGCATAATGCACATCGCAATCATTGCCATCTCGAGGTCGCGGCTTGCTGCGACTCAGCTTTGCAGAACTTTAACGGAGGCTGCGTGCATGGGCAGGGCAGCGGAGTCAGAGGCCTTGTCGGGTTGTCCATGACCCCTGCACGGCTCGATACAGGCAGACCCTGGACCCGAGCATGTGGGCATGGCGATGCAAGCTCTTAGCGGTGCTTAGCTCGTAGGTTGGGCGCTAGCGCGTCATATGCCAGCCACCGACTTTCAGTCTGACGTCTGTGCCTTGACCGACAAGTTGCCCGAGAAGAACCTGAGTGTTCGGTCATCTCTGCTGCTTACGTTGCTCTGCATCTAGCCATCTTTGCGACCCTGTGTGCATTTTTGAGCACTCGCCAACGATCGACTCGAATTGCTGCAAGGACGATCCGCCAAGGTTCCTGGGTTGCACCTGCAGCGACTTGAAGCTTAGCTCGACCCAGCTCCTCCCGTGGCTACCCGCCTCCCAGCAAACCAACTCGGATCTCCATTCCAATCACCACACCGATCGCTCTGGGCTGTCTGCAGAGATGCACCAGCCGCCATTACTTCCAACAAGCCTGCTGCAGCTTCTCCTCATCAGCACCGCACCGCTACTCGCCCGCGCCAACGAAGATGTCGCCCCCACGGCCGTCCGCAAGATGTCGCTCGACGAGGGGGAGAAGCTGATGCCCGAGTACCTCGCCTTCGCGGTGTCCCGGCAGTATCCCCTCTCAGCACCCGAGGCCGCACTCCTCGACTCCCGCGCCTACTCGCCCGCTGCGGCCGCCTTCCAGCCTCCATGGGGTATACACCTCATACCTCGCAGCGGCAGCGCCAACAACAGCCCGCTTCTGGACGCACGAGGAGGCTCCGAGGCGGCGCAGCGGGACGTCCTGGCACGCCTCCAGGGCCGGCAATTTGCGTGCCCGGACAACACAAGCGCGTGCACAAACATCGGCCAGTCGGGCTACTGCTGCGCCAAGGGCACAACTTGCTTCGTTGTCGAGGGTGCGCCGGCGTCGGGCAACGTGGGCTGCTGTCCGAACGGCCAGAACTGCCTTGGAAGCGTTGGCGAGTGCACAGGCGGTAGTACGGCATGTGCTGCCAACGTTGGTGGCGGCTGCTGCATTCCAGGATACGTCTGTGCCAATGTCGGATGTAAGTGTCTTCATTTTTTGGCCATGGCTGAGCAAGACGTTGTTGGGCGGTATCAAGCTGACCAGAGTTTGTAATGACAGGCATCGGATCGTGGGTGTCCCTCATCACCCAAACCACTGTCACGTCGACCGTGGTCAATCAGCCCACGCCAACAACAGTCGTCACCACTGTCGTCGTGACCGTCACGCCATCCATCCAGCCGACCACAAGGACAGTGACGAGCACACGAACCAACGAGCCACCGGAGCCATCAACGACTACCGAGACCACGACCGACAATCCGCAGCCAACCAACAGTCCTACCACAACATCGTCTCGTGGGAGTGCGATAGCACCGGTCCTGCCAACAGCACCAGCAGACTATTGCCCGACGGGTTTCTACCCATGTCTTGCCGTGGCTGCTGGTGGCGGCTGCTGTCGCACTGGCCGTGACTGCGCGACGACCTCATGTCCACCTCTACCACCAATGACGACGTACACATCCAACGGCGTACAGGTGGTCGTACCCGTATCTGATGCTGAAGCTGCCGCGGGCGTGCTGCCCACCAGCACCTGCGCAGGTGGGTGGTTCATGTGTGGCAAGGAGGCCGGCCCGATCGCGGGTTGCTGCCCGAGCGGCTACCAGTGCGGCACGGCGAGCTGCACGCTAGTCTCAGGCACGCCTGTTGCGACGGTGAACAAGGAGCTGCCGAGCTCAGGTTTGTCGAGAGCTCAGCTGGGTAGCAGTCTGGTTGCGACGCTCGTCTCAGCGGTGCTCGGAGCGCTGCTTGTGGTTTAAGCTGTCCTGGCCTCGCATATGTGCCCGCGGAACACGATTTCATGAATAAGTTACGGAGAGACGGACGTATATACAACGACGATATGAAATCAACGAACAGCCACAAAGTAATGAAAGCCAGTAGTGTTGAGGTGTATGAGGAGTACGATAATCCTTCACAGTTCCAGGTATCGGGAGGACTACGCATATGAAATATTCTTGGACATTCCGACGCATGCATATAAGATTTTGCTTTACATAGACTAGAATAGAACCGCGGCGCTTTTTTACGCCACGAAAATGTGCAGTACCAATTGTGCGGAGTCGGAACCAGTTCTTCGTTGTGTGTACAATGACCAGGCCCTGCGAGATGCCGTGTACCCCAACATTGTGAAACTCGCATGAGTGTGGGGGAACAAGGTTGACCTCGAAGTCCGTCGCAGCCTTCCCCAAAGCGGGAGCTCGGCGGCCCTGGTGGACCAACCCGGATCGTCACGCTTTGCAGTTTACAGCGGAAAGTCGCCGTCTCCAGGGGCCAGCTCTCTCTAGCGCAGCCGAGGCACAATTGCCGTGGTGGGGACGGCCAGCAGTTGATGCGACCCGTTGCGACACGGGGAAGATCTTCATAGTTTCCTTTGTACTTGTTCAACTTCAAACACGACGGACGCAAAATCAGCTTGTTTTTCGGGGCACGATTCGAGCTCATCCAAGAGTACTTACAATCACAAGGAGCTGCAAGCGTCATCTGTTGGCATTTCTCGCGTTTGAGCAATTCCAATCCTCTCAACCATCCTCGGCACCAAGCTATTCCCGGTTCTTCGAAGATTGACCAGGCCTGGTTGCAATGGCTGTCCAGGATCTCCCCATCGTGCTGTACACGTACCCGGGCTCGCCCTTTGGGCAGCGCCTTGTGTGGTACCTGAACCTGCGCAAAATCGCCTTCAAGACTTGCGTGAGTCTGCCTCGGATACAGATTGTCCCCTCAGGCAGCATCATCTGCCGATAACACTTTGTGAAACATGCATTATACTGAACGGCCTCCCCCTTCTCACAGCTCCAACCGCCCATCCTCCCCCGCCGGGACCTCGAGCTCCTGGGTCTCAACTACCGGCGCATCCCCCTTATGGCCATCGGGCGGGACATCTACCTCGACACGCGGCTCGTCATCGCCAAGCTCGAGACCTTGTACCCCGCCAGCGCCGCGCACCCGGGCATCTCGGCCACCACGGGCGAGCAGCGGGCCCTCGAGGCCCTCATCTCGCGCGTCTCCATTGAATTTCCGGGAGCCCTGTTCGGCCGCGGCGCGCAGCTGATGCCCCCGGACAGCGCCTTCCTGCGGGACCCGCGCTTCGTCAAGGACAGGAACCAGCTCGTCGCGGGCAACCCGGCCGCCAAGGCGTTCACCCCGGAGAACCTGCGCGCGAACCGGCCCGCGGCGCTGGTCGAGATCGCGCGGCTCGCGGAGCTGCTGGAGACGACGCTGCTCGCCGACGGGCGGGACTGGGTCTTTGGCGGCAGCGGCGCGGGGCCGAGCCTCGGCGACATCGAGGCCGTCTTCATCCTGCACTGGCTGAACTCGATGAAGGGCGCGCTCCCCGCGGACGTCATCGGCCCGGAGGTGTACCCGCGCGTGTTTGCGTGGATCGGGCGCTTCGACGGGCACGTCCGGAAGATCGTGGCCAAGCCGGACGTGGTCAAGGGCGAGGACGCCGCGAAGCTCATCCTGGGCTCCGGGTACGCGGAGGAGAGCGCCGGGGGTCTGCTGGCGAGCGACCCGGTCATCGCCGCGGCGGGGTACAAGCAGGGCGAGGTCGTCACCATGTGGCCGCTCGACCAGGCACCTGTGAACAAGGACTCGGGTGTGCTGGTCGCGATGGGCAAGGAGGAGGTCGTCATCGAGATCGCGAGCAAGATTGACGGTGGGAAGAGCGTTCGGGTTCACGCGCCGAGGGTCGGGTTCAAGGTTGTCAAGGGTGGTGCCTCGGCTAAGATTTAAGGGTGTTTTTCTAGCACTTGATAGATAGCAAGTCATTTTTTGATCAGTGCATTCTGGGAGCGTTTCGTTGTTATCGATGTAGTGGTACACACTGTGATCAAACATACGTTGCCATGACCATGGTTCAGCCACTTCTACCTGGCCGCCAATCGACATGCACAGGCGTGTTTAACCCATCTGAGGATGTGGCGGCAGCAGTCCCTCAGCCATCATGTCCTCGAGCTGCTCGATAGCCCACTGCTGGCCCTGCGGGCAACCCGAAAGGACCTTGTCTACGCTGTACACCTGGCCCTGCTCCTGCAGCAGGCCTGCCACGGACGACCGCACCCCCGCGACGCCCTTCTCCTCCGCCTCGGCGCTCAGCTTCTGCGCGTTGCGGTAGAAGATCTCGGCATTCTTGAGCAGCTGCGGGGCCCGGTCGGCGGCCGGCTTGTGCGACGCGGGTGGGTACTGCAGGTTGTGCAGATACATCGAGCAGTCGCCGCGCAGCAGATGCGTCGTCGCGAGGTCGCTCTGGTCGATGCCCGCCGTCTTCGAGGCCGCTGTGAGCCGCTCGCTGGCCTGCGTTAGCGCGTTCCAGCGTCCCGGTGCAGTTGCTGCAGGGTCGTATGCGTAGTTGTCCCGGAATGCGGAGCTGAGCGCGATGAGTGCCTTTGCGTGGGCGAGCAGCACGTCGACTGATGGTGCTGGTGTCTGCAACTCGGGCGCCGCAAAGACGGCGTCAAGTTCCGTCTTGTATGTTGCCGGCTCGAGTTTGCCTGCCCTCGTGCCGGCCGATAGCAAGGAGGACACAAAATTCGCCCTGGCTAGCGTGATCTCCTGCAGCCGGTCCGCCTTGTCGTGTGTGAGCTCGGGGAGCGTCTGGATTAGATCTGACGAGTGCTTCTCTGCGAACGAAAGCGCGGAAGGAGGTGCCGAGTCGGGAGCATCGGTCAGTATGCTGCAAAGCGTGGTCAGCGTCTCAAGCTGGGCCACGACCGTGTCTATCAGCGTGTCCTTGGTGACTGGCTCGACAACGCTGACCCATTGCTCCTCCTCTTCTCCGCCCTCGCCATCATCGCCACCATTGTCGCCCTGGGCTTCTGCAGATCCTGGCGCTGCCGAATCCTGAGTGGCTTCCGCTGCAGCCTGCTCGTTGGCTAACCGCTCCTCCTCCTGGCTCTCCAGATAGCGCACCTTCTGGATCTCGAAGCACTTGCGCTGCAGCTCCCATGCCTCCTCGAGCAATTTGATGGCCTCGGCGCTGGGTAGGTCATCGGCGCCCGCGACCTCCTCTGCAATGCTCCGCAGGACCTGGGACGTGTTAAACAACGTGTCGATGTTTTCCGGGGACAGCTGCAGCGCGTGCCGGTGAGAGGCGAGCGCGATCTGGAGGGCCTCGAGGAGAGGCTGCTTGAGCTGGCTGACGAGGGCCGGGTGTGTGCATATCTCCAGCTGGACTCGGGCCCTGGACGCAGGTCAATGATCAGCAAGTTTGGCTTCCCATGACTACCCTGCAGGGTTGAGTTGCTACACCGAGTAAAGACTGGCGAGGAAGAGCTGGCTTACTTGTTGTACGCGAGATCCAAGTTGTTGGGCGATGTCTGGAGGCCCTGCTCGTATACTTCAATCGCACGTTGGAAGAACCTCATCGACTTGGCGGCATCGCCCGCCCGCCACTTTCCTGCCGCCTCTTCGTGCTCGACACCAGCTAATGCGCAGCGAACATTCAATCAGTATGATGTCCATTCAAGATTCCTGGGCGTTGGGTACTCATCAGCGGTGGTAGCTTACCTTGCAAGAAGTCATCAGCAGTCTCAAGCCTCTTCTGATGGAGAGTTAGCAGCCAAGCTTATTGTCTTGGTGTGTTCAGAATATACAAACCTGCTCTTTCTTTCCCTTTGGCTTTGCTGCGCCGAGGAAGTCCTTGCGGCGGACCATGTTTACGCTACCGGTCTGCGGTAGTTAGAAGAACCCTGATGGACTCTTGTGCTGGGGTGTGGCGTCCGGTATCGCAAGGTGACAGGGCCGAGGTGGACTCAGAGAAAGAAAACCCAGTAGCACGGCCTGAAAGTTTCTCTGAAAGATGACCCGACACTATTGTGTGATATTCTCACGGCTTTTATGATCAATGGCTGCTAGCGGTTGCGAAGTTCAATCCTAGCGTGTTGGTGCCCGTTGTTGAATGGTGGTCACAAGCTACTCGCGCTTGCTGTTGTTTGTTCACAATTCAGGAAAAAAATTAGTCCCAAATGGGAGGTGACGATGAGGCAACGACCCCACCATTCCCACCCGCACGAGCGCCGTCTTTTCAGGGTCCAATTCAGCTCACACAGTTGGACAGCTCCAGCCTCAAGCTGCTGATTGTGATTTGTCCATGCTGTGGATGGTTAAGAGTGCAGCTGAGAGCATCACGATCTCCATCTGAGGCTTAGCAATGTCGTCCCTCTGCTGGGTCAGGCACAAAAGCTCTCGACGTTCAATCACATCGCGATGACTCAATCAGGGAACAGGAGCAGCTGCGGCAGCAACGGAGGATGACGTTACATGTAGTTGGCTCTCTGTCGAGCGCAAACCTCAAAGCAAGGAATATGATAACACTCCCAACCCACCGCGCTGCACAAACGGCGGATCGTAGTAAGATCACCTACAGAGGACTGAGCCACCACCGCGCGCGCCACGTGTCTGGACCCCGAGTCATCGAACTCGTGGAAACGTGCCAAAGCACGGTACCAGGTTGTAGCAGTGCAAGAACCACGTCGCATAGAGCTGGAAGTGCCGTACTGGCCTCGAGCACCGGCGTAGGCGCTGCTTTCACACGAATCAGCTCAACATGCCCAACCTTGGCCGCGAGAGTCCGATTATGCACGGATGCCCCAACCCCAGACCGCTTCCGTGTGCAAGGGTATTAAAGTCTTAACATGCAAGTCGTACAGAGTCCCGAGGTCACGTTGGAGGACTTGGTGGGGATGGATGCGAAGACGCGAAAGCGCCCGAGGGGCCATCGTCTCCAAGCCAGGCCATAAGCATAGAGAACGGCACTGTCCCAGATGCAATGACCTATATCTAGGCTTCGGATTCCTGACAACAGAGTAGCCTAACGACGGCCGGAGGTTGTGCACCGGATTGAGATTCAGTTTCACAATCGAAAGCTTCGTTAGCCTCGAAGAGTGCGGGCGCCACCTGCACACATGTGTATCCTCCCACGCGACCATGAGCTGCGGAAGCTCTTGGCTTTCTGACCACCAGACGCCATCGAAAACGTCTACTCCATCATGAACCTATGTCCGTAATGGGTTGGTTGTGCTGATGTCTGCGGAGTCTGAGGTGGGGGCTCCGCCCCAGGAGCGGAACCTGGTTCATCACGCGATGGACACCCTATTCCTGGGACTGAGGAAGCGGATCCCAGAGGCTGCTGGCTGTGCTCATGATCCGGAGCTGCAGACCTGCCTGTTCGCTGTGAATCCAGATCGAGTTATGACCAGGTAGTCGCTCAAGACACAGATACCCTCTTGGCGATAGCTGCATAATGCGTACTGCCTAGGTGTCACCAGTAAAGGCAGCCAAACAGTGAGTAAGTAGATCGGTCACAGAGAGAGCGCGCACGCATGCAGGAACCATCTCTGGATGCAGAGAGTGTGGCCGCCCCCGATCGCATCCCGCGCCGCAAGCACCAGTCGGGTTGCTAGGCGAGTAGAGCCGAAGTCTGAGCCTGGCATTCGAGGCATTGATGTTTGTTGTGTGTCTTGGTCGGCTGAACTAGGTTGGCTGGAGCACGTCGTCCGAGGAAAGACGAATACCGCCATCATTCCACATCCCCAACCATCGAACGACACCTGGGCAGTGCGTGCGTGAGTTTTGGTGTATGGCGACACACGTCATCAGCCAGTCACAGAGGACCATCGGCCCAGCGCCGTTGGGTGTGGGCAGGTGTGCAAGCATCCAAAGGCGCATTGAAGGCGCCTGCAGGTCTCAGCAAGCAATGGCGTGGGCGTGCCAGGACCCAGGCGGCAGGGGTTCCCTTGCCAGCGGCTTGGAGAAGTCCCAGGTAGCTACAGTTTCTACACAGCGACTGCCTCCATTTTTGTTGTTCAAGAGTCCACTCACGACAAGGGCACGCGCGCAGTCCGTCGGCCGTCTCATCATTGTCCCAAATCTCGCACGCGCGTCCCGCACAGAGATGGTGTGCTTGCGCGAAACCATCAACACGGTCGCCTGTTGAGATTGGCTCGGCCGCATTGAGAACTGAGCGATCGTCGCGCCGGTCAGAGAAACAAAAGTGGTCTCGAGCATATCAAGTGGCACACCACTGATCTCGAGCTGTCTTCGATGACAGCATGGTATCGACGATCCGAGCAGGACATTCATGGCCCGATGTCAAAGCGAGAGACTGCGTTGGGGTGCTGGGCAGGACACTGTGCAGGTACTTGCGACCGCAATCTGCGCGACAAAGTGACGTAATTCTGTCGAGATTGCCACCCCTGCCCGGCCGCTAGGTATCTTGCAGAAAATTCTGGTTGGCTGAGCGGACCGTGTAAAGGGATGGGGGGGGGGGTGTCTAGACTCCGGGCAGTCGACAAGCCTGAGGATTAAAAATCCAATTACGGCACAGGGGTGCTGTTCACGAGCAGAGGAACTCGCGAAGTCCTTGCCTGTCTTTGTCGGCAACGTACGTCTGGAGGTTGCAGCAGCCGAATATCCTGGTGGCCCAGACCGGACAAGACCACGCTCAGCGGAGTTGCGGTACCGACGCATGGCAGCTCTTGGGGTGCGATCTGCGGTCGGATTCAAGCGGTGGCAGTTGTCGTGCTTAGAAATGAACAAGCTTGCGCCAGCTGGTGCGGTGTTGCGAGCTCCAATTTGTCAGACGCACGAAGCGTTGTCGAGTCCAGAGTCGCTGGCCGGACTGCCCCAACTGCATGGCATCCCATGTCTGTGGGGAACGCTGGAAGGGCAGGAAGCTGACAGACCTGTCGATGTCCTCTTGGGGAGCGGACCGCGTTTTACCACTAGAGATGATCAAGCTGGGCTTCCGCATGGCGTGCTGCAGTTGCATAGCTGTTCACTTGTCCACCAGCCTTGTCTGGTGTGCTGCCTTCCGTGTTAACCTCAGGTGACGTTTGGTCATTTCAAACCGGCGGCCACCGTGAGAGGCGCTCTGTTTCCGGCGAATCCTGGACGGTCGGAAGCTTATCCCCGCCCATGGACGGGCACGCTTCTCGGGTGCACCCAGCAGCATATCAATGCGCTAGAATGGCTGCCCAGAAAAGGTCCGTAGGACGGTTGTCTCCGTGCTACGGGTCCAGCATCGAACGTCTGGCCAGGCCTCGTCTCGATTTCCTGGCGGAAGCGGACGGAAGACGGGGGCGGGCAGAAGAAGGAGCAGGCAGTCTCGGGAGACAAGACCCAAGAGGGAACGTGTCGGGTGTGATGCAATCCTGAGCAGGGGGCTGAACGAAAGATGGAGGGGTGGGCAGGGATGGCGACGGGCGGCCACCCACTCAGGCGAGCCCGGCGCGCGCACTGTCCGAGTACCGCCCGGCCATCGCGCCGCGGGCCAAGCACGACGCCTGGGGCGCCTTGGCCACCCTTTGGCCCAGGGGGCAGGTCGGTTTTGGGGGGCTCTGGCGGTCCCTGCTGTGTGCCCGACTTCCTGAAAACCACCCCTTATGTCACTTCTCTTCTCATGACCTCATCGCAACAAACTCACCTCTGCTGCACCACCCAGGTCTACGCCACGGCCCTCCGTATCGCCCAGCACCCCAACGCCAGCCATCCGTCATCGCTCCCGTGCGCTCCTCCAGCGTTCCGATGAGCATCGCCTGTCTCTGCCAGCACCGCACCAGTTTGACTCGCTCTGTTCGCGCAAGTCGCCCAAACTCTGATCTGCCCGTGCACGGTTGAGCCTCTGCCGCTCCCCCATCGCCGCGCTCTGGGAGGTGGTTTGCTTTTCAGTTGTTCGGCGCTTTGGTCGTTACATCATATCCTTCTTGTCGCCTCCCATACAATAGCACCCACCACCTTCGTCACTCACCTCCGTCATCATGGCTCCTTCCGAGACCAAACCCACGGAGAACTCTTCGTCAGGTAAGCCTTCACGTTGTCCCCGGTCATCGTCAATGTCGTTTCCGTCCCCCGTGCCTGCGTGTGTCACCCACTGCCCCATCGTCGTCACATCGCCTCACAACACAACACTTGGGTCTTCCTGGTGCTCGGTCCTTTGGGCTCTCACCCTGTTGTGCACGACTCGACACAGGCGCATCCTACTCGTCCATCATACCACGGCGACTAACACATGCCATCTCACGCTCGTTCAGACACCACTACGAAGGGCAAGAAGATCGCCGACAACAAGCCCGAGATCAACATCGCGAACGCCGACAACGACCGACCTTTAGCACCTCCTCCGAAACCTGGTGAGGCTGGCGACTACTTTTCAAGTCAACTAAGTCTCGAGCCGAACCCATTCGAGCAATCCTTCCGCACTGGAGGAACAGTTGAAACCCCCGGCGGAACGAAGCTGCCCAGCGTGGCTTCTTTGACGTCGCCTTCATCTCTACTCCCCGGAACCGGGACCACACCGTTTAACTGGGGAGGCGGCTCATTGCGAACCGGTCCCTTGAGTCCAGCTATGCTTTCGGGCCCTGCGAATGATTATTTTGGCGACACTTCGCACATAACCCGCGGTACAGGGTTCACACCCAACGAGAGTTCGTTACGAACAGGACTTACACCAGGGGGCAGTGGCTCCATGTTCCCTGCTGCCAGCCCAAACTCGCAAGCATTGTTCGCTCAATTGGCTAGCGGAGGCGCGACACCTAGCACCCTTGATTTCCATCGGACAGCAATGAGTGCGGCGGCGGCAAAGCAACAGCAGGATCGTCAAGGCAACCTGCCCGCGACGACCTCTGCACCGGATGCCAGTGGCCCCGCCATCAAGTCGGAAGCAAAGCCTGGGTCAGGGGCGTTCGACCCCCACGACAACGACGCCGCAAATGGCCTCTTCATGCTTGCTCAGGGTGCACAGGGACGAAGCAACGCGCCCGCACAGGCCCAGCAATACCCGGTTGGCGGCTCCCAAGCTGGTCACGCTCTCCCCATTTCCACACATCCAGGCCAATCAAACACTTCACCACATATGAATGGTAATGGCTCGACACTTCCTCGCGGCGTCAGCGAGGCAGCTAGTGGTGTCTCTGAGGGGAGCGAGAACGTCAAGCCGGCGCCCAAGGGTAAAGGCAAACGCGGTTCAACATCGACTGCGAATGGCCGGCGGAAGGCTGAAGAACCAGCTCCTAAGCAGCCTGCTAGCAAGAAAGCCAAGACTGCCCCCTCGGAGCCTATGAGTGACGAAGATATGTCAGACGATGATGATGATGACGACGCCCCGGGCCCTGACGGCAAGCCGAAGCCGAAGATGACCGATGAGGAGAAGCGGAAGAACTTCCTCGAGCGCAACAGGTATGTCTATACCTACATAGCTGGCCATCATACTCTAAGCAATCTGCTAACCAATATTACAAACAGAGTTGCTGCTCTCAAGTGTCGTCAGCGTAAGAAGCAGTGGCTCGCCAACCTTCAGAACAAGGTTGAGATGTTCAGCAGTGAGAACGACGCGTTGACTGCACAAATCTCCCAGTTGAGGGAGGAAGTCGTCAACCTCAAGACATTGCTATTGGCCCACAAGGACTGCCCAGTTACGCAGCAACAAGGACTACACGGAGCTTTCATGCAACAAGCCATGGACTCTTACAACCCCCAGATGAACCCGTACGGAATGGGCGCCCCGATTCCAAACCAGGCAGTCATGGCTGGACAAGGCGGTGTGCAGCGTCGCTTCTCCTAAACGGACGGCAGCATTGTCTAAACTGCGGTTTCGCCAACAGTGCACCTGCTGAACATGTTGGCTGAAGAGACATGACGGTGCTCGCGGGCTGCTTCTTCACGACTTGAGAAAGCATAGCGAGGCTCCATCACTGTACACCGATTGTCACAATTACGATTTTAACCCTGCAAGAGCTTGCAGGTTCCGGGGGCGCGGGCATGAACGGCGTTACGGCTGTCATAATACGGAGGATATGGTCGTACATAGCGCATGGCGCGGCATTTTTCTGCTGCCATCACTGGGGCAAGTAAACCTCTGCCAGATGACGATGACTTGATACTATTTGTACGTGTTTTGGGCAGGGTGGCATACAACAAAAGGTGTTCTCTCGCGAAGACGGAACAGCGAACGTTTTGTTTATATTCGGCTTGCTGTGGTCACACAGCCCGTCTTTGATGATATTTCCCTGGGGGTTGGCGTTTCGGACCTGGCTGTGGCATGCAAGATCGAGCTTGCGATCTGCCGAGTCTATGAACTGCAATACATACGCTCAATGCCACTGGTCTTTGCATTTGGTCCTTGGCAGCATCACGACATTCTTATGTTTATATTAGTCATATAGGCGGCCCATACACGCAGGCCCTATACAATGCATCTAAACGGTCTCAGAACTCTTTCTGCGATAATGTGTGAGTGTCCGTAAGGAGACTTCTCGGGACTGTATGGGAGTTCTCAAGTAGTGCAGTATCACTTTCGTGGGCAGCCTCTCGGATTGGCGCTACTAATGATGTTTGAAGCGTACCTACTAGAGAGTCCTAACTACTGGGCGAGCGCAACAAGCTGTCGGCCGACACGCCTGGGTCATACAGGCCACACAACTTTGTGAGATGGGTTGCAACAATGATCGATTGATAGTATATAACCTCGAGTGGGACACTTGCCATGTGGATGTTGATCAGGTGTGAAGACATGATGTGTCAAGCGGGGGAGGTGCAGAGCGCTGGTGCCAAGATTGGATTGGCTTGACCCCGAATAGGCCTAGCGCGTCAACGAAATGTTTACATTCGACCAGGCGACGCTCGGTCGCGCCTCACCCACAACCCCCCAGCCAGGCCCATCATCACCACCATCACCGCCGTCACTGCCGCTACAAACACGATCTGCACCACCTCGTCACGCGACGCCACGCCACCTACCACCTGCCACTCGACACTCCTCAAAGCATTGATACCACCAGCATATCGCGACACTGGTGACCTGTGCGCCGATCAGCAACTTCACGAGCGACCCACGCCAACGCGCGTCGACGACGGCATTGCGCCCACACACGAGAGATCCTCGCTATACCGCCTCCACGACCCGCACGCGCATGCGCGCACCTACGCGACTGCCGCAATTCCATCCGCATCTTCGGTGTTAATGTCCGCCCTCATTCAGCAGTCTCCGCGTCCATGACTACTCTCGTCCACACGCGGCAACCGCTACAAGTCCTTAGCATGAGCAACCATTCGAAGCGCGGCCGAAGCGAGCGCAATTCTTGTACGTCGACCTGCCAACTCGCTGTGGGGTCTACCTGGGGGCACCAGCTCCGCTAGGCCGATAGAGCCGTGAATGTCTTGGGCGCACGCAGCAAAGCGCGAGGGGTTCAGAACGGGACCATGAGAAATGGCCATATGCTAATACGCGTTTTCCGCCTTGCAGCATACGACGAGCAAGATGGCGATTTTCAGTTCACGAGAGCAAAGCCGAAGAAGGCGCGCACAGCCGCACAGCCTGCTTCAATACCAGAGGAGCCAGAACTTGTGCCTGCGGTAGCCGCTCAGAAGACGACGCGATCAAGACAGCAGCCGGTGAAGAAGAATGCCCGCGAAGGGCTCCCGCCGTCACCATCACCACCAGCCCAGCCCGCGCCGAAGCGGGCGTCAAAACGGAAATCCAGCGAGATCACACGAGATGTCGCCCCGCGACAAGCAGAGCAGCAGCCGTCACCGTCGTCACCACCGACTGCGGTAGCGCAGCCTAAGAAGTCGCGCAAGAAACCTCCACGCGCTCTGCCGGTTGAGGAAGATGAGGTGGAAGAGAGCAGATCGAGGCAGTTGCCACGACGCGGCACTCAATCACAACCCCGGAGGGAAGAAGCCATGGAAGATGGGGATGCTGGTGTCGAACAGGTCGACGCTGTGGACAGGGACCAGACGCCAGAAGCCACGACGAAAGCCAAGGGAAAGAAGATTGCTCTGCCTTTTGCAGATACACCAGTCATAAATCGAAACAAGGAGATGCGGAAGCAGACAGGTGGCGGCAGGCGAAGCAGTCTGGGTATGCGGGGACGAAGAGCGAGCTCGCTGATCGAGAACGGCAACAACGCAATACCACATCGTGCGGTTGAAGCGGCGCAGTTTTACAAGCATATCTCGTCTGATGGCCTGACCGAGCCAAGGAGGATGAAGCAGCTGCTTACTTGGTGTGCGGAACGGGCTCTTGCTGAGAAACCGCCCCTGGGGTCCTCGAATGCCAATGCTATCCATGGTGGTACGTACTTCTGACCTGGGACCGTGGACCCACCGCAGTGATACGGCCAAGAGCACCAGACTAACATTACTTCGTGCATAGCCCGTGCGATACAAGATCAACTGATGAAGGATTTCGCCTCTAAGTCGGAGTTTTCAGACTGGTTCGCGCGAGAAGAGGTCGAAAGGCCGCCACCGATCGTCAAGCCGAATCCACGCAACCTCGAGCATGACGAAAAGATTGCCGAGCTCGAGGCAAGGTTACAAAGGTTAGCTCTGCCAGTGCGCCGGCGTGTATTAAAACAGTTGAGAATGCTAACAACAGACGACAAATTAGGCTAAGGGCGGCAAAGAAGATGTGGCAAGCCATCAAGGCAGCGCCGATACCTCAGTCCCCTCTGTTCCCGGCGGCATCAACAGCGGAGGAGGCCACGATCTCAAACAGGTCACAACAAGCGGTGACACTGCCGCTACCAGACTCCTCGCTATTGGAGACGGATGAGTCCAAGATGCTTGAGGTGCTAGTAACGCCACCCTCTTCGGCAGTTTCACTAAGCACATCGCAGCTCCGGTCGCGGCTGCAAATCCTGCAGCAGTCGCTCGAGTTCAAGATCGACCAGCTGGCGGACAGCGTGCACAAGGTCGAGCAACGGGTGCTCACGGCAGGCAGGCAGGCGGATAAGGTCCTGGCGTTGAGTGCGACGCGGTTAAAGGAGCGTGCAGAAAGGGAGAGGGGCAGCGCCGGGACGAGGGAAATGCCCGTTATGGAGGTTCTGAGGAGTTTAGGGCGAATATTGCCAGAAGGAGGGGGATGAGACGTGCAGCAGGAGGTAGAGATGGCAGCGGTTGCAAAGATGATGACGTTTCACGACCAAATGATGAAATACCACTGGTTGCGTCCCCCGGCAAGGGGGCTTTCTTGCTCAGCTTGCATCTTGATGTCCTTGTGGAAGTGTCTGGGCTCTGTGTTGTGATCATTGGCCGACTCTCAGAATTGACCTGCTCCACTAAACCCGATAGCCATGACAACATTAAGATGCTCGTGGCGACCTCACTCTGTACGAGTGTTGCAAGACCGGCATTCTCTAAGGACACGGAATATGAACGGGAGGTACTCACGTTCGAACATGAAAATCTCGGGCACTTCGTCATGCTCGCAGGCCGAACGCAGGCAGGATATGGAGAAGATCTAATATTCTTGTATACATGCTAAACTATGAGTAGAACAAGGTCGTAGGGTTATTGCGGTGCCATAATGCATAACGTATGCCGGGCTCTCACTCTTGAGCTGAAGCGCGACGAGCTTCTTTCTTTTTTTCGCAAAACCGCCCTTTTCTGCTCCATTCGTCATTCTGATCCCACAAAGGGGTTCCGGGAAATCTTACAATTCCTGTTGTTACACACACGGGGTTCCCGCCACCCTTGCTGGCGTGCTGACTAGGTAGGCCTCTCACAAGACCACTGATACCAGTTGCTGCTCTTGCCATCTCCATCACATGACCCTTTCAAAACAGATAAAGAAGGCGCATCTGAAGATCCCCGATACCACGGTCAAAACCCACGCTACGCGCGGCCCCTATGACCGCAGCGGCGGCATGAACGCCATCCCGCCCTTGCCGGCGGTCGCGCGCGCCTTGACGTGCGCGCGCAGCTGCTCGAGGACCTCGCTGTCCCTCCAGCGCGCGGGGACGGGCCGGTACGCGGGCTTGAAGGTGCCCACGGTCTGCGCCCACTCCCCGGCGCCAGGCTTGATGTACGGCTCCGCGGAGGCCGCGGCGGCCGCGGCGGCCCCGGCCTCGGCCGATCCGCGCGCGCCCAGGGGCGAGATGGGGGATGTGCCGCGGGGGAAGTCGGCGGTGGAGGATGTGGTGCTGGTGGAGGATGCGGCGGATGCGCTGGCGGCAGCGGCCTCGGCGCCGCCGGCGTAGGATGCGGATGAGGTGTCGCTTGTCGAGGTGGCGTTGGCGGCGGAAGAGGACTCGGCCGCGGCGTCGCCGGAGGCAGGAGGTGCCTCCTGCGTGGCCCAGTAGTAGATGTCCCAGTCGTTCTCGTCGAGGAAGAGGTCATACGAGGTCATCTGCTCCTTGGTCATGTGGGGCAGGCGCTCGTCGGCGAACGTGCTGAGGAGCAGGTCGGACTCGAGGATGCCACGCTTGCGGGACTGGTCTGTTTCCCACCGCGGAATAAGAGAGAGAGTTGTTAGCTGCAAGTGGGATGAGAGGTATGTGAGGGTTTGTTCGGATAATACGTACAGATCAGCCGGGCGCGCATGGTCTCCTCGTCCTCGCCAACGCGGCGCAGGGGCTGGATCTTGAACTCAGACTCCTCGAGCTCGCCGATGCCCATCTCGCGCCCGCGATTGTGCTCGGCGACGACCGAGGGTGGGACGTTGCCGACGGACGCCTGGCGGGGTGCCACTGTGGCGGAGAACGGGCGGCGGAGGGCGAGCCTGCTCGCGGTCGCCGAGGCCCGCAGGGCTCTAGACATCATGGAGGCCATGTCGAATATATGTTGTTTCTGTCGGTCTCTGCTGTGGGAACTGGCTCGAGTTTGTCGACTGTACGTGGACGGAACTGCGCGTGTACCGGTTGAGACAGCTCCCGAAAAATGCAGGGTCCAATGGCAAGTGGTTGACGTCGATGATGCGCGGAGGCGAAGCGGGTCCGCCCGCCCGGAGCGGTGCTGTTGCCGGACAATCGGCTCGGCTGCCGAGGCCGGCTGAGCTCACAAGCAACACACCTCCAGCAACTGAATAGCACCAGAGGCGGTGCACTGCGGTGCACTTATTACGTGTTTGAGCCGCGCGCAGCCCAATTGAGCAGGCGTAAGACGTCAATGTGTAATCAATGAGCATATTGTGCTTGTACTGGCTGAGGACAAAAGATAGAGCAACGAGTTGTGGAAATGCAGCAAGGCACACGCACTCGAGCACGGCGTCTGTTGCTATACAGCATCGGACGAACATTGCGGAAGACACCAGCGATGCCTCAATAAGGTCGGAGCAACGGTGCCCAGGCGGAACATGTCAGCTTCTCTCGGCGGCAAGATTGACTTGTTGGGAAGAGTTTTGTCTTTATTTCGTCCATGCCCATACCAATGCGAGACGCCAAGTATCACGTATATACTACAAACACGCCTGGTGCTTCCACCATGACACAAGAGCCTCCGAATTGGGCCATCGTCTTTAGCGCTCTCCACACTTCTCGGGCTGGATCACAGCGTCGCAGACAACCACCGTTTTTTACACCAGAGGCTACCACACCCTCATCGCCGAGTCTGCGGCAGGGCCTCTAAATGAGGTGCTTGGAGCGGAAGTAGGCCCGCAGGTACATGATTTGCCAGGCCCAGAGGGCGACAAGCAACAGGGTGGTGCCGATGCCGAACCACTTGACCCTCGTGTTTGTGCTCTCGTTGGTGTCGCGCAGCTTGACCTCGCGCGTGCGCAGGTAGTCCATCTCGTTGACGACCTCGGTCAGCTCCTCCTCGATGCGCCGCAGCTCCGTCTCGACGGGCTTGAGCTTTTCGCTCGCTTGGATCGCGGACCAGTCCTTGGCGTCGGCGCCAATGTCGATGTCGAGCTCGATGTGGCGGAAGGGGGTGCCCCGGGCTGTACATCAGGGTTGGTGAGACTCAGCCTCCAGTTACTGGTTAATTTCCACATTTAGAGTTCATGCTTACCACCAGAGTTCAGGTTCTCAAAGCAGACGTCGAAGGCGGCGTCGGCGTGCGAGTGGAAGACGGTGCGCTGCTCACCAGCGACGTCCTGGGGACGGCCGTACTCGTTGCCAACCGCATCTCTGATGTGCATATTGACCCGTTGCCCATCGCCCTTGAAGCCGCCGACAGTGGCGGTCACGACGACGAGGGTGTCCTTGCCGACGAAATTCCGGATGCAGCGCTGCTTGCCGTCGGCAGCGAGGTCGAACTTGAGAGCGTGGACAGTCGCGACGAAGAGCACGATGCTGCAGATGTACTGCAGCAGAGCCCGGGGGAGCGCCATGGCTGTGAGTGTCGATCGATTCGTTTGGTGGTGCTCGATGCTGGACCCGTCGAAGGCGGAACAAGGGCTGTCCTGCCTGTTCTGGTCGTGTTTGTGCCGAGCGAGTCGAAGGCGAGGGCGGATCAGGGACGTGAAGATCAAGAGTGGGATGCAGCTCTCGAACGCCCACATGCACTTGGCGACGACGAGACGACAATTGTCTTGTTGCTGCCACTAGCCTGCACTCAGCTGCACACAATACGTGTTAACTCCTGGCTCCAGCTCCACCCAATCAGACACTGGCATCACGCGGCAACCCCTGAAGCTCCAGCGCCGTCCAGCCCCACCTGGCAGCGGGTCCAGCATGTGGCGGTGCACTACAGCACCAGCCACACTGAAGTGGACCTCTCGGGCACTGGTCGCAACTGCCGCCAGGAACCAGCGCCAACCAGGCGCCTGCCTCCAGACTCCAGACAAGGCTGCCGTCGACTTTCCTGCTGCGCGCAAGCAGCCATTTCACGATCCTCAGCCTTGTCGCCCACGAACAAACCCAGCGCGTCGTCAAGCATCAATCGCACATCCTCACCACTCGGTGACTACTTAACGACCACCTCTAGCACATCATCTCACAGTCGCCGTCATGCCGAAGTGTACGTCCCCAAACATGCACCAGCAAAGCTGGCGCAAGCAGCATCCATCGCCTCCCAACCTTGTCGCATCGCGGACCACGTTAGCTAACCTCCCCGAACATCACAGTCTTCTGCGACTACTGCGATGTCTACCTGACGCACGACTCGATGAGCGTGCGCAAGGCGCACAATAGTGGCCGCAACCACCTGCGCAACGTCGTCGACTACTACCAGCAGATCGGCCACGAAAAGGCCCAGTCCGTCATCGACAGCATCACCTCGTCCTACGCCGCCGAGGGCCAGGCCCACGCGAATCCAATGCTGCCACACAACCAGCCCGGCGGTGGCGGTCATCATCACCCAGGCGCGCCTGGTGGTGGTGCCTTCCCGCCCCCAGCGTTCGGAGGTTTCCCTGGCGGCATGCCTCCTCCGTTCCCTGGAATGCCTGGTCTGCCACCGCCGCCTGGCGGTTTCCCACAAGGCCTGCCTCGTAAGTACCAACGACCCCGTCGTCCCCATCCATATCGTCACGCACAACCATCAATGCGAAGACCTCGCTCTAACTTCGACTCCTTCCACGACACAGCTCTCCCAGGACAGGCCGGCCGCGGCGGAATGCCTCCTTTCCCACCACCTGGTCCCAACGGCATGCCCTTGCCGTTCCCACCGCCTGGCGGACTCCCATTCCCGCCACCCGGTGTCAATGGTGCGCCTCCATTCCCCTTCCCCGGCATGCCGCCGCCGGGCCAGGGCTTCCCAGCTGGTATGCCTCCGCCGGGTGCTTTCCCTCCAGGTGGTCCTCTCGGTCACGGTCCGCCTGGTCGGTAAGCGATGCTTGTGGAGACGACAGCAGCACGCATGTACATGTTCACCTGTACAGGAACTACACCCCTAGCGTCTCGAGCCAAGAATGTACATGATACGACTCGCATATCCCGCCAACGGCGAACGCTGCCATATCGGCTATGTACACTTGGATCACCTCGGCAACCCAGGTCGTAATGCTGCAGAGTGCTGCGGTCGCAGTTGATCCAGTAAACGAAGGGGGGCCGGCGTCCTATTGCATTAATCATCTTCCTTCAAAAAGCATGGCGTTCAAAGGTTGGAATTTTACGGCATATACCTGCTGCAACAGAACGAGAGTCGAAATTGTACAATGACTACATCATCATCGTCGTCCGTGCTTGGTCAAAAGGCTGTAATTGTGATTATTTGAGGGACGGCCAACACACATGTACACATGTGCACAGCACAGCCTGCGCCTTACGGGAGGACCTTCGATTTTGGAACAAATCACGCGGCCGAATATGCTCGCCCGGAAAGCCTTTTGTTACTATGTGTCCTTGATTCGAAGAGTGCAGAGGCCCAGAGTGCAATCCGCTGCAGCCAGCCAGAGGTAGCGACGAGGACCACAGAAAATTTGTGCACAAAGAAGTGGAAAGCAGGAATTTCATCGAGGCGAAGAAATCAATGAATTTGGAAACAGGTCGTCATGTCGTGAAACGTCGTGAATAAAGTGCCCTTCCTGCGTCTGATGTCCTTCTCCTCTAATGTCCTCCCACGCGGAGGTGGTGCTAACTTTCCATAAAAAGCAAAATGCCATCGCCCGGGTGTCGCTTAACATTCAGATGCGCCGTCCGTACCGGATTCCCTCCCTGCGTGTGGGGTAGTCATACATGTCGCCGTCGTTGTGTCCGCCGCGCCCTGTGGCCTGCTGCCGCTCCTCCTGTTGCCATTGCTCCTGCTCCTGCTCCTGCTCCTGCTCCTGCTTCTGCTGCTGCGCCTGCGGCCACTGTCCAGAGGAACCCTTGTAGCTGTTACGCTTGATCACTTCTCCGACGCCGTCCCTGACCTCTCGCGGGCGGCTGATCGTCTGGCGCAGAGCGTCAGTGCGCTTCTGACGTCGGTGCTCGCTGAGGCGGCGTTGAAGGCTACTCGGCCGCATTTGCCCAAGTTTATCCTGCCAGCCGGGGAACATGCGCCGGCCGCGGTCGTCGATTTGCTTGTCAGGACCCCAGGTCCGATGTTGGGGAGCGTCAGGCGCCGTTGATGGCCGGTCTTGACGGTCCTTTGAGCTCAAAGACCAACGACGAGATAACCTCCGAGGTGGGGGCGGAGACTCATGCTCGTAGTTATCCGGGTAGCGCATCACTCGCAAGTTACCACTAGGCGTGCGCTTGATGGTCCTCCGGTCGGTGTCACGTGCGTCGTCCTTGTTGTAGTGGCGATCGTCTTCGACGGGGAGAATGGCGAAAGTATTCTTAAGACGTGCCGACAAACTGTCCCTGCGCCGAGGCGGTGGCCGGTGTTGTGGGGGAGGATAGACATAGACCTGATCCACGTCATCGGGGAAGTCGTAAGCCCATTCCTCAGACTCGCTACCTTCGGAGTCGCTGTCATGCGATACTGGACGCCAGAATGGGTGCAACTTTGAATCGTCTTCAGGAGGATCGTCCGCTGTAGGATACTGAGACCTTACAGATCCTTTGGCTTTGCCCAGATCCGGATTCTCCGCAGTGTCTTGACGGATGTTTCTCGAGATCGATAGAGCTCGCAGTAGACTGATACGACGGGGAGCACTGTTCTCCGGGGCCTTCCTCAGCCCAAGAGCTCTGCGCATCAACGATGGTCGTCGTGATGGTCCTGCAAAGTAATCGTCTCGCATGTTGTCTTCTTGCTCATGAGCAGGGGTCAAGCCAGATGGAGTGGCAGGAGTCAGGTGGATCATTGGAGGCAGAGGCGGCGCGCGAGGATTTCGCAAGGGCGAGTCTACATCGTCCATCCGGATCTGAGGGACTTGGGGAGGCGTCACTGGTCCTCGCTGGGTTGAAGTGGGGACGTCCGCAACAGTTCCGGCTCGTAGAACGTTGTTTGTGCTTAAGCCTTCACTGTCATCTCCTGGCTGCCATTCCACCCGCTCAGGTGTTACTTCAGATTGCCTTGACCCATGGTCCACCATCAGCACAGACTTGTTCTGGTGAGGGAAGATGCTCACAACCCGTGCTTCTGAGACGTCCGCGATCGAATGTGTGACCGTACCCGTCCCTGTCGTTTCGACAGAGGCTTGTGAGAACGGTGTGTTGTGTGTGGCGGGCCGTTTCCCAAAGAAGGGGTCTCCATTGGTATCTGTGTGTGCCCTGTGCTCCATCCCCGACCTCTGAGACTCCATAGATCGCACTGGCTGGAGATGTAACGGTGAAAGCCCAGTAGCCGCGGTGTCAGCCGAGAGGTGACGTTCCACAGGAATCTTGGGCGAGATGACCGAGCTTTGAGCATCGTTCTGAACAGCATTGTGAGCCCGAAGGCTTTCTGCAGTCAAGGAGCCAGTGCGCGAACCGGCCAAAGATGCAGCTCTGGAGCCGTTGCGACTAGTCGGTGCAGACAGCGACGACGTTCGTCGCGGCACAATTGGAGGATAGTCCATAGTCAGCTGGTCAGTTACGAACGAGCTACCAGACATGGACATCGACCGCGGCGACTGAAATTGCGGCGCGTCAAGGGACGGCACCACATCCTTCATCTGGCCGAGCCCTTGAGCAGAACTGAGGCTATTACTCCGCCTGGATTGACGACTACTTGTCGACCGGAGAGAAGGGGCCTTGACAGACCTGCTAGACGCAGCCCGGTCCGGAATGACCACAACAGGGATTCCGCCACTCTTCCACACATCGCGCCGTGCCTTGCGGCTACTGATAGAGTTGGCAGTTCCAGTGGAAGCAATACTTTCTGCGCGACCCGGCAGAACGCGGAGAGGAGGCCTGGACTGTCTGCCAGCATCTTGTTGCACTCTCGAGGACAGGGTCATGGAGCTGGTTGTAGAGAAGTGGGCGATGGACTCTCGCAACCCGACCTGCTTCTTGACGTGGCGCAACGTCTTCTGCCTTCGTGGCGGCGAATCGACCATGGCAGCTTCCACTACCGTGGATGCTCCTGACTTGGATGAGATTGCAGAAGACCTCTTTGTATCAATGCTAGCAGATGTTTCGGACCCGCTCGGCATCTTGACAGCTTTTGATCGTCCCCTCTCGCTAGTGGGCGGAGATCGTGCCCGTGTTCGCTCCTGAAGCGGCAGGGATCGTACTGCTTTCGTAGCATTGGTAGGCGCCACGACTGAATCTTCGACTGCTTCTCTATGCCGCCCAGCCTTGACGCGTGGCTGTCGATGGCGAACCATTACATTCCTGTTAAGATTGTCATCCCATTCCTGTTCAACCTCGCCTTGTGGCGATGCCCAGTCTCCATCAAACGCCGAGAACTCTTGTCGCGTCCTAGGGGTCAAATTTCCATCGTCCAAGCCCAGGCCAACTCCCATCGAAGACTGCTTCAGTTGTGACAAGGGGTCACGCCGGGGCGCGCTTCGCGGCGTTCTCTGGCCAGTGCTAGATGCAGGCTTCACAGTCATGCGCTCATCCTCGTCCGATTCCGCCAGAAATTCTTGCGCTGTTCTAAAAGATTCCGATCGCGAACCTGCGCGTGAATCTGTCGTCGCCTTCGAAGGGAATCTGTCGAAAGAAGGGCGCACGGCCTTGGGCCGGCGCTCGCGGGCAGGTGGCGTGACGTCAGGTGTTGGCGGGCTTTTCTGGTTCGGGGGCGTGCCCGAGGTTCTCACAACGACGCTGGAGTCACTCTCCGCTGGACTGGCCACGTAGGTTGGGCTCGAAGGGAGCGCAGAGTGGTTGTCAGATGAGCTGCGCGAGTGCCCAGGTGGTGTCGGGGGCAGATCCACGCCACTCAGTCGATCGCTGGCACTATCGCAGTGAGCAGAAGAAGATGGCGACCCGCGTGCGGCGTCGAGACTGTTCACGGGAAGCAGGTGATCTTCGGTGACGGCCTGGTGGTCACTCTGAGGGCGAGGCAGCACCTTGTGTCGTTTGAAAGACCGCGGGACGGCGCGCGCATCCGAGGCGAAGGCGCGCCCATTTAGATGAGCAAGATGCGGGTATTGCGCCGCCATCGTGGTCGTCGTGGCTGCCACGTCAGATGCCGACATGGCGACCAATACTGTGGACGAACGAGATCGGCCCAGCTCAGTAATCCCTGATCAAGTTACGGGCGAGCGCGGCCATGGTCCTGTTGTCGATACGTGGCACGCAGTGGATATTCACGGGGAGTATCTGGAGGATGGGGCAGGATTGCTGGCGGACTGCTGTTGCGACTTGGAAAATTGATCACCAATCCGGGGTTGCAGGAGCGTGCAGCCGGGCGTGGCAAGACCCAAGCGCGGTCAAGTATTCAGGGAGGACTGTGGCCAGCAAGGACGATGTTGCGCATTACGCGACTCGGGAGAGCAGGTGGTCCAGCTGTTTGCGATGAGGATGGGGCTCTGCGTGAGGACGGCGCAGGCCAAGGCAGCTGTGAGTGGTTGCGGTGCCGGAGGGTGGTGGCTGGAGGCCGTGCGCTCAGGGCACGAATGAAATGCGAGCAGGCTGCTTGTCGCGGGCGGGAGAACAGGCCAGGACTTGCAGGGCGGGCGTACAGGCGATGGTGGAGGGAAGAAGGAGAATCGTGGCGACACAAAGTGCGCGCTTGTGCAGAGAGGACGGCGATGGTGGTGAGTGGTGAGTGGTGAGCGGCCGGAGACGTCAGAGGACAATGGGCACCTCTACCCTAGGGTGAAGGGACGGAAGGAACAAGAGAACGGGGCCACCCAGTGTTGGCCTGCTTGGCGGAGGCAGGCAGTGAGTGGGTGGAGTCTTGTGTTTGCCCGTTGCCAGTTGCTGGTCTGGCCGAGATGCAAGTGCTTTGTTGGAGAGGACAGGAGTGCGTCAGGGCAGAGTCGAATCAAGATGGCTGGTCACGCGCAACGAGGATGGATGCAAGTGCCGCAGTTGATTTCTGGTGGCTGGGAGGGGCGGGGACAACCACCACCACCCCGGCAGGAGAGCGAGGGAACCCCCAGGAACCAGGTCGCCCTCCTCTCGAGAACCAGCATGATACCTGCAAGCACTTGCAGAGGCCAGCATCCCCCAGGCGGTTCAGGTGAGGGAACAGACGAGGACATGACGATGGAAATATGGGGCGCACAAGTGTCCATTGTCTCACTCAAGGTTATCACAATGAGTGAACGCCTCCCCACACCCACTGCCTGGACAACCCCACCTCCCTCCATCCCTTCTATCCCTTCTAGATCATCCTTCTAGAATCGTGGTCGTCTCGAGTAGATTGCCCTTGGGTACCTTAAATCCAGCCTTGTGCGACTCAATGGCCTCGGCTTCACATCTCAGGACTGGCCGCCCGGCCACCATGGCTCTTTCAAGGCCACCAAGAGCTGTCCGGCAACCAGCACGCCGCTCGCCATGAAGCACCGCCTACGCGACGCAAGGTGTGCCCATTGTCTCTGGCTTGCGCGGGGCCTCTCATGCAGCCAGCAGCATCCTGCAGCTCGCTAGGGACAAATCAGCACGTCGCAAGCCGTCCTGAGAGCCAGAAAGCCACATCATCGCCAGAGTCGCAGAGCTGTGCCTGTGCGCTAGGCACTTCAATCCCCCTTCTCTCTCTGGGACGAATCACGGCACGAATCAGGCTGATCCCGCTACCTGTCTGCGACTTTCTCTGCGTCTGCACTCGCCCACGTCCTGCACGAAACGACACCCCCTGACTGCTGGCGATTTCTGCCAATCGTTCTACTGTTCCTCGGGTCCAGCCCTGTTTTCTTTGTCTCTGTTTCAAAATGCACGCAAACATCACTGGAAGCAAGTACGGTTGAAGCGCTTCGGTGCCAAACACAATCATTGGCGAGAGGCACCCATTTTCGCCATCCAGTCCTGCGCTGCAAGAGTGCCACGGAGCCCTGCCAAGAACCATGCCTCGCAGAGCAAGTAATCCTGCACAACCATACACACAGGTCGATTGGCCTGACTTGCGTCGATTCTTTTCCAGCAGGCTATTTACAGCTCACGCCGGGTGCTGGCATGCTTTCTACCGCTAATTTGTGACGTGGACACCAATGAACGCCCGATGACCATGCTCATAACCGCGGAATAGGGATCGTGCCCTCGATGATTTTGACTGCGGATCCGGAGAGCAGTACTTCAGCGATGCTGTCACCACCCTCCTCCAGCCGGACCTCGACGTAGATGTGGCTCTCCCGACCCATCTCGACGCCCTGCGTGAGGTGGTACTTGCGATTCAGGGGGCCGTCCTTCTCAGTCAGGCTGAGATAAGCGCACAGCGCACTTGCAGCACTACCTGTGGCCGGGTCTTCACGGACCGACCACGTCCGTGTGCGCAGGAGCCTCGTCTCATCGGCTTTGTGGCCCATGTCCACGTAGAAATACGTCGGGATGTGGCCGACCTGCCACCCTTCGTCGAGGAAGTGGGCGCTGCCGTAGACCTTGTTGGAGCCCAGCAGCGCCTCGGTCGGCTCCGCAAGGGCCTCGAGGTCCGGCTTCTGCGCCAGGATGAACGTCATCCCGCGCACGATGCTGACCACGGGCAGGTCTGCATAGGGCCGGTCGCGGAATGGCCTGTCGTGGATGTGCACGTTGTGGGCAACGCCGAGCTGGATCCCGCTGGCGCCGGCGGCACTGGGGATGCTCACGGCCCCGAACGGCAGGAGGCCGGCCTTGGCGCGGAGGGCTCGGGCACTCGAGCCGCCGCCGCCGCCCGTCTGCGAGAGGTAGTTGGCCGTGCCGACCGTGGGGTGGCCCGCGAACGGGAGCTCGGCGAACGGCGTGAATATGTCGATCCGGGCCTCGCCGGCCTCGGCGTCCTCGGGGGTCTGCTCGTGCAGGAAGACCGTCTCGCTGAGGTTGAACTCGCGGGCGATGAGCTGCTTCTGCTGCTGCGACAGGGACGCTGCGGCAGAGGCCGGCACGCGGCAGACTGCCAGCGGGTTGCCGCGGAAGGGGACCGTCGTGAAGACGTCGAGCGTGACGAAGGAGAGCGACATTGCTGAAGTTTGGTTCTACTCTGTTGTGTTACTGGGGACGACGTTGGTTTTCCAGATCCTTGCGTGTGCCGCGAGCTCGAGTCGATATTTTCATAGTCCACAGCCGCTCTCTATTCCTTGTATACATGCTAAGTTTGATGCGAAAGGACAGCCAAATGATGCCGAGATGAGTCACTGGAGTGATCCTCTTGTGTTTCATGGTCCATGCCGACGGCGGGAAGCCCTGCAATAAGTGACGCCGGCCGGATGACAGGTGCCCCACTTACCTCTAAGAATGCTTGACCACGCCCGATCCCGGCCCGAGGCCGCGCCAGATCGGAAAAATAGCGTACCATAGGGTATCATGGCTCTAGCTCAAGGTCGTGTAAGGGCTTCAGATGGCTGGTGTCGTCGTCCACCTGTGGAATGGGCAGGTCCAAGATCAGCACTTGTGGTGGCCATGTCAGACGGCTCCATGAGATCAGACCGGAAACATGTCAAGCAAAACTGGTTTCCATTGCGAGATGACTGGGTCAGGGAAGCCCCGACCCTGCTCAGCTCAGCTGCATCAACATCCCAGCCACTGGAGCCTCGCAGTTTCGTGACACCCTGCTCATGCTATCCTTTCCCAGCCGCCGCCCCCCGCCCCTCAGGATCTCATCCCACGAAACGGGTTGACATCAAATCACTGCGGTTGGATTGAGCTGCGGGCCAGGGCGACGACCCACGACGTCGTAGACTGGCGCATGCCGCTTACCGATCCGAATTGAAGCTTACACGCGCGATCACAGCCAGCTGTCCACTGCCCGGGCCCGGTCAGAATGCGACAGCCGTGGCCCGGGGGCCTAGACTGATCCATCATGAGGCTCCTCAGCGTGCACAACCTGACGATCACCGAGTTCGGGCGAGACGTGCCCCCTTATGCGATCCTGTCGCACACCTGGGGCGCAGAGGAGGTCAGCTTCGTTGACATCCAGGACGGTACCGGCACAAAGCTCAATGGGTATGCCAAGGTCCACGAGTGCTGCCGGCAGGCGCGGCGCGACGGACTCGACTACGTGGTGTGTATGCTAGATGTTCTGCACTAGATATCAGCCAAGCGCTCCCTACCTGTGTGCGTAGTGCTGACACGATACATAGTGGATCGACACGTGCTGTATAGACAAGAGGAGTTCCGCTGAGCTTTCAGAAGCCATCAATTCCATGTTTCAGTGGTATAGGGACGCGGTGGTCTGCTACGCCTACCTCGAAGACGTTGAGAGACTCGGCGAGTTCACACAAAGCCGTTGGTTTACGCGCGGTTGGACTCTGCAAGAGCTGCTCGCACCACGTATGGTGACGTTTTTCTTCAAGGACTGGACGTTCATAGGGACGCGCGACTCTCTCCGCAAGAGGATCTCGGCGACCACCAACATCAACCTGCAGATCTTCCAGAATGGAAGGCTGAGCGACTTCTGCGTTGCCCAAAAGATGGCCTGGGCTTCGGGCCGGGAGACCACACGGATAGAGGATCAGGCGTACTGTCTCCTCGGACTGTTCGGAGTGACCATGGCACTGGTCTACGGCGAAGGAGAGCAAGCATTCTTGCGCCTGCAAGAGGAGATCATGAAGCATTCTGACGATCAGTCCATCTTTGCTTGGCAGCTCCCAGTCGCAGACTTGCAAGCCGCCGCCAACGGCACCTCCACAGACGTGGAAGTGGAAAAGGGAGGAATCTTGGCTCGGCGGCCCTCTTGGTTCGCCAATTCGGGGAGGGTGGTTGGTGCATACTCAAACAGGGAAAGCTCGCCATTCTCTATCACCAACAAAGGCCTACAGATATCGATGCCCATTATCCCTTCCGAGAGCAGCTTCCAGGTCCAGCCCATGGTCAGTGAAGTCGACAGCGACGAAATCCTGGCGACCAGTGGAGTGCAACTCACTGTCACACCGGCTGAGGATGTGGCAATTCTCAATTGCCACTCTTCAGAAGATGCCAGTGCGTACCTGGCCATATTCGTCAAAATGGACGAGACCAACAACACGTATAGACGTGTGGACGCTCAATTCCCGCTGAGCTCAGTCACGCAAGCAAACATCAAGCGCTACGCCAAGAGACAGAGCATCCTCGTACGCTCCCACAATCTCACAGTCGGCCAATCGCTGTGGAAGCAGAACGTGGCAAGCAGGCTCATGATCATCCGACTGGACAGCGACGACTCGGCAGGTTTCTCGTTCTGCGCGACTGAGGTGTACCCCAGAAAGCCCTGGCGCAAGCAGCACATGGGTGGCCTGTCGTTCGCCCTCCCAAGCCGACTGCTTCAGAGCCAGCTGGTCGAGAGAACAGCCATCCTCTTCAAGGACCAGGGCGGCCATGCATTCCTGCTCGTGCTCGACCCTTCCAACCGTACGCACGGAGAGATAGGCGTGCAGATACTCAGCGGGCTCAACACCTCTTCCGGCGGTCACACTGACATCAGCGATGCGATCATGAACGATGCAGTGACGGTGCCGTCGGACGGCCATATCCACCACGCGGCAGGAGCACGGTGGCGCATCATGGTCGACGTGCGCACTGCTGAGCATGCTTGCATCGTTACGCTACAGCCGCATAGGCATGACCGTCGGGCACGCGCAGACTCGGGCTTCGTGCCTAGAAAGAGACCGGCAATCACTCCAGTCGGTACAGTACAGGTAGTGCAAGGCTGTTGAAAGGAGCCCGACAGGGCCAGGACTCGTTAAGCTACAACAGAGTGTTTAAGGTAAGGTTTGAATACGCGTAGCTAAAGGTATCGCAAGTATACGTGTAGATGGCTTTGTCAGGGTTACAGACCTTCCATATCGCATTACGAATTATGAGAGTAGGGTTAGTAGTTAATATAAGCACGTAACCTAACCTATCCTGTCGCACATCTGGGGTCATATTCGTTAACATCCAGGACGCTACCGGCTTGGTTTTCTCTTCCCCCATGCTCGCTGCCATGTTTGCTTTCCACAGCTTACGCTGCCGCCATGTCTTCGGACAAGTTCTCTTCCAGCAGTCTATCATGACCCGTTCTCAAAAGACCCCGTTTAAACCAGCCGTCCCTGCCGTTAACAATAAATAGTCTCCGCACGGATATGCAGTTGACTGCAAGTTCCGTACTGGGCTCCAGTGGCCGTCCTCGGCCAACATCGGCGCCCATCGCTCCGAGGATTTCCCCCTTCAACTCCATCAGCCAGGGATGTGCAGTTGATACATAGTCGCGGATCGTAACGTATCCGGCATCGGGACCCCCGGCCGAGGCCGACACCACGATGGTAGCTTTCTTGTTCCGAGGCCGATCCTGACCGCAGCACCTGAGCAGGTCTGCGCCGTCTTCGGCATCATCATCGTCTTCACCATCATCATCGTCTTCGCCATCATCATCGTCTTCGCCATCATCATCGTCTTCGCCATCATCATCGTCTTCGCCATCATCATCGTCATCGTCATCGTCCTCGTCGTCCTCGTTGTAATGGCCGCTGCCGCCGACATCCTCGCCCCCGTCTAGGAATCTGCGGCGATATTCCTCGGTGATGGCCCACTCGATCTCACCATCGTCACTGCCGCCACCCGGCAGGTGCGGCTCCGAGTGATCCCAGTGAGCGTCACACCACGAGTCCTCCCAGTCTTCCAGCACGACTACGGACACAGTGAGGCCGAAAGTGTTAAAAGAGTCCTCGGCCATTTTCCAGGGTCTCCAGGCGGGCAGTAGACTGTTGGAAGTATGAGGAGCGAACTGAACGGCGATGAGATTTGAATAGTAGTTCAGGAACCGATAAAGGTGGTGTGGCCGTCCTCCGTATTACCGCACACACAAAATTGAGGTTGATGTGCGGTGCTGGCAGTATCAGCGATGATGCACCTGCTTCATTCCCTGCCTTCTCCGGTGGCCCAGCATCCCATCAGGCATGTGCGGGCACCGGTACCGAGCTTGGCAGTTGCGTACCTTGAGTTGTGGCGACTGTCTGTTGCTCCGGACCGTGTTAGTGTGAACTATATCCTAGGGTGGTTCTTGAACAACAGCAGTTACTGT
Organism: Microdochium bolleyi; assembly: GCA_001566295.1. NCBI lineage: Eukaryota > Fungi > Ascomycota > Sordariomycetes > Xylariales > Microdochiaceae > Microdochium > Microdochium bolleyi. The sequence goes on from KQ964251.1 coordinate 190,108, forward strand.
TGCGGAAAAATATAATACCTGCGATTTACAACCCTTTTATAGAGATTCATCTGCTAGTCTTGATATATTAGCTGTCCCGATATACGTTCTCGAATACCTTAGGGTATATATATAAGGTTTAGAACTGATTAGCGGAGATAAATTTAGTGAATGTTTACCGTCCAGTAAAGTCGACAGCTACGAGATACTGGCGACCAGTGCAGTGCAACTAATTGTTACGCCCGCCGAGGCATGTTAGCAATCCCCTAAAGTGTCCCTCTTTGGGAGTTGCTAGTGCGTACCTCGCCATATTCGTTAGAATGGACGAGTCCAAATCACACGTATAGGTACGTGGGACGTGAAGTTCCCGCTGAGCTCAATCTCCTAAGCAAGCTCCAAGCGCTTACGCCAAGAGACAGAGCATCCTCGTAACTTTTCCCCCAAATATTACAGTCGGTCAGTCGTCATAGGAGCAGGAGCGTGGCAAGCAGGCTCATCATCATCCGACGGGACAGCAACGTGCGCAGTGCTAAGCATGCTTGTATCGTGCACGCGTAATACTCGGGGCTTTATACCTAAGCAGAGACCGGCAATCACTCTAGTCAGTATAGGATAGGTTAGTACGAGGTAATTCAATAGAGCCCGACAAGGCTAGAACTTATTGAGCTATAGCAGAGCTATCAAGGTAGCGGCTGTATATCCAGCTGTGTCGTCAACATACGTGTAGATGTCCTCGCCAGGGTTCCAGAGTTTTCTCTCTCGCACCGTGGACTATAAGAGTAGGGTCCGTGGTTGATACAAGCACGCAGTGTCAGACAGGTTTTTTTTTGTTTTTTGTTTTTTTCGGTGGGATAAGAGTCAGAATCTTACGGACGATAGATTGGTGGTTTGAAGGATTCTGTAATTCCTCGTTGTGGCGAGTTTTCTGGGTTCTCAAAAACAATAGGGTTTGTAACTGAATCATTGGCTTTGGTGAAGATGGCTCGTGTGGAATTCGAAAGACAAATACCAACACACCAGCAAACCGCAAAACGCCCAATACTCCCGCATACGCCCCGGGATATAACAGCAAAATCAGAACTCCCCGGCCGTCCATCGCGGACTGCATCACGCGCTACCCCGCCGTCAACAAAGCAGTACCTAGACAGCGTGCCGCATCTTCCAGGGGGGAATAAACAAGTAAACACAATTTTTCTCGATCAAAAGGCATGCTCCACCTCGCCATACTCCTCACACATACTCTCTCGTATTCTGCTGCGGGCCCTGATACGCCGGCGGCGGCGCGAAACCCGCAGACGCCGAGTAGCCCGGGTAAGGAGCACCAGGCTGCTGCTGGTGTTGCTGCTGCTGCTGCAGATGCGGTGGCACCTGCCACGGCTCGAGGTTGTACCCGGTCTGGCCGGCGCTGTAGTCGCCGGTCTCGCTGACGATCTTGTTCTCCTTGTCGAACTTCTTGGACAGGCATTTCCTGATGGCGAGGATGACGCCAAAGAGGGGGAAGATGGCGAGCACGAGGCCCAGGAGAATGTAGTTGTAGAAAACTGCCTGGGAGAGGGTGAAGCCGCTGCGGAAAAGAAAAGGAGAGACCGGGTCAGTGTTTGATCGCAACGGGATTTTTCAAGCGAGGTGTGTACTTACAGGAATCCATTGATGACGCCGAGGACAAGGATCAGGCGCCCGAGCCAGACGTGGATCGGGGCCAGCTTGGTCTTCTGCTGCGTCTTTTTGAAGTTCCTGTGGTGCAGGACGCCCAGCGTGAACTGGCCAAAGACGAAGATGAAGATGATCAGCCCGACGACCTGGTGTGCCGAGTTGAACTTGCGCGTCTGTCATCCACGGCAAAATAGAGATTGTCAGTAATTAACCTCACACCTCTTTGGACACCAGGGGATACAGAAAAAAGAGAGAGAGAGAAATAAAAGGGGGAACTCACCCGATTGTACATCCCGCTGATGCTCATGCCCAGTGATGCGCCCACGATGAACAGAATGCCCGCGAGCCCCTGCAGGACGGCGTGCGCGCGGACCCAGCCGCCCAGGCGCAGGATGAAGGCGCCGAACGGGAAGGCGCCGACAAAGACGAGCACCATGATGACGGCGTGGACCAGGCCCTTCCAGTCGCGGTAGGCCTGGACGGCCGTGGCCCCCTGCGCGGTGCCGACGAGCTGCGGCGCCGTGCTGTCCAGGTCGACCCGGGGCGGCGAGGCCGACAGCGCCGCCGACGCCGCGCCGCCGCCGCCGGATGACGCGACGGTCATGTCCATGGTAAAGCTGCCGAAGCTCTTGTGCACGCGCAGCGGGTAGTTGAGGTCGTCGCTCCAGATGTCGCCGACCTCGCCGGTCGCGTAGATCATGTCCTGCTTGGTGCTGACCACGTCGATGCCCCTGCGGTCACCCTGGGGTGTGGTCCAGGTGCGGCAGTTGCGGCACACGCCGTAGTACACCCAGGCCGTGCCGTCGATGCGGGTCGTCCCGGGGAGGGCCTCGACCCTGATGTCCGGGTTGTACCACGGCTCCGAGTGGCCAGCCCCCGCGATCCGTGGAGACAGCGTCACGTTCGCGCCCGAGCCCGAGCCGTGCACGACGAGCATGAGCGAGCCGGCCATGGAGTCGGACCCGAGGCCGACGGCGCCCCACATGGTGTTGATGGCCATGATCATGGTGAAGTAGATGTCCTGGGTCGACTTGTCTTGCGGGACGCTCAGGGCGAAGGCGAGGTTGCGGGAGGGCGTGTAGAAGAGGGCGCCGTGGCTGAGGAGGGACGAGGAGGACGGGGAGCCATTGCCGGTGCTGTTGGTGTTGCTATTTGTGCTGTTGCCGGCCTGGGCGGCTGCGAGGGTGGTGAAGACTACATTTCGCGTGCAAAGGCGCAAGTGTCAGTTCTAGATTCTCTCGTGGCAGTTGCTGTGGAACGGTATCAGTTCTTTCTCTCTGTCGGTGGTTCGCCGTACCTGCTAGTGCGAGCAGCACTCTTTGACACCAGGTCTTGGCCATTGTTTCCTGGTTTCTTTGTGTGTGTCACTTGTAGTAGGTGTCTGGCTGTTGGGTCTGGGAGTCTGCTTGTTGTCGAGGACCGGCCCCGGGGTGTCTAGATGATTGAGAGAACAAGAAGGAAAAGGCTCGACATGGATCGCCAAGGTATGTATCACTACAAGTACGGGTATGATTGACAAGCACAGTCACAAGAAAGACGACGAAGACATACAAAAAGCGGCCCGTTAGGCGACACCTCGTCTTTATGACCTTGCCAGACCCTTTCCCGCGCAAGCCAGTGTACACGCGGCCTCGACCAATCCCCCGCACTGCCATGCCGTCTTCCGGGCATTGTTGGAGACGCCGACTGGGCCGTGAGAAGCGTCGGCGCTTAGCCAGAGCGTGCACCTCGATGTCGGTCTGCAGTCCGCTGCAGGGGCCACGGGCAACAAAGCATGCCGGGATGGCGGCAGTGGTTGAGAGCTCGAACGAGACGAGGCCGAGGCACTGATTGGCTGGCTGGGCTGGGCTGGGCAGAGTCGGTGCCGTTCAGAGGTGCGCTGATTGGCGGGGGCCTGTGAAGAGCTGCAGCCAAGCGCCGAGATCCCTGCAAGCGCTGCGACAAGACAGCGAGCGGCCCGCGTGTGCGTGCCTGAAGCTGCATTTATTTTTGGCCATGCCCAGAGTGCTTGCCTTGGGGCTGGCTGCACCGGCGGGTGCACTGCGTCGAACAAGAACTGGGGTTGGCGGACCTCTTGTGCGCCAGACAATGCATGGTGTCGAGCCCATGAATCGCACAGCAACCTGTCAGTTTGACAGCACCACTACCCGGAAGCTTTAGGGACAGCCGTGTGCTTTTAGACGTGGTGCTATTCTCCTTGTGGACGAGGACTTGCGATACTCAGAAGCCCATGCAGGAGCTTACCACCATCGCCCGCCCTCCCACGCGGCAGAGACGATGCACAACCTCCAGGAGCGCCAAGTGCCACCCTCTCAGAGCGATAATGCCGAGTCCCATTGTAATCTGGACGTGCCTGCCGAAGGCGACCTTGAAATGAGAGAGCGGAGAGGGGCATATCCCCAAACAGATTCCGGGAGTGAGGCTGTCAGTATTACAGTTAATTCCAGACCTAGTCGCACTCGTCCAAGTGACGAGGGCTGTCAGTCCATCCAGTGTGAGAGATGCCCCGCTTGGAGTCACAAGTCACTTCAATGTACCCTCGAGCCTCAGAGCACCACGAAGTGCCTTCCAGATCCGTCAGAAGCAGTGGTGTCACCGACGGTCCCTCCGTCCCACTCCGACTTCTGAACCTTCTGAGGCTGATGGGTAGCTCGGGGTGTGGCCCAGGCACGGGGTGACGTCAATGACACCGTACGACCTGGGTGGGAGGAACTGCCGGGCATCCCGCGGCCAGGAGAGGCTGAAAGCAGTCTGGACAAGCGAGACAAGAGGGTACAGCCGGGCCTAGTCTGAAGACGTTGGCGACGCCCGCACCAGATGGTCGGGCCCGCCTGCGCCGTGGCCAGTTAGTAATCCCGCGGCTGGGCAGCCACAGCATCTGGTAGCACACCGAGGTGCGGATAGAACTCTGAGCGCTGGCGTGTGTTCTGGGACAGTCGATGCCTGTGGCCACTTCCGCATGCCGCTCGGCGCCGGAGGGAGGTGGCAGACCCGGGGCGGCCACGGAGGCCTTTGAGCTTTGTGGGGCGCCTGGACCCCCCCGTTTTGGACAAGTCGCCGCCAGACCGCCGCAGCGCCGCATCGGGCTTCGCGTGTTTGCGCTGGAATGCCGGAGCCGAAGGGGGCCCAGAGGACATGTCTCGGTCGAGGATGCCGTGCCTGGCGCCACTGGTGGTGGTGGTGGTTGCGGCGGCGGCATCCACACCAATGTCTTGCTTCGCCGGCATCTCCAGGCAAGCTGCAGAGAAAAGGTCTAGACCGCTGACGTGCTCGAGAGGCAGCCACGCAAAGGTCCGCGCTCGAACTGCGCCGGGCTCGGTACAGTTCCGCCGACAGGGCAGGATGTTCATATGCATCCAACACTCAAACTCGAAGGCTTCAGGATAATTTTGCCTCGTCGTACCGATATCTGGCATCGTAAGGGGTTTTTGTGACAGGGCCGGAACGAGCCTCACGGCGGGGCCGAGAGCAGGGGGTCTGCCTTCATGACGGACCCATGACGTCCGCCTCAGCGACTTGCTGCAGATGTTGCAGAGCGGGTTGGTGTGTCTGCGACGATTGCTGCTGGACTTTTCTTTTCGGTGGCTGCCGCGCCGCATATTGTCGAGGGGAGGTCTCCGAGTCTTCGAAGCTAGTGCCTGTGAGGGAGTTGCAGGTGAGAAAAGTCGCCGGCGCTTGGCTCCGACGCCGGTCGATCCTGCCCCGCCCTCCGTTACCTACACTTGGGTACTTGCCCCTCAACTCTTCGACATTGTCACAAGCCCATTCCAACAGACAATCTGCATCTTCTTTCAAGCCCTGCTGCCGGCGACACCGCGCCACCTCCGCCCCTCCCGTTGTCTCGTATTCTACCGCCAACGGCTTACGCGCACAGAGACCTCTACATACTCGTATCGTCGCACCCTCGCGGTCTAGACCATCACAACCACCACCATGGCTCCACTTGGTATCGCCATCATCGGCAGCGGCATCTTTGTCCGCGAGCAGCACTTGGTATGTCTGTCCGCTCTATCCGCACCACCTCCCGCCCTGTTCCTGGCGAGCCTGGCTCCGGGCCCATGCACGGATGCTAGCCGGCAAGATCGTCCGGCAACCCCTGGCGATCGTGCTCGATAAGCTTTGCCGGCCAGGCCAGCAGGTGACACTGACAGGTCACAACCATCCTTTCACGTCTGGCCACTTTGTCCCCCACACTCTTCCACTTTGCGTAACCTCAAGTCCCCAAAGGCTAACTCAGAGTCTAATCGCCCCGGAGCACAGCCTGCTGCCTTGGCCAGTCCCCTCATTACCATCAAGGCGCTCTGGTCTCGGTCCCTCAAGTCTGCCGAGGAGGCCGCAAAGCTCATTCCTGAGGGCAGCCAGGATGCAGTGGACCTCTACTCCTCAGACTCGGGTGAGGGCAAGGGGTACGACGACCTGCTGAAGCGCTCGGACATCGTCGGCGTCATCCTGGCCCTCCCCATCCCAGATATGCCCGCCTACATCGAGAAGGCGCTCGCGGCGGGCAAGCACGTCCTCGGAGAGAAGCCTATCGCGCCCACTGTCGGCCGGGCTGTCGAGCTTGTCGAGTACTACAAGAAGCTCGATAACAAGGCCACATGGTCGGTCGCCGAGAACTTCCGGTTCGTCCCTGCATACAGCTATGCGGCCGAGCAGGTCAAGACCCTGGGCAAGTTGCAGAACTTCCATGCGAAGGTGCTTTTCTTGATGGAGCAGTCCAACAAGTACTATGGCACGTCGTGGCGCGCCACCCCCGATTTCCAGGGTGGCATTCTCCTCGATGGTGGCGTCCACTTCACTGCGGCACTCAGGACACTCTTGGGCCCGGAGAACGCCGTCCAGAGTGTCTCCGCGCACACCGCGCAGGTGCAGAGTTACCTGCCGCCCGTCGACTCCGTGAACGCAGTGATGAAGACCAAGAGTGGGGTCATCGGCACATATGTGCAGTCCATAGGCTCGAGCGGCGCCAACGCCTTCCAGTACCAGATTGTGTGCGAAAACGGATCCGTCGAGGCCGAGGGTAGGAAGGTTGTTGTGATTAGGGGCCGGGGTGCGGACGCCAAGCGGGAGGAAAAGGAGTACGAGTCCACGACGGGCGTCAAGGAGGAAGTCCACGCCTGGGCGGAGGCTCTGCAAGCTGGCAAGCCGAACCCGGCGCAGTCGCCCGAGCAGGCCGTTGCGGATCTGGAAATCTTTGAGAAGATGCTCCGCAGTGGTGAGCAGGATGGTTCCGCTCAGAGGACTGAACACCAGTAGATCACGCGCACATGATGTTTCGGGCAGACCGGCCGGAGGAGGTGGGAGTTGAGACACCATCTAGACTCTACTCTCGCATATGAGCTCTCCGGCCAATGTTCAAACCATGATTAGTGGACAAAACCATCATCCATGAAGTGAACCCCTGCCAAACAGTATTTTGTCGCATTGTCTCAGATTACGGCTTAGAACGACGCTTCATCACACTCCCAACCCAGACCGCCCCAGCCAAACCCTCGCCCACCCCACAGCTCACAGCTTTGCGGCAGCAGCAGTCGGCGGGGGCGGTACCTTGTTCGTAAAACGCCCGTCGCGCAGCTTCTCCAGCCCCTCCCTGAGCACGGGGACCATGCCCTGCGGGCTGGGCCGCTTGGTCGCGCGCTCGACCCAGACGTGCACGAACTCGCCCACGGCCTTGACCTTACCCGTCTCGTCCCCGCGCTCGAAGAGCCCGACCTCGTACGTCACGGCGGACCGGCCGAGCTTGGCGATGCGCAGGCCCAGCTCGGCCACCTTTGGGTACTCGATGGCCGAGAAGTAGTGCACGGCCGTGTGCGCCATCAGGGGGTGCCAGTCCGACGTCGGGGGGTGCAGGCCGCAGTGCTGGATCAGGTAGGCGTTGATCACGGAGTCGAAGCTGTCATTATGTGTGTAAGCGCATGTGTGGTAGTATATACAATCGCGCGTGGAGAGATGAGGTCGGTATCATATGTTCAAGGCACAGTGAGAGCTCAAGGAACGTGAATGAACAACAGCATGGCTTGATGACGAGCTGCTTCGAAGAAGGGTGCTCACTTACAGGTAGTTGTAGACCGAGTTGTTCATGTGGTCGTACATGTCATTGTCTGCCCTATTTCAGTCCGGTGTTAAGTATCTGCTCGCATACGCTTGTGCGAAAGACGTGTAAGGTAAACATAGTCATACCATCTTGTCCGGTAGTCGAGCATGAATGGATAGTCATCTCGCGTGCGCGCCTGGAGCTCTTTCTTCGTGGCCATGTTTTTTTTACTGTGGGAGTGACTGTACAAGTGATTGCGACTGAAGATGCCTGCGGAGGGTGATAGTCTGGTGGCTCTGGTCTTTGATATCCCAGCCCTCCGTGGTTGTGGTCGATATGGCGCAGATGCTGTCGATGGAATGACAAAGGGCTGGTCGTCGTTGCGCCCAGCTCAAGCCGAGGCTCGTAGAGCAGGCCCCTGCATGCCAGGCAGACCCCTGCTCCACGGCTTGGTGATGGTGGGGTTCTGCCGCCGTGCACCGCCAAAACATCGAATTTCCATCCAATGTGGTGTTGCGACTCAGACGACATGGCAGAAATTCCCTTGCTTGCTCTCCATACTCGCAGCGACGATCGACGAGGGCGGGTGGCAACCACGAGGCACGCGACACGAGGCTACGACTGACGAAAAACAACGAGCGGCCACTCTACACGCACAGTTCCTCGGGCTCTGAAATACACGATATCCGCGTGGTACTTGGACACGCCGGCGCAACCGGTCACCCCGCCATCCAAGCAAAGCGGCTTCCGGCAAGACGAAACTGGCGCCCGTGGTACGCCGCCTTGCGCTCAAGGCCGGCGTCATCCTACCACGGCAAATCCTACAACCGCACCGTCGCAATTTCACTCGTCCCGCCGCTGTTGCCGCCCAAGTGCTCAGCTCTGAAGGAGCTCTCCGTACCCCGCCAAGCGGCCCCTTCTCAGGACCATCGCCCCGCGAGCACCCGCTCGCCAGCGTGATCCCGATGAGCCTGGAAGCGCAAATCGCCGCGAAAGCGGCGGAGGCGGAGGCGGCAGACCAGATCACCGAGAGTGCCGCCTCCTCCGACCCGGCGGCCGCCCCGCGCCTCACGAAGCGCCGAAACAAGAACAAGAAGAAGCAGGACAAGAACGAGGTCGACGACGACCAGGAGGGCCAGCTCTGGCCGATCCCCTACATCATCGAGGACGGCCTGCGGCGCGTGGCGCCGTACCACTACACCTACAAGACCTGGGTCAAGCAGCGGTGGCGCGGGCGCGAGCTGCTCGACGTCTTCGAGAGCGAGTTCCGCGACCGGCCGCTCGAGTACTACCGCCAGGCCATGATCTCGGGCCACGTGCGCGTCAACAACAAGCAGGTGTCGCCCCAGCACGTGCTCAAGAACGGCGAGCTCGTCTCGCACACGATCCACCGGCACGAGCCGCCCGTGACGGCGGACCCGATCGCGGTGCTGCACGAGGACGACGACATGATTGTCATTGTCAAGCCCTCGGGCGTCCCCGTTCACCCGGCCGGGCGGTACAACTACAACTCGGTCATCGAGATCATGCGCGCCGAGCGCGGCCGCGGCTGGACGGCGTACCCGTGCAACCGCCTCGACCGGCTGACGAGCGGCATCATGTTCATCGCCAAGCACCCGGCGGCGGCCGAGGTGCTGAGCGCGCAAATCGCCGCCCGGACGGTGCGCAAGGAATACATTGCCCGTGTCATCGGCGAGTTCCCGGACGGCGAGGTCGTCTGCGACGAGCCCATCCTGCAGATTTCGCCGAAGCTGGGGCTCAACCGGGTCCGGGCGAACGGGAAACATGCGCGTACCGTATTCAAGAAGATTGCATACTACCCTCCGTCGGCGACGGCGACGGCGACGCAGTCGCCGGGCACCACAAGCAGCGGCGACCCCGCCACGGGTGAGACATTATCAAACTCACCGGTTGCGGCGGCAGCACCCGCACCAGCAGCAACACCAACAGCAGAGGCAGAACCGCGCCCCTGGACCGGCGCCAAAGGCTACTCGATCCTGCGCTGCCTGCCCGTGACGGGCCGCACGCACCAGCTGCGCGTGCACCTGCAGCACCTGGGCCACCCGATCCAGAACGACCCGATCTACGCGAACCAGAAGGTCTGGGGCATCCAGCTGGGCGCGGGGGACGCCGAGGCCACGGCCAACACGGACGAGGACATCATCTCGCGGCTCGACCGGATGGGCAAGCAGGAGGTCGCCGACGCCGTGGCGTACCACGACGAGATGGTCGACGAGTACCACAAGAAGAAGGCCGAGAAGATGTCGGGCGAGCTGTGCGAGGTCTGCGAGACGCCGCTGTACACGGACCCCGGGGAGCAGGAGCTCAGCCTGTGGCTGCACAGCCTGCGGTACGAGGACGCCGGCGGGCAGTGGCGGTATGTCAGCCCGCTGCCCAGCTGGGCGCTGCCGCCGCGGGGGATGGCTGGGCCGACGAGCGTCGGGGGCATGGAGGAGCTCGTCGACGCTGTGAGGGCCGAGAATCCGGAGATAGCGTAGCCCTTTCTTACACGTTTCTTGCGCAAAAGGGACAGGGTGGGTTTACAAATTCACGGTATGGGTAGTCACTCCAAATCTCCGAGAAAGCCCACGGTCTCACAGCCTGGCGCCGGAAAAAGGAGAGTGAAAAGAGAACGGATAGAGAGCGGGCCGCGCCTCTGGGAACCCCCCGGCCAAGATGTCAGAAACCATCTAGACCACATTCTTACGCTTGGGCATATACATACTTCATAGATCTATAAACTCTGTTTAGACCTGCCTGTTGAGCTCACCGCCAACACAAGAGCACGGGGCCAGGCCAGTCAGACAAGCCAGGGACGCGAACACAAATAAACAGCCGCAGATACACTTTTTAAGTGTAACATCCATCCCCCTTGAATCATGATTCTCCCGACATGCATATAGTTGTGACATGGTCCAAGAGAAGGGTCCAAGCACATCAACCTTTGGAAGGACCATGTACGACACTGACAGAGAGCCTAGCTGCGAACGTGCAACGTGGGAAAAAAGCAAGTTCATACTTTTTAAGGTATGCGTAAGTCTCAAAGTCCGCCGGGGGCCCAGAACATCTGCGGTGGAATAAACCTTTGAGCCAGCCCCATGCCCGGGGATAGCGAGGAATTAAACAAACTCACAGCCTACGGTCAGGGTAAGGCAAGCTCGGTGCTTGAAGCAGCCGTGATTTGCTCAACGGAGGTGACCCCAGGCATCCATCATTCCCGTAACCGTCAGATCATCGTGAAATACTTGCGGAGGAAAACTCCGGGGCGGTTGTTATGTTCATCTCTGCTTTCTTTGACCGGCTGGCTGGTTGGCTGGCTGGCCACTGGGAGGAGGAACTCTCAGGCGGACGACCAGGTTGCTGCCGGCCCTACATACCCACGGCACCTACCAGCTCCCTCTTACGAGCCAGGACTTTTTGACGATCACGCATCAGGTGGCCTCTATCGCGAAAAAAAGGACGGCGTGGTTCCGCCCAGCCAGCCAGCCAGCCAGCCAGCCAGCCATACAACGATGTGACACCCAGATCGATTCCCGGGAAAGAAGGGGGAGCAAGGGAGAGACAGACACGTTGTAAGTCACGCCGTCGCACACAACACGGCGCCCCCAGCAGCCAACGACAAAGGTACACAGCTGCCCGTAGATTGGCATCGACATGGTTGGCGGGAGGTATGTATCTTTTGCGTTATCGCGTACGTAAAAAGCCGACGACGAGCTCTCCGCAGCAGGACTTGCCCCCCCCCCACCCCCCCGGCGCAAAGACATTGACAGGTGCAAGGTGAGGTAACTTAGACCAGGGGGCGCAACGGCGATGAAGGCGACGACGGCGACGACGGCGACGACGAAAAGGGACTGCCGTCGCCCAGCGAAACCAAGAACGGATGATGCGTGCGTGCGCGCGGGTTTGTTGCATACGGGGGGGTTTGGCCACGGTTTCTAGAGGGTTGCAATGATCGCTCCATGTGGGTAATGGAAGCGACACGGCACGCAATGATTCCCTCAGGTAGCGTGAGCGTAGGTAGGTGCCTACATGCGTACCGTGGCGTGGTAACCCAGCAAGGTAAAGTAGTACGTAAGGGTAAGCAGTGCGTACCGTGTATTGCAGCAATGTTCCATTAGAGTTTGAGGTTACGTAGATTTCCCTCTTCTCACAGCGCCAGGCCTGCCTGGCCTGGCCTGCCTGGCGGGCCGTCGAAACGGAACGTGTATCCGTGGGGTAATGAGAAGGGAAAATGTGGGTGCGAGATCTGCGGTGCTGCCTGCGTATACGCTGTCAGTTTTACTCGAGTACGATAGGTACTAGTTACTGTGTGACGTGTGGTGCTGTTCTGCTTGCTTATGATTCCGGCTTCGCCTCTGCTAATGGGATTGTCTCTGGCGGCCCCCCCAACCCACACCTTCCTCCTTGCCGCAAGATTTCTGACTCCGCAGAGCTTGGGGAAATAACCGAGACACAAAGTGCGGGACCTGCCGCCTTTGCCGCAACTTGCCCCTTTGAACTGTTGATTGGGGGGGTAAGTGGCATCGTAGTTGGCTGGAGGAAACAGATTCACACAGAAGGATTTTCCTTCTCCAGACCAATCAAGCCCTGCGATCTGCCGCGTCGAGGAATTACGGAGCATGTATGTCAGTTTGACAAAGTCCCAGAACTTTAGCTCGCCCGTTGCCAGGCGGGGCCGCGATCGATCTCTTTCTCCGTGATTTGACAGTCCACGGCCGAATAGTGTGCCTTCGTCCCAGTACCCTGCCGTGTTAGAGTTTGCTGCCGCAGCTCTATGCTGCCACTCTTGCCGCTGCTTGTGTTTGAGTTTCAGAGATCGGTGCATGCTTTGCTTGCACTTGCAGGTGGGTTAGGTGGCAACCAGGTGTGCTGAGGCGGCTTTCTAGAGGTGTCCTGGAAGACTTCTATACGCGCACAAACATACAGGCACGCACATAGACGGCGAGCCATGGCGACATTCTCGCGTCAGTCTGATAAGAGCCATGCAGCCGGCCGTGCAGTAATCCCGTGTCCCCGGCCCGGGCCAAAACTCTAAAAGTCTTGCCCGCCTGACTTCAGACGTTCCGGGGACAGGTTGGGAGTAACTCCAGGGACTTCTGCCTGGATGGGCGAGGGGCCAGGGATCGAAGATGGAGCGTGGAAGTGGATTGGGATATGTGCATGCTGTTGCTGCCGGCAACATGGACGGACCACGAGACGCGGAACCGAAGGGACACTGACGACGAGCCGTCCGTCGGAATATCCCAAAACATGCCCGTGTGGGTCCGCAGGCGCAAGGACCTGGGTTTGCCATGTTGCAGGCCATGCCGTCGGCAAGACTGGCAATGCCCACGTCCTTTGCAGTTTGCAGTAATTTCCAGTAACAAAGCCAAGCGGTGCCTTCTGCGTCCTGCACACGGAGCCTGGAGCACCCAGGTCGGCACTTATCTATTGCTGTGTTGGGGTGCCTGGGTTCCCGGTCGACATGGTTGTCATTATTCGTGAAGTACTTGCCATTTGTCAACGCCCGCGTGATCCACAACCACTTTGGCTGTCGCTCGCCAGGTCTGCCCAGTTGTTGAGGAAATGACCGATCGGGGATTGTGGGAAGAGGGGCAGGTCATTGGTGCCTGTCGTTGAGAATGTTCGACAGATGTCCGGATCTCTGATCAGAAGATCGAGAGGCGCCGGGAGAAGCAAGCAGAGAGGCTGATGGTAGCGCGGTTGACAGAATAGCGCCGAACGCCATGGCTTTCCTCCCCCAGGCCTCTCTGCTCCTCTCCTCTCCGCTGATTCCTCCCCACCCCGCCGTCATCTGCCAGAGCTGTTGCCGAGACTGGCCTAACAGCCAGGCTCCTCCCTGAGCTCTCCTCTGCAGCCCCCGTCAGAATATCCCCTGCCCCGTCCACAGGTACCACCAGTCCGGCGTCACCAGGTCCTTTTGCAGGCTGGATCGTCCCCAGGCAAGCGACCCAGGGACAGGATCTGATATGGGTGGATGCTACGCAGCCTATGGCATGGTGCCCAAACACCGCATGCGTGCAAGGCATGCTTGGGGTGACGCAATGGCCAAGTGAGGCTAATAGTCAGTAGGTACATGTGGGTTTTCTCTCCCCATGTCGACGACAACGGGTGCCGCGATCGTTGCATGATCTGCCACCTACTTTGGGGGACTGAGTGATCATCCTGCGTGGGGGCCGTCATGCTATGTGATGGATGCGAACGAGAGCCCCGGGGACGTTGCAGACAGGGAGAAAAGAGGTCGCCGTGATGGGACGCAATCGTCCCAGCGTGGCCCCGTGCCGTGTTCGCCGTGCTACAGACACCCGCAGTATATCCCTACGTGCTCCGTACGCTTATGCAGGCCTTTGAGATGATATGATGGGAAAGGTGGAGTGGGATCGTCGGCCGTCCGTGTGCGGGAGTCGTCGCAGTCCTGCCTTGGATGTGCCTTGTACTGCCAGGGCCGCTGTCGTCACCAGTGCTGCTTCTGTGTCTGCGTTACCATGATCCGAGGCAGTTGTGGGCGTGTGTCTGCGGGAATCTCCTGCTGTGGATTCCCTGTAGGCTGGGACAGCCAAGGACTGGGGATGTGGCAGCTGAGCAGAGGCGGCGGAGCCAACCCGTATTGTCCTGGTGGGTTCGGCACTTTGGCGATCCCCTGTAGAACCTCTGCCCTCCCCTTGCGGCCAGTGTATTTTCCGCCCCTCCCCTCTCCTCACGACTCGACCGTTGGCATGTCCTTTTGTCCTGCGTGCGAAGTCCGGGTTGTGCACTGGCTTGGCCCCGTCGTCAGCAGTTGCCCTGCCCGTGCCGGCACCACAAGACCCCGGCAACAGGAGCTCTTGGTGCCCTCTCGCAACATGGGCCAGGGCCGCCCCTTGGCGTCATCTCGGCCGATTGGGATTTTGCAACGGGGTCGTCGACAGATGACATGAGAGCCGCCCGCACCCAGGGCTGCTGTCTCAGCCTGTTGCCCCGGTTGCGCCTCTCCCATGCCACTATGGATGGAGCCTGGCCTTTTCAAGAAACCTATGCTGGGCCGGATGCAGCTAGCGAGCACAGCAAAGCATCAACGATGCCTGGCTGGAGTGCCAGGGCGGCTCAAGCGCCCTTCGCAGCCAGCAGAACGCTGCGATTTCCCACCTACCAGGTGAGTAGCATGGCGAGCTAACGACGAGAGTTGCGAGGGTCTGCTGCACGTCGTACAGCTTTTCATCGGCCCCCCTGTTCCGCTCCGTCGACCTTGGCCACCTCGTCGATACAGGAGCGGTCCAGTACCAGCTGGCAGCCTCTTGCTGGAGCCGAGATAAGAGTTGTTAAACAAGGTTTGGTCCTCATCGTCCCGCCGCCGATAGACACAGGCCCTTGGCCGCGTCTGTATTGCTGATGATGCCATCATGCCACCATGCCACCATGGCTTTGGCATGCCTGGTGGCCTGCCGTGGGAAACGGACTGCGAGGCGAGCCGGGCTGCATCTGGACGCCGACGTGGATGTGCGATTTGTGCAAGCGTCAAGACATTGGCGGTGCTGCCCAGCCAGTTGGCTACACCGCACCGAAGCACGACACCACCGCTGTAGGTTGGACGTTGTCTGTGTGTTGATGGTGTGGCCAGGTGGTGTGGCTGCTCTCGCCGGTTTCAAGGTGCAAGCTGCCAGGTGGACAGAGGTGGAGCCGAGGGGGCTTTTTTTTGGGGGGGGGGGGGGGTTGCCAGCTCGTCGGGCCCAGCATCCCTCCCAACCCAACCCAACGGAGCACGTTCCAAGGCTGCCATCTATCTACTGCGTGCTGTGTGGGATCCCCCATCCCCTCCCCAAATCAAGCCACCAAAGGGAGCGGTAAGTGCACAAGGAGTGCGGTGCATGTATTCTGCAGCGCCTGGCGAGACGAGAGGGGCGGTGGGAGAGGCCGCACGGGCGGGCGCGAAGCGCGCGCAGAGACAACAAAGTCTCCGGCCCGTGGCCATGTCGTTCCGGGACCGGAGTGACCGCAGCAGCCAGGTGGCGGGCGGCCAGGCAGTTCCCGAGATGGCAGTTCCAGCAGCTCGGCGAGCGAGGCTGAGACCGGCAGCGCGAGTGACACAAGGGCACTGCCCTGGCGCGGCGCGGCGCGGCGACGCCCCAAGTCCGTTCCAAACCCGCGGGAGCGGCGAGGAGCAGAGGCCGCGGGTAAGGTTGGCCAAGAGCTGCGTACCTTGGGTAGGTGAGAGGGCTCCCACCTGGGCACTTCCCAGGTCGTGCTGTTTGGGGAGGAGGTGAGCGCCCTACGGAGTACCGGGCAAGCGTCCAGAGGTGCTCGCCAGACTTCCGAGCCTGGGGGCGCTGGGGCCTCAGAAGTACTGCACTCGAGGGTGTCGGATCGAGCTGTGTTTCCCTTGCAACCCTCAGAGGCCCTGATGTGGAGACGGTCCACTTGTCCCTGCTAGCGCAAACTCTAATCATTGCTGGCCGGATTCTGCAAGTCGACCCCACCATGGTCGCATCGATGTGTGTGCATCGACGAGAGCAGCGCAGCCGCAGGCGACGGCCAGACGTCAAAGCTTGAGACTTTTGACACACACACAGGCCCAGTCGGAAGGCATGCAGAACTCTGTGCTGTAACTTTGCCCGCCCTGCCAGACCCGAACGCTGTGTCCATGTTCATCATCGCCCGAGAGCCTCCTTCTCATTCCGTCGGCGCCCACCCGGCAGCAGGCCCCGTCCTTGCGGGCTGCCATCGCCGCCGCCGTCGCCATCGCCGGTCTCTGCTCGCAACCACGAGGCAGTAGGCACACGCCTGCCTGGCTGATGAGCACATTGCACGTCGCAGGCTGAAGACTGCTTCCGAGACCGAGACGTTGTTCGGAGTCCTTGCGGCACCACAACGCCACGCAGATACTCCATACTCGGTACCTGCTCCTCACGCCATGTCCGCCATCGTCGTAGCTCGGCCGCGCCAATGCACAGAAGGCCATCGCCAGCCTTCCACGCCTCTTCAGCGCTAGCCTCCCGCGGCCAAGGCTCCAGGATTCTGCTGTGCTCGGCCTTGCCTGGCGATATACACGCCCCCCCCTTCCCCTTCCTCCACCACTCACCCATCTTCCATGCCGGCCTGCGCTAGGCTGCATACGGCCAGCCTCACGAGAAACAGCTGTCCAGGGTCCTGGTCCGTGGGCGTCGCCGCGAGCTAGACATGCCGTGCGCCGTCTCGCTGTTCCTCGCCATCGCATCCTCGCCCATCGACGCCCATGACGAGGGAGCTCGCGCGCGCTGTGGGGACCGGGTGTACATGGCAGTACTTGTCTGCTCTCGCTCGACAGCCATGCCTCGTCGGGCATGGTCGTCTTTTGCCAAAGCCACCTGCACCATCGCCTGGCCCCTGCCAGCCCACCCTTGCGCTCTGATGCACATCACCCTCCACGGCCGTCACTCTTTGGCATATATCATTGCCCATGACGCCTCACTTGCTTGTCCCCCCTCCTCCTCTGGCTCTCCCCTCGACATCGATCCATAAAAGAAGCACAACCAGTCGGCTCCATCCACCTCCAGTCTCCTGCTTTTCACATGGAGCCCTACGCCCAACCACAATCTCCCCAAGAAGGCTACAGCCCAGCTTCCTCCACGAGCAACAACAACTACAGCAGCAACACCGCAAGCATGTCGTCCAAGGCCTCAGACGCTACCAAGCCCAGCAAGCGCAAGGGTATGTTTGCTCCGGGACAACCCCAGTGCCAGCCCATGGCCTGTCACCCGCAGCGGAATCCGATATCTAACAGGACAGCCACAGGTACCCGCAGTGTCTCGACTCTTACACCTTCACAACTCGCTCGCAAGCGTGCCAACGACCGCGAGGCGCAAAGGGCCATCCGTGCCCGGACAAAGGAGCACATCGAAAACCTCGAGAGGGAGCTCGACGAGCTGCGGAGCTACCAAAGCCGGGACAAGACCGTCCAGGATCTGCTGAGAAGGAACAAGTCTCTCGAGGACGAGCTTCGTCGCCTCAGAGACACCCTGGGACTCCCCAACACGTCCGCCGGCAGTGGCATGTACCAATCTTGTAAGTCACCCTCGGTTCCGACCCTCTCCCAAGGCCCATCCGGCCGAAGCCATGAACTAACGCCAACACAAGCATACCATGACAACAGCTCTCGAAACTCTCCATACGGCCAACAACCCTCTCCTGTCATGGACAGCAGCCTGCCCCCCTACAGCCACATCGGCGATGCTGGCGACAACTGGTCCCCTCATGTCCAATGCTCTATCCCATCAGCTGTTTCCAGTCCTGCCTCATCAGGAGGCGACGACTTCGGCAACAGCAACTACTTCCCCACCAGTGCCCCCGCTGCTATCCTCGAACGGACAGGCATCCCAGCTGGGATGAATTCTCCCGCAAGCTCCGTGGTCAGCGGCAAGATGGGCTTTGAGGACATCAAGTCCGAGTACGGCATCAGTGTCGTCCCTGTCACCGCGTCCTACCACCCGCAACAGCCTGCGCCATGGAACGTCTACCCAATGTACTATCCGGCGTCCCCAGCAACAATGTGAGCGGCCGGCCGAACACTTGCAACGCTCATCTCGGCAACACCGCGACGAGGCTTCTCAAAAGCCATCGTCTTCCTGTCACCACTACTACTGTTTCCTGCCGCCATCTGTTGTATACGCAATTATCTGCGCCGAGCACGGGCATTGCGACGAGTCATCTCCCACACACATAAAAAAACGAGATCTCGTCTCGTACACAAGGCGTTACGGATTATTCCGCTCTCTGGGAAGGCAGCACCAGAGTAGCATAGGGTTCATCCACCAGCGGCGACTGGTGGCATGTATGGATTATGGGGCTTTGTTATCCTCTGTCATTTGGAAAGGAACTGGGGCGGCGGCTTAGGATTTTGGACCTGGGCCATTTGATACCAATGTGTGTACTACGGAGTTTGAGTTTATGTGCTCTTTTTTGGGAAGGACAAGGATTGGGCTCTTATCTGGATTTTTCTTGCCTTTTCTTTTCTTTCAAACACATCGCATGGAGGCGCTACAGGGCACGGACATTACACACAGCAACCTTCACCTTCACCATCATCATTGTCATCATCATTTTTTGTCATGGCGGAAGCATTACTGACCACCTCCGTCGGGGGTTGGCTTGGACATTATGAGTTTCGGCTCCACCACTAGAGGAGGAGCCTTCAACAACGATCGATCAAACAATCAAGCCTGATGGCTTTTCACCTAAATCAGCTGCTTGAGCCCCGTCTGAAATCGTGAACCTGCCCGGGTCCCGATCCGCGCGTGCGGCTCTAGTGACTATGGGTCTATCCTCCACAACCTCACAAGCCACGACAAGGGAGGTCGGAACTCTCCTGGGCGGGCGGGTGGGCGCGTTCTGATCCTCGAGGAGTCTTCCTCGCCGTGGGAATCCACAAGAGGGGACCGGATCCCCCTTTCCCCGCGAAGCTGCGCGAAGGACATGGACAGTGCGCTGGAAGCTGGCGTTGTCGCGAGCGACACTACTGCCGTACAGTAGTACTCTAGGAGCTGGCGCGATATGACCATGCACGACAAGGTGAGAGTGGACATGTGTGTGTGCGTGTGTGTGTGTGTGCGCGTGTGTAGGGGTGTGTGTGTTGGTGCAGGGTCGGCGCCATGGTCAAGGTTGTTGTGGAGCCACTTGACCGCCGCTTGTTGTGTGTGTGTGTGCCCAGTGTGAGTGTCTGCGCGCCCAGGTGTGTTGCAAGCTGGGGCGGCACCAGCTTCCAAAGGTGGGCTCCCAGCTGCTAGGCTTGTGTTCACTCATCCCGCCCCGTGGGCTTGCATGCGCACACATTGCTGCACGCTCTTCCAGCCTGTAGAGTTGCTGATTCAATAGGTTGCGCCGTGGCACACCAGGCGCGAGTGGGATCTGCATTGACCAGTTGTGGCAGGCAGGGCAGGCCTCTACTCCGTATCGTGCACGATGTACGCTCGTAAATCGTGTGTCGCAAGTCGTTGATGGAAGCAATGTCGTTCACGACGCCATGGACAAAGTAGCTAGCCTACCTATCCCCGGCAGCCATGATAGGTGTGCCTCGACCAGTCAGCAATCAAGAATCGATGGTCCTTCCTCGCCCCAGGGGTAGTGGCGGTAGTGGTGGATTCTGCACTTCGCGACTCAGGTGCCCTGTGCGGCTCTGCCACACGGCCAGATCAAAGATGCGATTCTGCCAGGGTGTGAAGTTCTGAGCGATGGGACATCTGGAATGGCGGCTGCAGCCAGAAGGATCTCGTGCCCACCACGGAGAGAGCAGCCGGCGGAGCATGCCGTGGACGCCATCACTAATCCACGGCGCAATTCGCCACCAGGAGGAAATAAGGATTAGAGTATTGGAATCCTTCTAGAAAAACTCGGGCTGGTGGGCTAGCACTGGCTGGTGGTTGCCTCTTGTTGTCACCCTGATGTCGTTGTGCAGCATGGGCCCTGGCGTGTCAGATTTCGCTGCCACATGACAGTGGGGCCCGCCCACCTCCAGCGAAGGGGACGGCTGGCACGAAGCAGAGGTCGCTCACCCGTGGACGCAGCACCACCTAACAGGCCTATAATGCAGGATGCGCTTGGGAACTTACGGAGGCAACCGCCCGGACAGAGACCGAGACTGATGCTGTGGCCCGTGGCCCGTGGCCCGTGGGCGGTCATGAGGCATCGTGGACCAACCAGGCTGCGGCGCAACTGGCGGTTGTGCTACGGCCGACCGAGTAGCTCCCACGCGTAGAGCTAGCTGGGAGACGGCTTTGTGATCGCCGCAAGGATGTCCGTCCTGGCCCGGGCAGCGACATGGCGTGGAGGCTGTGGACTCTGGAATCACAGTTGGATGCTAGCGGCGGTGTTGGAGTATCAGACGTTGTTGGTATGACGCTGTCAAGTATCGGGGCTCCTCGCGCCCAGTTCCAAAGTTGAGTTTCCGCTGGCGATCTGGGCGCTCCTTCCAGTCTGTCCAGAGTGGTGCCAGACCAGTGTCCGGAGTATCTCCGTAGTCACCTCAAGCTCGGCCAGCCGCAGCCAATCAACTCATCGGGCGCCGTCCAGGGGGCGCCGAGGCTGGCTCGGCTGGAACCTTTGCTGGCTGCTGCAGCTGCCACCAACTAGCCTGCGCAGTAGCCCCGACGCCTCCAGGGTTGACGTGCTCCGAGGCTCAAGGTTGACACAAGAGCCTGCCCAGGCGATTCCGACGGAAGCCACAGCGCCCACCCCTCTCGGCCAAATGCCGACTGCCGCCGGCAAACTCGTCTTGGAGCCTTTTCTGCAACCCTCGCCAACGACCAAACTCCTCGCCGCCGTTAACTTACCTGTTTCTGTTATTTGCGTCCTCTTTTAGAGTTTGCAGCAAACCAACAGCGTCTCACCTCGCTGCAGGCCGATCGCCCCCTCGTCATGCCGTCCTCGTCGCCTGCTCAAAGCCTCTCGACCCTTGACCCTGCCCTCTGCAGACCTCTCACGCGCGCCGTGGGCGATCGAAGCACTCGTCCAGCTTGACGCGCCTTTCGTTGCCTTGCCGTTCGGCCAACTCCTTCGTGTTGGCCCCACAGGTTGCCCAAAGACCCACCCCTCC
This sequence comes from Microdochium bolleyi, assembly GCA_001566295.1. Taxonomy (NCBI): domain Eukaryota; kingdom Fungi; phylum Ascomycota; class Sordariomycetes; order Xylariales; family Microdochiaceae; genus Microdochium; species Microdochium bolleyi. The sequence goes on from KQ964251.1 coordinate 211,314, forward strand.
CGTCAGGGTCGGCTGGCTTCCACGCGCTGACTCATTAGCCTCGGACTTTGAGCCCGGCCGCAAGCCAACGGCGCTCCGAGTCTTGCTTCTGCCTCTGCTCTGAGTACACCAACAGCGCCTCCGCCTCGCTCTCCTGCGCATTGGGCATTGTGCAAACCCAGAATCACAAGACGACGAATTTCTTCACAATGCTCGCCACGCAGCACTGTTGGCCTGGAGCCCAGCCATTGGTGTGCAACCCTTTGCTCGACACCGCGGCCTCCCGCGCTTCGCGCCTCAAGACCTCCTGTCATGATCGGCGCCGAGAAGCACAATATATTACAACCCGTGGATCACGGCACGATGGTTTCGAGTCTGGTTGGCAGCAACAGCGTTCTGCGACGGTCTACCACAGTCATGACTCGACCCTCGACCCTCGACTTCCGGCCTCGATCCTGCCATGTCAGTCTCGAAATCGTCGATGCACGCCTTGACGCGGGTGGTGCATGACGGTTGCAAAATGCCATGCTGATCATGGTGTCCTTGTGGCAGCAAATCTTCTCGAAGGGGCAACAAGGAACTACCGGGCAAAGTGGTGCAGCCACCACGAGCCCAAGTTTCCGTGGAATTTGCAGTATCCGACCCGGAGAATCCCCGGATACCCGGAGAGTCCCTTGAACCTTGCCGTGGCTTTTGCCAATTCTGGAAAGCGCTTGCGATAGCGCGACGCATCGTCAGCACGCGTGCTCGCTAGGCAGGTTTCGGACTGCCGAAAGCCACGATGTGACAGCCACGAACATTGCCGAAGTTCGCCACAGCAGAGCTTCTCGAAGCCTTCTGGAAGAATGTCAGAGTTTGATCCTGCATGATTGCCATGCGGCCTAATCAAGCTCATGCCGAGTAGGGTGTGGGTCTCACCACCCCTGCGCTCGAGCTGCTGAGCGCTCGAGACGAGGGCCGAACCCCTTGTTTGTGCATCGCTGACCCCAGTCAGCTGCATCAGCCTGCATGGATCAGGCTGCGAGAGCCCCTCGATAATGGCAGTAGCCCCTGGCTGTCGATCACGGCTTCTTCAGAGACAGCCGGGACCATTCCCAATAACCAATAGTCAAAGCTACACGGCCGCGGAGATTTGTCTCGGTCGGCGCCATGACCAAACCTGCAGGACGCTGCCAGGTGAGAAGCTGACCTCACTCGACATGCCCGGCCAGAATTGGCCTCTCGTACTCGGACGACTTTGGGAACACAGCGACACTTGACGGCATGCGTTGTGATCTTTTTCTTCTTGCCGTGCCGGGGTGCCTTAAGACATGGCATCGAGGTTGCAATTTGTTACCTAAGTCTCACCGAAGGTCGTGGCAGAGTTGGCACATGGGACTGGGGCTGACCCACGCAAGGCCTGGGGTCCATGTGCGAGTACCCCTGCGCGACATGCCAGTCTACAGGTGGCGGGCCTACGGAGGCAGCGCCGTTCATCTGGTACTCCGTCGGCGGTTCAAGTGCGTCCACCAGCGGCCTGCCAAGCCAACGACACGACGCCAACGTTGCCGTCTTTGCCGGCCCATGATGCTCGACTGGACTCTCGCCGCCAGCACGGCACAGGGTTGCTGCCACACGATCTGCGCCTGTTCGTCAACAGCTGTCCCCATGACGAACAAGTGCAGCAGCACGTCCGCTGCACTGGTGATCCCGCACAGAGCGGTGTCGCTGCCCCCGAGTCTCACCAAGTACCTCACCATCACTCACGTAGCGCCCTCTGGACACGTGCCAGAGCTCCAAGCATGTGCTCCAAGCATGTACTGCGTACCTACCGCAGCCAGCCAAGTCAGCCAAGTCAGCCACATGCAGCTTGAGCATGCATCTCTATCTGACCAGCTCATCGCAGGCTACTGTACTCTAATGCTACTTGACAGCCTAATCGGTTCAAGCCTGCACGATACGCACGTTTTCTCCCACCCCTACCCGGGTGTGGGGAGGAGGCCCTCAGCCTACCTATCCTATCGAGCCATATGTCTGCAGCTAGGATCTCGACGTCGTGCTTTCTTCGATGGGCACAGACAGCAACAGGAAAGGGGATCTTTTGCAATCGTTTCACATCTCCTGGCAAGGCTACATTAGTCGCGCACAATGAGTCCTGGAGAATATTTCGGGCGCTACGGGCGGGCACGCTCACTTTTCCCCTAGGGCTCTGGCAGCTCCTGTGGCTGCACGGGCGCGCCAATGGCGGAAGGCTAGTTTTTTATGTCCCTTTTGCCCGTCTGTCCGTTCACCGTTAGTCTTGTTGCCCAGCCGCCTGGCGCCAGAAATAGCTCGCTGGGCTGAAAGACGTAGGTAATTAAGAGCGCTCCCCGTCAGCCACGAGAGAGATGAGGAGTTAGAGAGAAAGAGACGGAGAGAAAGCCTTATAGGGCTGGGTCGCAAGGCCATAGTTCCAGCCCGATAGCCTGCATCCTCCAAGTGGGCGCGCGCGCGGGACCACATGGGTAGAGGAGAACGAGGCGTCTTGCTTTCCCAGGGCTCGCTGCTTACCGAGCTTTCTCCGTACAGTAGACAATAGACTCAAGTCTTGTGTATGTGCTAATCGACTTGGCACCGCGTTCTCTGGGCCTATCTTTTCAGGGCATAGGGCTGGCTGGCAGTGAATTCCTCACGTGGGGTCTACGGAATGTCAAGCATCGCCTTTTCTTCGCGTTTTTCTCGCGTACACTTAGCCCTTTTTGTGTTCATGGACTAGAGGGGAAGGAGAGAAGAGACCAGCCGGACATGAACACCCGTCGGAAACGGACATCAGTAGTTCCGAGAGTATCCTGTCCTTTTGCATGGCCGGGTACTCTGTAGTCGATAGTGCGACTGCCCTGTCACTTGAATTCTGGCAAAAGCTCTGCTGATGGATTATTATTGCCTGACTGCCTCAATCCCGGACGGCGCTTCCATGTACTTGCCTACATGGGGATTTTTCTGAGGAGCCTTCCGGCACATCAGAATACAAACGGGGGTGTCGACCATACATGTCGTCAGCTGGCATCGATACCTCGGCTGGCGCACTCGAATCTGTTGCACGTGTTCTGCTACCACGACTCGCCCCGGCCGGTGTTCTTCCGCTGCCCTTGTCCCGTTGTCCTCATTTGTTTTCGCTGCCTCCGGGGGCTGAAAGAAGGGAAGCAGGCATACCTAGATGTGACCTTCCCAGCAGAATGCATGGTTTCAAAGTGGCATATCCCACTCCGGGAGGGTGGACCTCGTGAGTACTCATCGTTATCGTCGTCGTCGTCGTTGTTGTTCCGAGGTGTAAGTAGCCATAGGGGCGTAAAAGAGATTGTGGCTGTCAGCTGCCAGGCCCAGATGTCCGGTATAATTTCAGATAGCAACGCCCCCCCTACGAGCGTGTCAAGATGGCTTTAGTGACTGCACGCGCCTGACTCATCTGCGAAGCCCTCGCGACGAGCTCTGAGACGTAATCAATTTCTCGGCTGAAACGTCTCTGCTCATCCCATGGCTGCGACCACCATAGACAGGACAGTGTCTGCAGGACGGACGGATAGTTGGGAGGACAGACTCCTGCACGTCGACGTAAGGCCCCCGGCTCTCCTAAGAACGAGAAGTCCGTCATCGGAATGGCTACATGGGTGTGTGTAGCATAGTGTAGATGTGCTGAGGCCATCATCGACGCGATTCTGAATCGGAAACTCTACCTCCTGCGTCCACCTTATTATCTTGTCTCCACCAACACCTTTCCCACCCCCCTTTTGTGGCCCATTTGGATCTAGGCAAGCCAAGAGGGGGCCAGGTAATATGAGCATGCGTGCGGGATGTCGTCGACTTGCCGACATGGCTTTCATGGCTTATCAGCCAGCCCAAATCCACTCTCTTCAGGCAATGACCCGCGCGATCCTAGGCACAGGTACACCCAAGTCGCTACGAAGAGTGTCTCCCTCTCGGCCGAGACAAGCTCCGAAACCTTGGGACTGCATCCAGGTGCCGCCAATGTTGCTCCGTAAATGTTCCCTACTATGCCCATCTACTTGAAACTTCTGGGCCCCCTACCGTTCCTGCCGCCTTGGGGGGGGTCACACAGCATACAGTCGTCCAAAAAGAGTTGCAAGCACTACGTTCTGCAGAATAGCAGGCCATTTATCGACAGTAGCCTAGACCCAGTGGACTGGGGCAAACCCCCCTCCCGGATGGCCTGTCTCCTCCCCCTAGCATGAACCACTGATCGTGGCCCGCAGTAACCAGGTAGCGCATGCCTGGGCGGGACCCATGACGGGGAGAACGCACTGCCGAGCTCGTCCCACCATCCCCATCATCATCACTGGCCTCCTCATCATCACCAACATCATTGTCATCGGCGGCAACAGCGGCAGCGGCACCAGCAGGAGCTGCAGTACCGGTCACAAATTCACAGAAAAACTCCCCTCACAACCACTGCCGCACATCCATCCGCCAAGGTTCGTCTCGCTCACTGTGATGTCTTGTCCTACGCGGCCGCTCCCGCCTGGAGGTCCCGGGACTCCCGCCCTACGCCCTATGCCACATGGCATTCGGAGGGGAGACCGTGTGGGCAGGCTCTCTGGTTCCGAGGCACATGACGAGCCTGTCGTCTGTGCGGTGGTGTCGTTACGCGTAGTTTCCCACCCCCACCTGTGTGGGTTCCGTTCGCGGGCGGATGGCCAAGCTTCCGATGGTAGTCAGATGGAGAACGAAAGACCCTGATGGGTTCCAGGGATTCGGTCTTTGCACATCTCCCCATGCGTTATTGTTTTCTTCTTTCGGAGAGTGTCCAAGCTTCCCTTCGACGCACTACGGAATAATTATAGGTTGCAAATCTTCCGTGTAGGGGGAAGGGGGGGGGGGGGGTTGACAAGGAGAGAAGGGGCGTGTCGATTCGGAATTAGACAGCGGGAAAGCCATCGGGGCAGGGGTATACCCTGCGGTACGCAGAGTACCTACCTGTTGTACCTTCAGGTAATGATGTCCCCAGCCCTGAACCAGGCACTCCGTATTTAGTTCCGCAAGTTTGAGGCTGATAGCACGAGCGTGCATAATCTATGCCGCAGGAGAGAGAGGTGTGCGGGTGTGTGTGTGTGTAAGTGAGACAAGTGTGCGTAGGTAACGGAAACACAAGGGTATACCTGCTACCACTTGCCGCGGTCTAACGTTTATGGGCGATCGGTCAGAAGGATAGTCGCCCATTGGATCCCTCCGGTTGTGTCTTGTGCCGGGATGCCCGTCAGCCATCCTTGGTCGTAATTTATCTGGCCGCAGTGCTCCGCAGGACAATATCGTGACCGGGATACCTACCCTAGGAACTCCAACGTTCGCAAGGGTATGGTGGGAAGCAGGCAGTGGATCGTCCAGGGCAAGACATGGAGGTTACATATCTGCAAGGGTCATCCGGTCTGGGAAACGTACTACTGCGTGCAAGCGGACATAGAAACAAGTGGAGGGCGGGCCATGGGGAAGTAGGTGGTGGACTCGCATTCGGAGTGCAAGATGGGGGTCCCGCCGTTGCTGGACCGGGACATGGATGGGGAGGCTGAGAGATTGCTGTGCGCTTGCGGCACAGTTTCAGAAGCCTTTATTTTTTGCCGATTTCACAGCCTCCTCGGACCGATATATTCGATCGTGCCTGGGTATACCTCAAGATGCCGGGCCAGGTGTAGGGATATGCGGTAGAGGCACGACGGGAAGTTGAACTCTTTGTCTTCGCTGCAAGGCGGAATGAAGAAGAGTATTCGTGGTGGTTCATACTGGGTAGGATCACGAGATCTGGCTACAGGGCTTGCAGACGTCCATGCTGGGTGGAGTGACGCGGGCCCGTTCGTGGCGGTCGTGGCTGGCGGTTTTTGCACAGCTCGAGTGGATGCTATTCCCATGATCTTTGCATGATCAGGGGGCGTCAGGCAGCCGCAACATCAGGACTTCAGAAAGTGGAACGATGGGACAACCGTTATGCACATGCATATGCAGGGGACCGCACAGCTCCATGGGGCAGCTCCGCAGCCTGCCTCCAGTGCCGGAATCATGCCGTACCCGAGGGGGTTATTGCGTACACAACAGCAGCCTGCGAGAATGGGGACTATCCACGGTCGCGATGATAGCAAGTCGGCCCTCCCATGTGGAGTGTATTCTGGCCGCTCGAGAGCTGACCGTTTAGTCTGGAGCTCTGCCGGACAAGGTCGTGCTGCGGGAGCCGATATTGGAACCAGATCGAACCAAACATGAACGGATGATCTGATGAGAGTGGTGACGTCGTCGAGTGGCATCCAGTTGACGATCCCCTGCTATAGCTCAGGCGACGTCGGGATCAGTGAGGAAGTCAAGGAAACAGGAAACCGACTGGATAGGTGGGCAGCAATGTCCCTCTCACCCATCTGCCGTGGACTTGCTTGGCTCTTCTCCACTTCGGAGACTGCTCCGCCGGTATCTTGACCAGGTGAACCGCTTCCCCGTGACGTCAAAGGGCGGCGGATGAAGACCCAAGAGTGGTGATCGCAAGGCTTCGGGGCCCGCTCCAATGCTTCTGCCCAACCAGGCATGTCCGGCGGGAGCAGCCCGGATACGGTTGTCACATTCTTTGGGCGCGCTTTCCCGTTTCCATCGTGACCTTGCTCTTCAGTCTCCACAGGCCATGTCTTGCTCAAAGCTGCCCCTTCATTCTCTGTAGACGATGGCATATCGGCGGGAGGAAGATGCGCCACTTCACGCAGTCGATCGGCATCTTCGTCGCAAATGTACGATGACGCCGTCTTGGGGGCCAGATCGAGCGCAGTCAGCTTCCCCGCGAATGCCGTTGGACATCGGCAGCATGACTCGTGGACGACAGGTCCCCCCCCCCCCCCCCTGAGGCTGAACAAGTACCGGCAGCATGTCGTCATCGAGACAAGAACTGAAGACTCGAGGTTCCAATCACGAGCACCGCTCACTGCATTGGCTCGCGTCCTTGTCGTGATAGGACGACTTTGTGTGTCGTTGCATGTGCGCTTCAGGGTTGATAGAAGCGACCGAAGGCTCACGTGCGATCATGAGCCTACTCCGCGTCAAGCAGAAACTGCCTGAACGGTAAAGTGCTTGAGCTCTCGTGCCCGGTAAGTGTCGTGAGTGCCAAGCATGCTTCCAAGCCTGGACATGGCAAGTCCCGGTGTTATGCTACCGAGTCGTCCTGCCCCCAAGTAGCTCTCAAGGTGTAAGAGTGGAAAGGCTTCTGTTGGTGTGGCTTAGTGTATGTCGGGCTCAATGCAGAGCATTTTCGTGAAGAGTTTGTTCGAGCCTTGTGAGACTAGATGGAGGCCGTATGCAGCGCGGAATTTCTTTAAACGCAGACCACAGTGATACAGTTTGTTCGATGTACGCTTCGTGAGGTCACTAAGCACTTTTGCCTCCCTTAAAGGAACTCAAGGGCATGTTTCACGGCACTCAAACCTGGTTGAGACCAGCTCTGAACACTACTGTGCTGATCATCGGTTGGCATCGACAATGTCTGTTCAATTTCCCTTCACGAGAGCACTCTGTGAGCCGGGCATTTTATGCCGAGTCCGCGGGTAGTCGGATTAGCTCTGGCCTCCCGCCGAAACACCACAGACGCTGGTCGCCAGAGTGTCATGCTACTCTTCTGTGCGGTGTTATTACTGACCTTCAGCTGCCATCCACGTGTACTCGCCCACCCACAGTTATATCAAGCATGTTATTCGATGAGCAGCAACACTATCAAGATCTGAAGATGGCTCATTGTTTGTCAAGAACTGGCAATAATGTTGGTGAACCGTGAGATCAAGTGTATGAACCGAAGGACTGCAAAGCTAAGGAATGAGGGACATCCGAGACGGTATTCCGACTTGGTGTATCAGGGGCCATGGCAATGGCGAGGGTCTTATCAAACTGTCGCAAGGCGTTCGCAGAAGCCTGAGGAGAAGCCCTTTACACCAAAGCCGGATGGGTGTGTCATGGACGGTAAGTACCTAGGTAGTTATGCGCAGTGATTCAACAGAACATGTTCATTCAGCTAATCTGCCCATGGACTCTGGTGTGGAAACTTGTGATGCGGTTGTGTTTTGTTATTTTTTGTCTCGAGTACCACTTAGGCTATCCTCTCCGGCATCTCTAGAATTGTTCGAGCATGTTGGCATGTCATGGCTGATCCCAAATCTCATAAGGACGTCGAGATGAGAAATCTCCAGTACCTTGTAAATGGAAATATAACTGGGATGGCACATGTGAAACTACAGAGATTCGGGTTGCTTTGTTTTCCGGCGATGATACACCAAGCTAAAAGTGTCGATCATCAGCGTGCCGCCGATTTTCTTATAACATGGACTTTCGCAACCATACCGCTGGGTGCTCTCAGTAAACCAGGGCTACGTGTACTAGAGATTTCTCATTTCGACACATATAAAGGATTCCACACATGCTCCTGGAACATGATGACTCAAACTCAAGATAGTTAGCATAAAAGACTGCGCCGTAGAAGGTCATGTTGATGGATCAACAAGCGCTCTGTCCGCGTATGAAGCTTTGTGTCACGAGCCGCTGGAACGCCGTCGGCCACGGTAGGAGCGATCCGGACAGAACTTGATGCTCCTCCGAGCCAGGTCCTAATAACTTTGAAGTCATGGCAACACTATGGAGCCGCTCTAAGGATCAAGTGATAGATTTGCTATCAACCCTGCGAGATCCGTGCGGGAGAGTCGCTGTTCTTGTGAGATGTCGCTACGATGTTGTACGGTCCGTTGTATATCACCAGCAGCGAAGCGATATGGCAAATTGCGCTCGAGAGTTGTAAAGAGTCTATGAGTCTGTCTACACTCAACAAGTTGAGACTAAATGGAGATATTGGACAGACACAGGTAGCAGTCTATCTCGTGGCGCCGATACCCAGGGCATATACCTGGTTTTGCCATCGAAGGAGACACATGCATGAGTAAACAAGCGAGAGGACTGTTCTGAGTGTGCAAGGTCGGTTGAAAGGAGAACTCGACAGCCTGCATGCTATTTGATTGAGCTCTTGATCCTTACCTTAAGTACCATAGGGTACAACACGCCACCCTTACTCAAGGTTAGTGATGCCTGAGGCCGCGATGTGGCCCAGTCAATTGAGGAAGGTGCTTCCCACCTCAGACAGCGACAAACGTACAGGGCAATCATCGTGCAGGTCCATCCACCTTCATGACCACGATCACGGCTTTTGGCGAGACTGTAGCTCTCTAACTTGCTCTTGTTCATCTTGCTCGACACCACGATCCACACTCTCCCTCCAGGCCTCTTCAGTGCCTCACGATCAAGATGGCCTCGTCATTTTGTCGATCATGGCAGCAACCATAATTGGGAGCAAGCAATTCTCCCAAATCAGGATGACTTATTGCGGCACAGGCGCTAGCGTTTAACATGGCACTCGACCCAAAACAGCACCTGTCAGGGTCGATGGCTGCCTACGGACCGCTACTGCAGTCATCGACGCTTCTCTACGCAAGCAGCCGAGCCTGACCTCTGTGTTGGCCACGGAGACGGGGGCATATTTCTGCGCGCAGGGTCGTCGCATCGCCTCGGTCGTCCCGGGCCTGAGCCAGCACGAGCCGTAACGACGCATGACATACGCTGGGAAAGCCGCCGGGGATGAGCTTCCATGAGGATTCCACCCCACACGTCCAATATCACAGAGACCCGCCCAATGTAACCGCGGCCCAGCCGGAAGGCGATCCGTCCTGGTTGCCCACCAACCAGAGATTGCGGTTGAGAGTCTCGAACACAGACCAGACAAGGCAACACACGCCGAGCGCGCTCAGGCATGCCGTTCGAGTCCCAGCGGTGTTGATGCAGCCGCGAGAGCGAGCGTCTGGTGTTAGCCGCGGTGCGCTGGTGCTCAGCAAACATGTGCCGGCTCCGGCCGCACCAGCGCACCTGAACAGCTTCTGCATCCAGGGGCCGCCGAGGATGTGGAGGTGGAACCACCATGGAAGCTGGACGGACTACTCTAGCGCAACCACGACTGCCGAGGAGGGAGTGGTGGTGACACCGAGGTCCGTACTCCATATGTACGTCGATGCGAGCACAGGCTTCGTGGCACCTGGACCGTCATGCGGAAATTTGCCGAAGAATGCCGCCCAGTCGAGCGATTCCACCCGAGAGCACAAGGCAGCCAACGGGGTGAGCGACCACCACGCCAGCCAGCTTGACAGGAGATGTCCGACCACCACCTGAGATCCGTCTCGTCCTGCGGCTTGCCAGCACATCATGTTTATGCCCACCAGCATAGCGCGCACGAGGCACCATGCGCTGAGACTGGCCGATCTTTCGCCCCTTGCGGCCGCCGCTCCCTTTACTGTGTGCGCCGCGTGTGCCTGTCGCAACAGGCCCAGCCCCTAACTCACTGGGACACGCTAATAATACATTCTCCAGGTTTCCCCGGAGCGCGGTCCATGCCGTCGGGGCCCGACCCCAGCCATCCCCGGCCGATGTAGGACACAACATCGAAAAACGTGCACGACACGTCAATCCCCTCTCACTCGAGCAAGCGCGCTCGCCCAATAGTGACATTGTGGCCGACGCTCCGGCCAGTCCATCCGACACGCGCAGGCATACACAGTCTCCTTTGTCGACAGGGCCACCTTGTCAGCACCAGAGATGGTTCGCTTGTGAAGCGTCATCATGAGCAAGCCTCGAATCAAGGTTCCTGTCTCACGCCGCCCTCCAGTCTTGCGCGCGACGTGTCCAATATTATTGCCTGTTGCCCCATGGGGAAGCTCCACGAGTGTTGAACCAGCTCGTGGTGCACGCATCGGTTCCGGGACCCAGCCATTACCGTCGCTCGATAGACTTTACGGCCAATGCGTCTCCAGCCTTGGTAGGAGGTGCTGGCACGTTGGGGTTACCGATTCTTCCGTGTGGGAGCGAACAAGTGCACGCATGCAGCGATCCTCCGGCACGCCCGCCATGCCCATCCATTCCTTTTGGCTGGCCCTGCCGGGGAAGCCACTTACACGCTCGTGCACACCCGGACAGTCGCATCACCTCACACATGCCAGGGGCCACACACAGTCTTTTTCAACCAGCTCACATCCAAACGCCTCACCCTTGTCCTTCCAGGCCCTTCTTTTGCCGTCTCCAGTGATACTTATAAGCCCGCAGGTCCCTCGCTCCTCCGCCTCCAACAAGAGCAACCACATTCTCCAAATTCCGCTCTCGACCACCGCTATATTAACATTGGCACCTGTCAGTCAGTATATACTCCTTCCTTCTCCCACAAGCGTCGGGGCATGACACACTGACGCAGGCATCTCCTTCGCATAGAATCCATCTTTCAAGCCCACAACTCCGCCCGAGTTCATTCTCCGAAACTGCCCAAGATGCCCGCCCAGATCATCGCTCCTGTCCCCATCCGCCCCATGCGCAAATCGCGCCTTGGCCAGCCCCCGATGGATCTCGGTAGCCTCAACATCAACTTCATTTCTTCTCCGGTACGGAGTATTCAGGAGCAGGACTGGCACGTCCCAGCACCTCCGCCTCCCAGCCCTGTCAGCTTCCGGCCCGAACATTTCGAAAGATCCATCCCAATGCTCCACTGAGGCAGCGCAAGTTGCTCTGCATCGTAGTACGGCCATGTCAAGCTCGATCCCGACCTTGCATGGCCATGTATAATCCGCCCTGCAGTCTCAATCCTGCAGGGGCTCTGTTTCGGCGACATCGACTTTCAGCGGCTTCAATTCACATCATCGTAGTACTCGCTGCTTCTTGGGCTGGACCTGGGTTTTTGGAGTCTGACAGCTGACAGCAGACATCTGCGTGGCTTCCCTGCCACTTTTCTGCTTAAGGCTATTTTTCCTTTGTATACTACCTCGGGACTGGTAAAAATCGGATAGGATCTATAGACGGACAGACTCTGGGATCGCTTGCGCGACAATGGGAGAACATGTCAGGAGAAGGCGTGCGCACCTTTCCACATAGGGGTTCTTGCACAATTTCAAGACAAGCCAACCTTGGCCATATTTTTATTGCCCGCGCGTGCTTTGCACTGTAAACCATGCCACGCCATACAAGACAAAATGCCCATTTTCAAAGGATGTTCGTAGTCAGGTTAGACACGAGGCGCTGCTCCACAGCCTGATTATCTGGCTTCTGCAGAAGCGTGGGGTTGGCACAACAGAGTTTGGGGATGGACTGACCAACAGACCACTGGAAGGGAAAACAAGGTTGCGCCTGCATAAGCGTACGGAAGACAATGAAATGCAAGACAATCCTGTCCCTGTCCGGAACGCCCCAAAGCCCCCAAAGCTCCCAAAGCAGGTACACACACACACACACACACACACACACACACACACACACTCACACACACACAAACACTCACTCAGACAAACAATTCGGTTTCCGATTGTCTGACACCTTCTTTTTCGAGGATTGGGAATATGTCCTTCCCACATTCCACCACCCCCTTCGTGTGCTCCCTCGGTTTAGGCGATGGAAGAGCTGCGAGTATCCCGATGTCCAGCGCCTGCGAAACCGAGATAGATTGCAGCAGCCCTGACAGGACAGGTTACTTACTGAATCATGATAACGCCGACCTTCGATGCTCTTATCTCTGATCTTTGGGAAGGGGGAGGGGGGTTCCAGTTATGACTGAGCCACATCGCACGGGAAGACGGATCCGGGCTCGAACCCTAAGACATCGACGGCACAACGACATTTTCGAGTCCCGGGTTGCCAGAGGCAGCGCCATACTTTGCGGTGTCGTTTGAATAGGTTGAGTGGGAACTCTTTCGCAATCTCGCTGGTGTGTCTCCGTACTGCCTTGGCTACGCCATGTGGATTTGTGTTGCATTTGCGGCACCGGCACAGAAGTCAGTGACAGTTGGTCGTCCTACCCAGCGTCGATGGGGCCGTGCCGAGCGGATGCACCAAACACACCAACCTGAGATAAGGGCTCAAAAGCGTGGCGGCGAAAGGCTGGATGCTCCAAGTGTGTCTCTGGCTTCTGGGACATCAGCGTGTAGTGATGTTGGAAGCTTTCTTTCAGTGGCGCTCCGCGTGGGGGGCGGGCAGGCGGGCACGCAGATACTCAACGAAGATGTGGTGGAGAGTGCATGTTGGCCAGCAAACTTCAGCTCGCACAGGAAAGGTCAGCGCCGCGAAGAAAGAGAAGCGAGACATGACATGACGTGACAGCCAGGGCTCGTTGGGGGGCCTTTCCTCTGTGTGGGTGAGGACATCGATCAACCACGATTAGAAAACGCAACTGCTCTGCGATTTTCTCCGGGGGGTTTAGGAGGGACTTGAGGTCAGGAGGCACAAGCCAGGCTGCCTTGCATACCCTGGGGAACAGCCCTACAACCTTGGAAACTTGTAGAACGGTGACGACGTGGGCTGCCACTAGCTTCAGCGAGCTGTCAAACTCTGGGACGAAAGTGACATGGGCTCTGGTCCTTCGTGTTCGGCCTCATGGTGAAGTTCCCGACACCTTATACCTGAGGCAGGAGTACCCCGGCAAGCATCGGATGATTGTGAAGCAAACTCTACGTAGACGTGGAATTGTCAAGCCTGCATTCGCTTGTTTGTACTCGGCAATGCTTTCCGAACGTTTGAACGAACGTTTAAACTGTGAAGGGCGGGATCACTAGCAGGACACAAAGCGTGCATGTGCCAGGCACGCCTTCACACATTGTTGTTACGCGACTAGTCCACTTCGGGATGGCTACCCGACGCGCAGAGGACGTCCCGCGTCCCGTTTGGACGTACTTAACGCGCAGCGACACGCTCGTCGCGTCCCCATCCCTGCACAACTCCACGCGGTTCCTGGCTTTGCCCTTGTCACTGCGAATCAATGCCCCCCACTCGCGCCTCACGCCCTGTCTTCAAGTCTGTGCGTGCCCATAGGCAGGGAGTCCAAGCTGCTCTTTTCTTCTCATCCCTCGCATGATCCAGACATCTTGTGAATGAACAACCCATCACCACTGCACATTCCATTTCCTGCAAGACACACGCACTACACACACACTGCAGATCGCGACTTCCACAAGTGCTCGGCCGCCTTCCCGACTGATTCCCGCCATCGTGCCTTCCGGACTCCAACCTCAGGCCCGTTGCCCCGACGTCGCCATGCCAGCTACCAAGATGCAGCGGCGGAAGGCGACACCGTCGTCCAGGCTCTCCAGCAAGAGCACTGCTCCTTTGCAGCAGCATAACGCCTCGATGAACATCGGAAGCTTCGCCCGCGTCTCCAAGGCCATCGGCGGCGCAAGTGCCAAAGACCTCGACGTCAAGTCCTCCACTTCCACACCTGCCACCATCGAGATCAAGCTCGCTGTGGCAGCCACATCAACCACGCCATCCTCAAGAAAGCGCAAGACAGCCGCGGCTTCCGACGACGAGTCTTGCACACAGCAGCGTGCATCAAAACGCATCTCGTCGGTCGCTGTTCCCCCAACCACAACACCAAGCAAGCGTGCTATCCGCAGCACCCGTGTCGCTTCCCTACCGCAACAGACCCTCCTCAAGCCCACACAGCAACCACAGCTGCCGCAACAGCAGCAACGCAGCAAGCGAGCCAGGAGCCCCACCGACTCCGACGCTGAAGAGTCCACCATCAACGCCGGCGCCCTTTTCAAGAAGCTGCGCCTCCGGGAAGCCTCGCCTACACCCGCCACGCCGCCGCTCACCCCAGACGCGTCCGGCATCTCGGATTGCGAGGGTAGCACGCCAGACATCCTCCCCGACGAGGTCCTCGGTCTGATCGACCTGCATGCAGCCCTGCTCAAGACGCTGACGCTGCACTACGCGCACAATGGCGCCAACACGCCCGCCGACCTGCGCAGGCTGCTGCCCGACGTGGCCCGCTCGTGGCGCCTCCGGAAAGTGAGCGAGGCCGAGGTGCAGACCTGCATCGGCGTCCTGGCCGCGTCTACATCAAGACAGCCTTTCTCCCTAATCAACTACGGATTCAACAAGATCTGCGTCGAGCTGGACGTGCAGTCCAGCAACATCATGTTCAACGAGAAGGAGCTCAACAGCCTCTTCTACGAGAATCTCTTCACGCTGTGGCGCAGCTTCTGCTCCGCCCACGGCGAATCGGCAGATGGCAATGAGTTCCTCCACTCTCTGCCCAAAGCCACCATCTCCGTGTCAGAGTCCTTCACCAAGGCCGCCCCCATCTTCGCCAAGGGCCAGCAGCGTCTCGAGGACCTCAAGCAGGGCATCGCGGCCAAGAAGCTTGAGAAGGAGGCCTCTGCCGCGGCCGTCGACACGCCCATGGCCAACGCGGACGGCACCAAGATGTCCCTGCTCGACCGGATCCGGCACAAGGCCCTACAGAAGGCGCAAGCCCCCGCCGGCCTCTCGCCCGCCGAGCTCGAGCGCCGTGCGGCGCTGCAGCGCGCAGCCGAGGTCGCCGCCCTGATCGGCATGCTCAGCCGCGCCACGGCCGGCGGCGGCCGCATGTCCTTCACCATGACCGCGATGCTCGTCAAGCTCAAGGACACCTTCCGAATGGGCATCTCGCGTGAGGAGGGCGCCGCGTGCGTCAGGCTCCTCGGCAAGGAGGTCGCGCCCGAATGGATCAAGGTCGTTGTCATCGGTGGCAGGGAGAACGTGGTCATCGACACGAACCGCATGCTGGGCAAGGCGGACATCGAGAGACGAGTGCAGCAGCTTCTTTGAGGGAAGAACTCGAAGTGAGTGGTGGGAGGAAGTGTGTAGAGTACGGTTGGAGGTTGGCTGTCATTTTCTGCGCGGCATCCAGCATGGCATAGCATTCGGTCATTTGGAGTTTTTGAGTTTTACTGTCCTGTCGCACGAAAGATACCACTGGTTTTGGCAGATACCGAGTCTGTAGCAATTCAACTGATCGAAGAACACATCTTGAGCTGACCTGGTTGCCGCTTTATATTGTGAATCACGCCTCATTCTCATGTACTCTTTGAAAACAACAATCGTCACGGGAAGGGACAGCAAGAGAGTTTGGCTCCAGTCTCATCTATACATCTATGTAGAAAGTGAACGCCAAAAATTGCCTTTCGGCCGCTACAAGCTATGGGACCCGATTCCGGGTTCTCCCAGTCGGTGTGGCGGTCACAGAAGAGCAGTGCCATAAATACTGGGCTCCAACAGTCTGTTGGAGCACGGTACGCAAAGTCGAGCCTGGAAAATCACGATGAATTTCTGGGGCATTCGTGAATCATTTCAGTCCCAGTGTGAGGCTTTTCTCCCCAGGAAGAGCGCCAATTCTCGTGATATCGCTAGTGCTTTATTTTTTGTGTCGTTTTCTGTGCTTTTTTATTTCCCACGAGGCCCATCGTCTACTTCTTCTTGGGGAACTTGGGTTCGCCGATGCCTGTACCGCGGAGCTTGACGTTTAGGATACGCTCCATGTTGCCGAGGACCTTCTGGTCCGGGGCGGCGCTGCCGCGCTCAAAGTCGGCGACGACGGTCGGCGTCGTGTTGCACTTGGTGGCGAGGTCCTTTTGGGTCATCTTGGGCTCCATGGCCTGGCGGGCCTTGGAGATGACGGCGCCGACCTCCTTGCCGATGGTGTTGGGCTTGATGATGTCGTCGGACCGGTCAACCTTTGTCAGGCGCTGGCCCTCGGGGCCCTTGCCGACCTGTGGAGCGGGAAAGAGAGGTGGTCAGCGGCAAGGCTCTCGTGTACGAAGCAGGCCTTGATGGCAATCCTGCTCGTGCCGGTGGCCTGCGATGGAGGACGCCAGTCCCAGCCTGCGCTGATGACGAGGGTGCTAGTTTCCACACGCCACATCAGCAGCGCAGGCGGGGAAAGGTTGCCTGCCAACCGCGCAGGCCCGTGCTGGGCTCAGTGACTCGTGGTGCCACTTCTCAGGATGGACTGCTGTCCATCGTCTGGAGGATACTCACAGTGTTGCCGGTCGCGAACTTCTTCTCGGTCGAGATGGCCGCGCCGCTGCGCTTGGCGGCGTTGAGGGCGCTGCTGCTGCGGACGACGGTCTCGCGGGCGGCGGCGGGGCCGCGCACGCTCTTGCCAATCCGTGTGACGTTGTCCCAGTCATCCATGTTTGCGGTTGGTGTGTGTGTGTGTGTGTAATCTGAAGAGAATTGAAGCGATTTGGCGCTGGTTGGGTTATCGATCTGGGGATCGTGAACAGTGACAATGTCGAGGTGGGCTTTTTTTGTTGGTCGGGGCTGGAGATAGGATCGGAGCGGCAGTGGCGGGTTCGGGTCGAAAATAAGGGTGCGAATTGGTCGATGATGTAGGCCGGAGGGTGGAAGGCCATCGAAGGGCGGGCTGGGCTGGGGCTGGGCTCAGTGGTGGGGCAGAGAGTACTCGAGGCAATGACAAAGACCGAAGGTGAGTCAGCCGGGGAAGCCGCCTCACGCGACTCGGGCTGAGCCAGAAGGCGCTTTGTGCTGTGGCGGTGCTCGGAGGCCTGCAGGTGCCCAGCCTAAGTCCGATCTCACCATGTACGTTCCGAGATCAACCACTTTGGACCTTTGAGCAAAGCCATTCACATTCACGACCCGACGCCGTCGAAGACCCGTGCGCCCCTTCGCGTACAATTTCGGTCTCGAATTCCTCATCGCGAACGGACGTTTACCCATTGCGAACCGGCTTGGAAGCTTTGGTGCCTGCTGTTCCCTCAGCTACAAGTTTCATCTGGAACTTTTATCCGCGGGCACTCTCTGGGAGACCATTAGCTAACACTACACGAGATCCGGCTCCTCTCTCATGGCTCGATCTCGGGTGGTCACGCCCCCCGAATCAAGCACACTTGGAGCGATGATCGGCACGCACAAACATATCTTGTTATCCGCCGAGCCCATTGAGCTTTATATACTAAAGCCGGTGCTCGGAATACTTGAGCCAGGGCTCCGGCATTATTCCTCCAGCACGGAACCTTGGGACTCGGGTGACTGCAGACAGTGTTCTGTCATTCAACTATACACGAAAGCCTGTCACCGCGGGACATGGGCAATTCTAAGAAATAGTAGCTGCTTCATGTGTGGAAACAGCCGCCAAAGGCCAGACACCACAGCCCAAGCTCTGCATCAGGATCCAGTGGGAAACCGTGTGCCTTGCGAGAACCATGAGGTTGCATTCCGTGGGGCAATCTTTGCTGTGCATGCCGCCAAAGTACCAGAGTGAGATTGCGGCCGGTTTCCCACATACAGGAAGACAACTTCGGCCCCATGCAGGGTTGATCAGTGCCTGTGGTGCCAGCCATTCTATGGCTTCCTCGCTCGACGACAAAACGACGCGCAAAGTGACCTTCATGCACCCGGGCCACAGCTGCTTACGGGCCGCGCTGAGAACGTGAGGTCTACGGAGATCCTCAAGCCTAGACTTTGATATGGGATAATGCAATCGCCAGTGAGCAGAATGGCTCCCACAACTGCCAAGGCTGTCCGCTGAGCTGTGCATGTAATTGACGATTCTTTTGGTCGCGACGATGCCCTTTTTCAGAAGCCTCACGCGAGCTGTTGGGCGGACTACAGCGCCAAGCAGACCCACTCCTATCTTCTCCCCCTGACGTAGGTCTGATATGTGATACCCCACCATAGCTAGAGAGCTTCGTTTTCCCCGCCCGGCCGCGGAGGAGTGGCCGCGTTGAAGCAAGCCTGGTGGATTATCGAATCATGTCTCGGCTGGGTGCCGAGGCCGAGACTCGCAATTTGACGGCGGTCTGCTTTCCCGGCATGATGTCAGCCTCTGGACGGCGGCTTTGTTAGCTAAAAAAAGATCGGGGAATCTCAGCTCAAAGTTGAGCTTGGGCTCAGTCCACCCACCGTACGGAGTAGTGCGGGTAGCTTCTCCGCACCTGCCCCGGCAGGCAGGGGCCTTACTCATCCTCACACTTGTTGCTTGTTCGTGTGCTCTGGCAGGATGTACGAGGCAGCCAGATAACGCGGAAATTGCTATTTCGTGTCGAAAAAACGCCGTGATACACCGCAGCTGAGTGCCGGCAGCCCATGAGCGTGCCATTGAGACCCAATTGCAGGCTGGAAGCGTGGACGACAGCTCGGACAGTTCCGTCTCATCCCCGGCGGCTGTGATGTGGAATTGCGACTGCAACTGCAACCAGCAGACCCACGAGAGCAAACAGGCTACGTTTGATCACCATGCAGCCGTCCGTCTTGGTCCACGGCGTGCGGACGCCGCTGCCGCTGCCGCCCATCCCCCTCCTTGCCTGGCGAGGCCTGGGACTGTGACCCCTCCGCAGTTATAAGACAGGAAGCTTCCCTTGTCCACTGCTTCCCCTCCTCAACCCAAGCTTCCATCAACTCCCTCCAACTCAAAGTAACCACCCTCCACATCCAGCACCAGCAACCATGGGTCTCTCCGGTCACTGCCTCTGCGGCGCCGTCAAGTACACTGTCGACGCCGACCCCCTTCTCGTCGGCTACGACCACTGCGACGACTGCCAGCGCCAGAGCGGCTCGACCTACTGTACGTCATGCCCCTCCACACATTCTTGGTAGCCCAACCACTCAATCGTGACCTTCGTCCTGGTCTCATCGTGACTTTGGGTGGGGGCAACCCAATTGAAACCGTCCAAACCGAAAACGCCGAGCCGGGTGCTGACCTGTTCTCGTCCGTGCCGCATTGCAGCCCTCGTCGTCGTCGTCCCCAAGGACAAGCTCAACCTCAACGGCCCCACCAAGAGCTGGGCGGGCAAGGGCAGCTCCGGCAAGTCGGTGCACCGCATCTTCTGCAGCGAGTGCGGCTCGCCCATTGCCCACGACCCCGATGCCGCCCCCGAGATCATTGCCCTCAAGGGCGGCACCCTTAGCAACGAGGACAAGCAGAAGCTCAAGCCCGTAAGAAAGCCCCCGCCTCCACCACCACTCCGTTACCGAATTCGCTGTCCCTTCGGGAAGGACGATTTCGCAGGACCGAGATCATCGTCGGCTAACAGAATTGTTTTCTTCTTCGCGTGTTCGCAGGACACTGAGATTTGGACTGTTGGCAAGCTGCCCTTCTGCCAGGAGAAGCTCGCCAAGCCCTTCTCGCACATGCCCGAGTAAACAACTCGTCCGCATCGGCTTCGACGAGGCCAATGATGTACTGGTACCGGGAAGCAATTAGTTATTCGTTGGCAAGCAATCAATCAAAGAAAGAACAATATGCAGAATGCGGAATCGTGTTGAGAGTATCTCGATGTGATGCGGGGTCACGAAGGAGCCCGGAGTGAGAGACACTGAAGTCGACTGACGTGTGCATGTTGTTCAAAGTTGGCTACACTATTGTTAGGTCGTCCGTGGTGGCCTGCGAGCCGATAGAATCATGTCTCATGAGGATTCCAGACCACTTCGTGGCAGTGGTTCGGGCATCATGCGCAGCTGTGTGTCCATGTCGAGAACTTTGCCTGCGATGGAATGATCCAGAACGAACGCCTGGAGCGGGGACGGGAGGCAGAGGAAGAGATGTCGTCCAAATAAGCTTCTTTGTGGAACGATCTTTCGGATGATCAACTTTTCGAACGGTTCCTTTCTTGGAACATGACCACGTCCACCTGGGGTAGGTGGATTCTGAGGACCCTGATGGGGCGCTGTGAAGCGAGTGGTGGCCATCAAGGTCCTCCCCACGCCAGATGCTCCGCGGCTTGTGGCTTGTGTGGCCATGGACATACCATTGTTTAGACTGCAATTCGCGCGGTAGAGGATCCTTCATACTGGCGGATTGCCTCAAGTCACGAAAGCATACCAGCGGCAATCACCATCATGTATACCCATGCCCCGACCGGCCCATCGTCTAGGGTGGATGATTTTACGAGAGCTATTCACAGAACACGGATGGACAAGGCGATTGGTTTGGGGAGGTGTAGGGTATATTTATTCATCTTCGTGCCTGCTATTCTTCTAAGGAATATGGCTTCATTACAGCATTACTGCGTCGCCTCGTCGTCATCCTAGACGCCTTTCTTGGATACGATTCCGGGGGTTCTCCGTTCTTCTTTTAATTTTGTTTGGAGCATTAATTCTTGTCGTATTTTGCTTCGACAGGCTACGATTCTGCTCATCGGAGAGTCTGCCTGACTTGCTTCTGCCTTTTCTCTCGCGCCCCTTACAGGGCTGCGACCATGGCACCGCCCGCGACGGCGAGGAGCATGCCCTTTACGCCAGCGGCCGCAGTAGGCGCAGCCGCGCCGGGGGCCGCGGTCGTCGAGACGGTCGTGCTGGTCTGCGGGCTGTTGCTGCCGCTGCCACTGCCACCCCTCGTGGAGCTGCTGGTGTTGCTGCCGCTGCCGCTGCCGCCGCCAGTGCCGCTGGCTGTCGGCGTGGGGGACGCATCGCCGCCGCTGGCCGTCGCGGCCGTCGCGCTGCCGGTGATGGCTCCGGGGCCCCACGACGAGCCAGTGGGCGTGAAGTACAGGCTCACGGCCGGGTCGCTGGGCTTGGCGTCCTTGCTGGTGGTCGCGCCGGTGCTGGGGCTCGGGGCGGCGTAGTCTGCGCTCTCGAAGAGGGACTGGAACGCGGCGGTCGGCTTGGCGCCGGCGCCGGCGCCGCACAGCGCGGTGCTTGCGAGGCCCAGGGCGAGGTCGAAGTGGGCGACGTCGCGCTCGGAGCGGGCGCCGTGGAAGACCTGGCACGCCTGGCAGCCCTTCCACTGGGAGAAGAAGCTGCCCTTGCACATGCACTGGGCGTGGGCCTCGAGGGCGAGCGGGGAGGTGCCGTTGGGCTTGCAGAGGCCTTCGATGGTCTCGATGGCGATGCAGGGCGGGACGACAAAGGCCGAGGTCGTGTCGGCCGACTCGCTGAGCTGGGGCCGGCAGACGGAGTTGATGTACTCCTCGGTCGGGCCGGCCTGGCGCGGGGAGAAGCCGACGCCGGCTGCGGACGACGCCGAGGCAGCGGAGGCGAGCAGGGCGAGGGCCAGGGAGGCGTGCTTGATGGTGGTGGGAGCCATTGGCGCTGTTGTGGTGGTGGTGGTGGTGGTGGTGGTGGTTGGGAGTGTGTATCGTCCTGTGGAATGAAGACTGCGGGAAGATGGCGAGCGATTGTCGACACAAGCTGCCACAGGAAAGCGCGCGTGTGTAAGAGAAAAGTGAGGCACCCTGCGATCCGGGTACAAGGCACGACTTTAACTACTCTGGAAGGGTCTTGGGTGCGCTAGGCAACCACATAGCGCCCATGTCGGACGGCCGCTCGACCTGCTCCGGGACTCCACGATGCCGCATGCGACGACAGAGGAATCAGGTGCTCGGCAGAGGTATATTCAGGGCAGGACAGAACCAACAGCGCTCAAGAGATTGACATGGCGCCGCCAAGAGGACCGCAGCGATGCGCGGGCCGGGGTGCTGCTGACAGGAACAGCGGTTGGGACATGCGCACTAGGCCCAACAGCGCAAGAGGCAGGGGTTGCCCGGCACGATATACTCCGTCCCGCCAATGGGTGTGCTCAGTCACGACCCAGGGTTGCCTGAACGGGCGGGCATTGCGGGTGCTGGGCACGGGCGTGCTCCCTGCATTCGGCCGGCCCTAGTACAGACAGCCCTGCTGCATCGTCTTGCACAGCGACACCGTCCGCGGGAACCTCAGCTCTCTCTCCCGGATGTCCCACCCCGCCCCATCGGCCACCATCAGCACTTTGACCACACAGCTGGCCTCCTGGAACATCGCCCCGAGGACCGAGACCAGGCCGTAGTGGTCTCGGGCACAGCACTGGTCGATCCGGTCGAGGATCACATAGACGGTCTCCGTGCTGCCAAACAGCTGCAACACGCGCGTCGCTATCGCCCCCAACGCGTCCACCTTGTCGTGCCATGCCTGCCCGACATCATCTTCGCCATCAGCATGCCCGGCCGGGGTCGGGCGCTTCATGTATGCCTGTATCGCAGCCAGCAGCAGCTCATATCTCTCAGTCTCGCCAAGCAGCTTGCTCTTGCGCGTCCGGAGCAGCTGCACAAGCACAACGGGCATGGCCTCGAAGATCGTCGTGTTCCTGCGCGGCGGCGGGAAGACGAATGTTGCGTGCGGCACCAAGCCGCTCTGGTGCAGACGCGAATCGACGTCCAGGGCCAGTGGCGACAGCCAGCAGTGCTGTTTGCCATAGCCGATGGCGTCATGGTTGTAGGCAACCACCAAGTGCAGTGCCGACTGCCCGGGTTGTTCCCAAGCCACAAAGTCCGGACCTCTGCGGTACCTCTCGATGCTTCCTGCATGCATCTGCTCGTAGATTGTCTCAGTGCCGCGCTCATAGTTGAGATGATCGATGTAATGCTCAATGTTCGCTCTGTGTGTTTGTGGTGTCCAGTCTGCAAGCTGCAGACCTTGCTGCAGCTTGATCAGCTGGCTCGAAGCTCGCTCCTGCTCAAGACCTAGCCAAACAAGTCGTTAGTCCCCTACTGACTGACCACACCAGGCCCGAGATTCATTCACATGGTCAGAATCACCTTTGATCTTGCGGAGCAGCTCTTCGTTCGACTGCTTGAGCTCGGCAATTCTTAGTGCTTGGAGCTCCTCGCAACGTGACCTTATCGCGGCCATTTGCTCATTGACATCATCGTTTAGATCGCCGAGTTTGGTCGATACAAAGATCGACTTCCCCAGACGGTCTGTGAGGGAGCTGGTCAGTAGGAGCGCATCTTATATCTTCTCCTCCACAGAGACTGAGGCTGCAGCCGGGGACTTGTCTTACGAAGGGACGTCTGCAGGCAGTAGCGGCTAATCTCCATACACAACTCGACAAAGCCCATATAAGCGAGAACTGTCCTTTTTCTCAAGTCTCGCTGCAGCTCCGTGTCTTCGTTGTAGATCTCCTGGTACATCTTGTAGCCTGGCAAGCGTTCCTTGATGCCATCAATGATGGCCAGGGCCTGTTCTTCCACCTCGTTCTTCCGGCTCGCCAGCTGCCCGTGCTTGGTGAGTAATGCGCACAAGTGACAGTGTAGCGCTACGACTCACCACAAACACTCCGCATATCGTGCCAATCGCGAGTGCTGTCGACGGGTCGCCGAGACCCTTGACGACTTCCAGGAGCGGACTGATCTGGTCGATGAAAGCCACGACTCCGGAAGAGAAGTCTTGGTATTTCTTCATCCACCTCCTCGGTCCTCGGGACTGACGAGCCGCAAAGGTCTTTTGAATCTCCTGCGCGACCGAGGCCCACTCCTCAACGTTGCTCCCATTGCGAAGTGTCATAATGCCGAGTTCCTGGGGCGCCAGCTTCTTATGGCTGCCCAACCAGGCGTGGAACTCCCTTTGCCGCTGTTCTAGGGCTCGGAAACGCTGCCTGAATACTTGTGTTAGCCATGTTCTCCGAACCAGAAGGAGGTACGAACTGACCATTCTGCTGGGGACAGGCCATGCTTGGCAAGCGCTGCCTCGTCCAGCTGAAATGGCTCTTCGGAAGAATGGGTGACTGCCATGGCTGGTAGCTGCTGTTCAACTGGGATGATAGAGAAGTAGGGCAACTTTGGTATTGCAGCTCTCGACCAGTCCACTTTCCAAGTCGGCTACGAGAATCCGGGAGTCCGGACAAACTGCTTTCTGGGATTCCTTGCGAACCGCGCAGTGTCAATAAAGATTGCAGCAGATCCTTGTGAGACGACTGACCTGCAAGGCTCCGAAAATTGGCATTCTAATCACGTACCGGCCCCAAAAAAGGCAATTGCCCCATGTCGCTTGCCGACATGGGCAGCAGTGCTTACTTGCAGCGGTGCGGCCTGTAGGAGCATAGGAGCAGGGGCTGACACCGAGTCTGCTTAACGTTGCATCCTGGGAACTGATGCAGATTCGCAACTCTTCTTGTCGTATGGATGTCCGCTGGCCAAAGAAGGCCCGACATCCCGCGCGTGCATGTCCGTCTGACCAACTCCATGGGGTTGTAACTCTCGGCATGCACCCTATTCTGCAGCAAGCCGGAATTGGTTGCAGTCCTCGCCCGGGGGATGTTGTCCCATAGCCTTGCCATCAATAATTACGAGGCAGGAAGAGAATATAAAGCAGAGACGTCAATGTCTCTGAGAATACGGACTGACACCGTCAACTCAGTGATCCGGTCTCAGTCCCAGTCTCTCACCACCACGCACGACTCAACTCCAGCCACGAAGTGTTAGAAGAAGCGAGGGATCGCCCCCCCCCCCTCCTGATGCACAATGGGGGACAACAACACCGAAGGACCACCGGTGCCCGTAAATTATATCCCAATTCGTTATGCCCGCAGTCTGTAAAGCTGATGTAGTTTCTAGGTTGACCGGGTGGCTCAGCTCGAGGCGAGACTGGCTCTGTTGGAGCTGCACTTCAGCAGATTGCAGCAACCAGCAGTCCCTGATGCCAGTGCCCAGGGCACCAGAGAGAAGCCGAGCGACGCTGCACAGGACGGCGCAAGAGTCCGCAGCGGAAGCATGTCCACGGATGGAGGCCGCCTTGCTGACGGCAAGGAGTCCGACGAGGTACTTATTCTTCTTCTGCGCATCGAGGCAGGCTCCACAACCTGTATGAAACTGACCGAATCACACTCAGTCTGCGAACCGTTTCCAAGTGTTGATCCACAAGTACGATACGCGCACAGGCACTTATCGCGATTTCAAGCCCGAAGACTCTGGGGCAGTGCAGAAGAACGAGCAATCCAAACTTGCTTGGCAGCTCAAAAAGGTGCTCATCGATGGCGAAAGCAGTGAGCTCGAGCTCTTGTGAGTACATGACATTCTATGAGACCCCCATCCCTTTCTGTTTCTCTCAATTTCCTCTCTCTGTATCTCTCTATCTCTCTCTCTCTCTTTGCTCACTTGTGCTGGTGAACATCTTGACCATGCGAAGTTTGATTACCTAGCACGATCTAACGTGAATTCCCTGGATAGTGACAAGAACCTGATCACTTTGTTCAGAGACCTGCTGAAGCATTATCCATACCACCTTCCTCTCGAGGGAAGCCGCATCTTCTCCCCATACGAAGGTATCATTATGAACTGGGATATGCTTGAACAAGAGTCGCAGAAAACTGGATCCAATGAGGCGGAGACAACGGCCCGCGCCGATCTCAAGAACATCCTCGAGACCTTACGACAGGGTTCTGGGGACCAAAAGCTTGATGAGTACATGAAAAACAGGAGCATCTACCGAACGAATCGAACAATCACCTTTGAAGCCCTCTGGACCATCTTCCCTCCTGGCTCACTGGTCTACTCGAAGCCCTTCATGAAACAGGACCAAGTATTCATTGTCTACGACAACGTTGGTCCCTGGCCAGACCCTATAAACAATCGATCGCGCGTACCGCCGTTTGAGCTGCGGTGCTGGACCTATGATTGGGACGGAGAATACTTCAACCGGCGGATCGTAAGGCTGACCATTGAGCACTTCGACCTGATAAAGCCTATCTCCACTTTGGCCATACAACCGCTGGATCTCATGGAGGGCGCTGAGGATATTCGCCAGGACCTGATTGCCCGCGGGAAGCTGTTCCGCAAGTACGCCACGCTGTCGAGTGACAGCAGAATGCTCAACTACGACGGGCGAGCAATCTTCGAGAAGGCATCGGCACGCGGGGCCTTCCTAGACCCGGTAGGTAGAGAGTTGAAGCGTGGACTGGGAAGTGAGATTTGCTAATTTTGCCGACTTCACAATCGATCCAGGAGAGAGACGATGATACATTGTCGATCCACCATTCTGCTTCACTACGGACGGGGCATCGAATGTCTTCTCCGGAGATCGCGCCTTCCAGTGTATGTCAAAGACGCAAATGGTCAACTCACAGCCAATGCTAACCAGCCCACTCAGGTGTTGAGCGAAGTGATGGTCGATTTCGAGTCATATTACAAGTATGCTCAGCCATGGTCCTCCATCGGCAAGTACGCGATTGATGATGACGATCGTGAATGCGAGTGTCAGGACTGCCTCGTGAACCAAGGTTTGCAGATGAGCTGGCGCAGTCGATTCGACAGAATGTTGGGCATCGCGTCAGAGGAGTGGGAGGACCTCCAATACATCATCTGCGCGCCACGCGTGCTGGGCTACGTTTTGCGAGAGAAGACCTGGGCTCAGCTTGACGTCAAGGGGCTCAAGACTATAGTCCATGACCCTTCCGACAACGCCTTCATGAACAGGCTCAAACTGCAAGGCCCGGACAGCGGACTGAAAACAAAGGAGCTGCTTCTGGGGCTGATTCGAAATCACGGCATCGACGAGAACTCCAAGAGGTCCAAGGAATATGAGCTGGTCGACATTGTGGCTGAAAAGGGCCGTGGTTTGGTCATCCTCTTGCATGGTACGTGCTATCAAATGTTATGTCACGACTCTGAATTTGTCTCACTAATATTGTACAGGACCTCCTGGCGTGGGGAAGACATCTACAGGTATGTGAATGGTCACATGTACGCCTGATGCTTTCGCTAACGCCAAGTAATTATAGCTCAAACTATTGCAGTTGCAGCCGGCAAACCCCTTTTGACAGTCGGAGTTGCGGATGTTGGCACCTCCGCGAAGAACGTGGAAAGAAATCTCGAGAAGATCTTCGACCTTGCAACAGCCTGGAAGAGTGTCTTGCTCATGTAAGCACCAGTCCGTGATTGTGCAATCGACACCAACTGACCCAGATAGTGATGAGGCCGATGTCTTCCTTCAAAGCCGGACGCGCGGGGAGCTTGGTCCCACCACGGAGCGAAACGCACTCGTCTCAGGTATGTTCACAATTTGATCATCCGATAGACGGTCTTCAGTTTTCTGATATGAGCTACTTGCGCAGTCTTCCTCCGTGTCCTTGAATACTACCAAGGTATCTTGATCTTGACTACGAACCAGATCTCACAATTCGATGTAGCGGTGCAATCACGAATCAACATTGCACTCAAGTACGAGTCACTGGACGCCGATCAGACGATCCAAATCTTCAACAACTTCTACAGTCAGTTCGAGAAGAAGAACATGGTGGAGCCGCGCGAGAAAGAAGCCATCAAGAAATGGGCATCTACCCTGGCTCGCAAGAAGTTCGATGGTCGCCAGATCCGCAACATTGTGACCTCGGCCATAGGGCTCGCCAAGGCAGCGGACCCTCCGAGGAAGCTGCAACTCGACGACTTGCAAGACATTTGTTACATCATGGAGTCTTTCAAGGGAGATCTGTCGTACCAGATGATGCAGTATGAGAGTAAGCAAAGACCTTCCCCACACGCGACAAGAGCATGATTCGATATGTCAGAGCCGCCACACGAGGACGCTGTAAGGCTGACTGGTTTCTTGTACAGGTTCTCAGAAGAGGAAGGATCAATTTTAAGGACCACAAGTGCAGAAGGCAGATCGCTCGGTACTCAAGGACGATGGATTGCAGAAGTCGACTTCGCGACGATGATGTAGATCACGTTTCAGGATAAGAACGCTATTCTCAATTGACATCGCTCTCGAATGAATGGGATTTGTTTGATCAGAATAATATACGTGTTTGGCTAGAAGTGTGTTGTCGGAAGTTTGCCTAGTGTTTGTCATGGAAACGGCTTGGGATCCCTATGTACAGTGTGGCCGAAGGCACTGCGATCAATCCCATCGTATATGCCCATCAACACGCTCGTAGGTCTCTTGTCGCGAGCCATTGACATGGCAAGTGTTTTGTAGTCTAGGCTTGATGCATAGCTACCATGATCCTTGATCACTCTTTCTTTTTCGCCCTCCCAAGATGAAACGCCGTCGCGATGCAAAGAACTCAAAAGATATACCACACACAGAGAGAGGCTGCCCCGCTTGATCAGCCCAAGGGTCGCGTGATGGATTCTGCTTCCCAAATCTTCCCCCGGCCCCCCCTCAGTCCATGCCGACAAGCAGACTGCCCAGCATGCCGCTCGTCTGCGTCGCCACCTGCGCCCTCTCGACCTCCTGCCTGACCCGCCTCGCGAGCGTGCGGAACCCGCTCTCGAGCTCCGCGCTCCCGCCGACGAACTCGGCGTACAGGTCCAGCAGGTGCGCCGCGACGTCCACGCAGACGCCCACGTAGCGCGGGTCGACAATGTGCTTCTGCACCCACTTGAGCACGGGCTGCACCGTGTTCTCGTCGCGGCCCTCGAGCGCGTCGCGGAGCGCGCTGCGGTGCCGCAGGGCCATGAGCACCGTCAGCACCGTCAGGGGCGAGTGGTCCTTGGCGGCCGGGTCGAGCACGCGGTCGAGCGCCTGCCCGAACCGCGCGTGCCGCAGGTCCTTCTGCCACGCCGTCTCGCGCTTGGCCCGCGACAGGTCGTTGGCAATGACGACGTCGGCGCCCTCACCGACCATGTCGAGCCGCTTCGCGTTGCCGTGGCGCCGCTTGCGCTTGTTCTTGAGCTTGTCGTGCGCGTCGATCGTGCCGGCCAGCAGCGCCGTCATCTCCTTCTCGCGCTCGCGCTCGCGGGTCGCCTCGGGCCCCGTGATGCGCGTGCGCAGGGACAGCACGCCGGACTGCATGCCCACGGCGAGGTGCCGGTCGTCGCCGTTCGCGCCCGACGTGATGACTGCCATGGACAGGATCGGAGACGGGTACTTTGCGCCCGCGACGACGTTCCAGCCTGTCGTCTCGAAGACCTTGACGTGCCCGTCGAGACCGCCCGAGACGAGCCGCCGCCCGTTGGATGCGAGCGAGAGCGATGTGACGGTCTTCTGGTGGTTCGTGATGATGTGCTGCGGCTTGGCGGCGACGAGGTCGAGGACCGAGATCTGGTTGTCCGCCGACGCCAGGACGGTCGTGCCCGAGGGCAGGGGCAGCACGTCCTCGACGGGCGCGGCGTGCTTGAACGTCATGACGGCGGCTTTGGGTGTCCTAGGGTCCCAGAGCCTGACGGTGGCGTCGTAACTACCCGACACGATCATGTTGGACATCGTGCCCGGCATGAAGCAGCCGCTGCGGACGTAGTCGGTGTGACCCACGAACGTGCTCGTGCTGTTGCTGCTAGGCAGGTCCCACAGGCGAACCGTCTTGTCGTCGCTCGTGCTCATCAGCGTCGTGAGGTCCGCAGGCGAGAACCGCGTCGTCCACGTGGGCTGCTTGTGCTGCGTCCATGTCTTCAGGATGGCGCGGGACCCGACGTCAAAGACCTGGATCTTGCCCGTGTCGTCGCCTGCCACGAGGATGCGACCATCGCGCCGCACGTCGCCGCTGCGCGCGATGTCGCCAAAGCGGGTGATCGTCTTGACGAGCTTGCGCGTGCGTATCGAGTAGATTTGCACGCGGGTGCCGGTCGTCACGGCGAAGTAGTCGTTGTGCGAGGACGAGGAGCCTAGCGTCGTCGGATTCGAGGCGGGGAGCGTGATGTGTGTAACGGGGTACTGCGTCGGCGAGGGGATCACCAGGTGATTCTTGAACGACTTCCAGTACCGTTGCTCGGCGGAGATGGGCGAAGGACCCGAGGGCAGCTTCAGCTGCTGGAGCGGCTGGACTTCGGCCGCCATTGTCGCGCAGTGTGTGTTTTCGCTGTAATTGCTCGTGCTATTGAGCTTCGTGAGTGGCTCGTGCAGAGGATGAGCGTGTTGTGCTGTGGTCGGGACGCTGTGCAACAACTCCTCGACGACGAGTTTGGCGATATCCAGAACTTTTTTTCTGGCCTGGCTTGGAGACGGCGCGGGATAAGAGCTGCGGAGATGACGCTAGCCTTTTCAGTACTAGCTCCTTTTTGATAGAGACCCCCAGTCGGTACGGAGGTACAAGCTCGCTTGTTGAAGTCGGGCACCGGCTCTTTGGGTGGCTCAGCAATTCCAGAGGAGCCTCCTGATGTGGCTCAAATTATGGCTGGGTCGCGGTCCAGCCAGCCAATCAACAGTCTGTGAGACTACCCCACAGGATGCCTCGGTCCAGCAACTACCGGGGCCCGGAGCTTCCCCAGCTCGCATTCGCATGTGTAGCAAAGAGGACCCCAGATTATCGTTTCACGGTTCCTCTGAACATCATTTCCAGCTGACATATAAGACCTTAAGCTGTCTCCCCAGAGTTCACGGAGCCATTGCAACACGACAAACCGCCCGATACGAACCACACAGTCGAACCACGTCACATCCACACATACCGCAGCCATGCCGAACGTCCAGGGCTACGAGGCGAAGCACTTCGTCGTAACCTCCCCTACGGAGAACGTGCTCCGCGTCGAGATCAACCGGCCCGAGAAGCTCAACGCCTTCTTCGAGCCCATGTGGCTCGAGCTGGGCTCGCTCATGAACAAGGTCTCGCACGACCCGGACTACCGCGCCGTCGTCATCACGGCTGCCGGCGAGCGGGCGTTCACCGCGGGACTTGATGTCGAGGCCGCGTCCCAGGGCGGCGCCTTGGGTGTCAGCAAGGATGTCGACCCGGCCCGCAAGGCGACACAGGTCAGGAGGCACATTGACGAGTTCCAGGCCTGCATATCGGCGGTCGAGAAGTGCGAGAAGCGTGCGTATTTGTCTATGTCTTTCGCCCAATCTGTAGCCACCCTTGAGCGAACCATGTCCGCAAAGCTGACCAGCATCTCACACAGCTGTCATTGTCGCCATGCACGGCATCTCCATTGGCCTTGCCATCGACCTATCCAGCTGCGCCGACGTCCGCTTCTGCTCCAAGGACACCCGGTTTTCCGTCAAGGAGGTCGACATTGGCATTGCCGCCGACATCGGCACGCTCACCCGTCTCCCCAAGATTGTCGGCAGCTTCTCGTGGGTCAAAGAGGTTGCGCTATCTGCTCGGTGGTTCGATGCCGAGGAGGCGCTCCGTGTGGGTTTCGTGAGCCAAGTCTTCGATAACAAGGCCAAGACCGTCGAGGCTGCTATCGAGTACGCGACTTTGTTGGCGTCAAAGAGCCCGATCGCCGTGCAGGGAACGAAGGAATTGCTGAACCACGCCAGAGACAACACGGTCGCCGACAGTAAGTTGTGGCCTGCACAGCGCTTTGTGACATCAGGAGCTGACGCTAGCAGGTCTGAGATACACGGCCATCTGGAACATGTCCATGATCCAGTGCAAAGACACACAGGACGCCCTGATGGCAGGTTTGAAGAAGAAGAAGCCCACGTTCTCGAAGCTGTAAGCGTGCAGGAGGTGGAACTAGGAGCAGGAGAGAACGTGCTTTTCACATGGCCGCAACAGCAGTGGAACTCAACTTCTGAATGGCCGAGCAATGATCCACACATTCTTACTCGTGCAGGCTGGATGAGTTGAGATATAATATTGGCTGTCAGCTGGTCGACCACAAAGTACATAATTCTGAGCCCAAGGCTGGGCAGTCTTCAGGTGTCATTGCGGTTTCTACTGGAAATTCGTGTTCCAAGTGTTGTGAAGAGCAAATCAGATACTGCTATACCTCTCCTCGAACCCTGAAGCAATGGGCGTCTGCGCGTGTAGTATGCCTACAACAGCGGCGACTGGCTTGCCGAGAGCCGGGGGCGGCACCTGTCATTCCGTCGCCCAGGAGTGTGGCCACGATACTCAGCGCGGCTCAGATTGACCCACGAAGTTTCGACTGTGCCAATATGGCTGGTCAAATTGCCGTTGTGTGCCGTCTGGAGCAATAGCGTGTAGGACATGTGGCGCTAGGCTGACGGTGGCGGCATGGAGCTGGGTATGGGGTTTTAAGGGTCCAGGCGAGATTCCTCAGACATCCCGGTCCGAGTCAGAATCATTGCCCACCACAGGGACCGTCTCAGCGAGGCGCTGTGCAAAGGAGCCGTG
Source organism: Microdochium bolleyi (assembly GCA_001566295.1). Lineage (NCBI taxonomy): Eukaryota > Fungi > Ascomycota > Sordariomycetes > Xylariales > Microdochiaceae > Microdochium > Microdochium bolleyi. The sequence continues at coordinate 243,838 of KQ964251.1, forward strand.
TGAGCCGCGCCGTGATTCCGAAGCTGAGGGGAACGTCTTGGTGGAGACAGGATGGAGCCACCTCAGCGGTAGGGCGAGATCTACGTACCTCCTCTAGCTTTTTCTTGAGCTGGGGGACCATCCGCTCCTGGATGACGAGGTGAGACTCATCGAGGTCTTCGATGATGTACTCATTATGCTCCGAGTCGATGGCGATGATGATAGACTTGATCGATGGGTCACACTCGACCAGCACGCCTAGGGCGAAGCAGTCAATATGGCAGCGATGTGAGTTGGAGGTGCCGAAGTGGGGAGGTTGCGGTGAAGACGACAGGACGGAGTTCCGGCATTGCGAGTGGACAAACCTCTGATAGCGCGAACCATGATGAAGGCACGCGATGCAACTGGCAACAGGGCCGCGTGGACAGATGGGCAGCGCTATGAATGTCCGCAGGCCGGCGGAGAGGGGGGCCCTATGCTGCCACGGTCGAGGAATGGTTTCTGGAGTTGATCAAGGGAGACGGCCAGCATGCCGGAGCCAGTCTGAGTAGGGAAAAATGGACTGGGTGACCAACACGTGAGGGTGAAGCCAACTGGGGTGTCGAGGCCAGACTTTTGACAGCGCTCAGTGGTGATGTAGCATGGGACGTGATGAGTGGGTTAGTCAGCTGCCACCCAGTCGTTTGGTGTTCGGCACCTGCTGGTTAAACTTTGTGCACCTGCGGGTCCAGCAGGACAATGACCATTAGGCTGGGATGCGGAGGCATGCACATCGCAAACACGGCCAGGCCCAAGGTGCGGTGCATACAAATGATGCAGTTGACATTGTAGTTCCGTCATATTCGGTGCTCTGCCCAGTCCACCCCATCATCACCAAATTCTGTCTACAAAACACGGCCACACGTTCCGTGAGCAGAATGACAGGAGACCGTGGGTGGGGCGCCAAGCACTCGACACAGATGCGCTTTGCCGTCGAGCGTGAAGTGCAGGGAACCATGGCTGGTCTGACGTTGAGGGCCGCTGTTGCCGGACCCTGGTGGCGCGGGATGGCTCACGGAAGTTGGCTTTTGACAGGTGGAGGACAGGAAAATTCAGGACAGCATCACGGCGTGCCGGCTTGTAAGGGCGACAAGGGCGAAGCCAGGCTTTGCAAGCCAAGGTTGCCATGGCCACGGCATGATGCCAAAGCTCTTTGACTAACTTGGAACGCTGATCCGGCCGGACTGGAAAGCTGCTCGCCATCCCCGCCGTGCCTGGGGCCGTGGCCGGCAGCTGCAGCCTGCCAGTTCGTCTGCACTGATGCCATCCCATACTGCCGGTCGAGCTGGCCTGTGAGGGCATTCCCACAATCACCCACCTCAGACTCCGCTCAGACTCCGTACTCTGTGCCGAAAGAGACCACGCGGCCATCAGAATTGCATGCGCCGGCAGGGCCGACCCTTGTGGGCCGCGTGTGCGTCTCATTCGTACGAGCTGCGTGCGTGCATGGCCTCGAGCAACACTCTCGAGGCCACGGAGTCGAGGCGAAAGGCTAGAAGGCGACAGGGGGGCCCGCGGCGTGTCATTGCACGTCCTCGACGCCTCAGAGGTGCCGGATATCCGTCAGGCCCGGGTGGTGGGCCCTGCAGCTCCTTGTGCCGTGCTGCCGGGCTCTCCACCACACACCCGCACACACACAACCGCCGCCTTGTCGACCAGAGCAGACAGACGACAGCCCCCAGCACGCACTCGCTGGCTCGCTTGGCCACACGCGCGGCACTCCAGCAGTTCAACGCAAGTGGATGCGACACGGAGTACTGCCGGCCCAATCCCTCTCCGCCTCAGCCATGGCTTCCACCCCTCCGGCCATCACGGCTCTGCCTTCCTCTCGAGCCTCTCACCACCAAGTCGGCACCCGCTCCTGCCATCATTGCCCGTCGAAAGACCCCGTCTCCGCACCCGCTTCCCGGCCTATATCTACCATTCTCGCCCGCCACTCTCCCGTGTCGATCTCCGGCCTCGATCCCTGACACCTCTGCTGCACCTCACTGGCAGCTCTCGGGCTTCGACTCTGCGACATAGCCCCACGCGATCTCGTCCTCGCCGTTCGAGCCTCGATATCCGATCTTTGCTCAACCAAGACTTGCTCCACACATCACATCGCTATCGTCCCGGCTCTGTCTATACTCGAGACGCCTCGCCTTTATCGACGGCACACATAAACAAGGAACCCCGAACTACACGGACGACGTGGGACTTGAGCGCCTGACTCCAACACGATCGGTGTCTTCCACGTCAACAACAACTTGCAGGCCATCCCGCTGTCAAGAACCCTCCCGCTGCTGTTGGCATGGCACCAATGAAGGCAGGCGACGATGCCGACGGCACGCTGTTCGCCGTCCATCCTATGGCTTGGTTCGTCGTGCCCGCGTCCATCTTCATCGCAGCTATGGTGGCCCTCTACTTTGTTCGGCGTCGACGCAACCGCAGGCGGGCCATGAGAGCACAATGGGGAGCAAACGCAAGCAATACGCCAGCCAGCGCCGCACACTACTACCCGAACCCGAACAGCGGAGCCTGGCCTCAGCCTGCGGCAGCAACAGGACCAGCAGTTCCAACGTGGTCGGATAGGGCAAGGAGTTTCGCCGGCTTCAAGCGCAACGACCAAGGACTGAATGAACACGGCGAGGCTCCTCCCGCGTACACCCCAAGCCAGAAGACAAATCGAGCGTCCATGTCGACGTCGAGTTCCAGTGTGCCGCAGACCCGCTACTACGGCATGGCCATGAGCCAACCGCCACCCATGACCAACATCTCGATTCCGATGCCCGGCGGCCCGCCAACATTGCAACCCATGACGGGTGCCGGCCACTACGGAGCTCCAAACGCTGGACCTGCACACCCTCAGTCGGCCGTGGTCCGATGAACATGGCCATGCCGGATGTTAGTCCGCATCCGAGCGTCGCACAAACACAGCACGTGTCTCCTGTGTGACAAGTGAGAGCTACGGCCACTTGTCTAACCAGAGACAACTACATCTTTAATACGCATGACCAGACGCGAGCCAGGCTATGCCGCATGATTATTTGGACATACATATACACACTTTCTACGCACAGATACCATTTGAAGGGTCTTCGACTTGGAGGCGCTTTTTTGCTCGTTCCACAGCATACATTGCACTTGATCTGCATTGGGGCCGGAGTTCATCATTGTTACCTGCATGACATATCACGCTCGCTTTCAGGAGTAGAGAGGTTGGGGTGTGGCTTCAGGGTTAGCTCAGAAGGCAAGATAGCGGGAACGCGCACGCGATCCGTGAATCGTGCCTTTCAGGGCCGCTCAGCACACCACAGAATATCAATCAAAATTTTCACAAACCATGAGTTGCCAAGTCACAGCGAATCCGGTCGTTGGGCTATTCTTGACGTCGATTTGCTCGCCAGTGTCTCCCAGGTACGTAGGGTCCGTGGACGACGGGGCCCTCTGCACGATTGAACCCTAAACCGTGTTACTGGCATTCTAGATTGCCATGGCGCTAATTACATGCCTGCTCCTGAGCCCACGTCATCTGACAAAGACCTGGTCCGCTCCCATGCCCCAGGTCCGACTGCTTTCAGATAGAACATCGTCATGCGCTGCTGCAAGGGACTTTAAGAAGAAGAGTGTAATCATCGCGGAGAGGCAAGAGCTGAATAGACACGTCGGGGTTCTCCCGACCCCGCCCTACTCTCTGTACCCGGGCCAGCCACCTGGGCAGCCAGCCAGCCAGCCAGCCACGGAGGGCCTAAACTGGTGCCAAACCGGGCCGCCGCTAAAAAATGCTTGGTTTCTTACAAAGCTCCCACCAAGGGCCTAACGATAGTCCTGTCGCCCTCTCCAATTGGCGTTGCCGCTAGCTGAGCGGATTTACTGCATGTACAGAAGCCTCGACGGGCCCCTCGGGGGGGCGGACATGCACCTGGGCTTGCAATGGATAAATGTCGTCACTGACGAGGGCTTTGAAGCTTTCCCAGTGGGTTACAGAGGAAATCAGAGGAACAGCCACCACCACAAGACCGGGGCATGGGCTCCGGGAGTTTCCAACAGTACGGAGAGCGTGAGTGCGTAGGGGGGCGAAGGAGCGTAGGGCGTGCGGAGCAGGTGATCCGGCTCCCGCCTTGCCAAGACACCACTTTGGAAACTGAATTCCCGGGGGAGCAGACAAGCCGAAGACGGCATTCAAGACACAGCAGCACCCAATGAGACAGACTGGCTCGACAGGGGAGACGGCCCGTCTGCGTATTGACATCACTTGCGGCGGGCGGGTGAGAACAGCTCCTAGCTCTTTGGAAAGCTGGTCGTTCGGGTAGTTCGGGGGTGTTGCATGGTGAGCGTTGGATGCTTGCTGCACGAATTGGGTGGAGCGACCATCTAAAGTATTCTCTTGGCGGTAGACTCGGGTCCTCTTCAGGCCTCATCGGCAAGCAATTGGCTACATTGGGCGTGTCCTTGTCTTGGTGCTTCGACGAACTACATGCATCGTCTGCCGATGAATTGGACTTCCCTTCGACCATACCTCAAGGGAATGCACATGGGAACCTCATTGTACTGATGTTGGCGAGCTTCGCAATGGTCACTTTCGTCCAGCAGGTTTAGCCAGGGTCACTGAGACCATCATCAAAGGGGTGTGGTTCGGAATGTAAACGGCGTAGCGACCCACATCCCGGGCGCCGCCCTATGTCTTTCTCGGGAGGCATAAGCTTGGTCTTATTTCGTGTCCTCTACCTGGCCAAAGGCGTATGTTCTATGGATGCTCTCTGTGCTCGCCTCCCATCTTTTACTGTTTTGGTCTGCCCCTGAGTTGACTCTCGGACGCTGTCTAGAAGCGGGGAGTGACCTCCGGGGGCTTGTTCTCCAGGACCTTGTCAATCTTGTCCATGATCTCTGGCGTCAGCTTGTCGATCACCTCGATGGCCTTGACGTTCTCAAGCACCTGCTCGGGCGAGCTGGCGCCCGTGATGGCGGAGCTGACGTTCGGGTTCTTGAGCACCCACGCGAGCGCGAGCGCGCTCATCTTGACGCCCAGCTCGTCAGCGATGGGCTGGAGCTTGTTGACACGCTGGATGACGGCGTCCCAGTCCGACTTGCCCGTGCGCTTCCAGTAGCCTGCGATGAACTCGACCTGGTTCTGCGCGAATCGCGAGTCGTCGGGGATGCCGTCCTTGTACTTGCCCGTCAGGATGCCCTGCTTCAGGGGCGACCAGACAGTCAGGCCCAACCCGTGCTCGCGGTACAGGTGCGCGTACTCGCGCTCGACCTTCTCGCGGTCCAGGGCGTTATACTGGGGCTGCTCCATCACGGGGCCGATGAGCCCGTACTTGTCGGCGTACCGCCACGCGCTGGCGATCTCGTCGGCGTCCCACTGCGAGGTGCCCCAGTAGAAGGCCTTGCCCTGGTCGATGAGGTGGTTGAACGCGCGAACCGTCTACTCCATGGGCGTCTGCCGGTCGGGACGATGCGCGTAGATGAGGTCGACATAGTCGAGCTGGAGTCTCTGCAGGGAGGCATTCATGCCCTCGATGATGTGCTTGCGGGACAGGCCCTTGTTATTGACCGGGTTGTCGCCGTTTGCGCCGCCCCAGTAGATCTTGGTCGAGATGACTAGGTCGTTGCGCTTCCAGCCGTACTTCTTGATCGCCTGGCCCATGACCTCCTCGGACTTGCCGCCGGCGTAGCCCTCGGCGCAGTCGAAGAAGTTGACGCCGGCGTCGTAGGCGGCCTTCATGCACGAGAAGGTGTTCTCTGTCGCGGTAAGGGAAAATTAGTATGCTGGTCGTAGGGCCAGTGCGCTCCAGGAAGGTAGGGACGAACAGCCTGAACTGCTCAGTCCGCCGAGGCCGCAGGTGGGGAGGGACTTACCCTCATCGACGTGGCCACCGTAGGTGAGCCATCCGCCGAGCGAAATGGCCGAGACCTGCAGACCAGACCGGCCGAGGAATCGGTATTGCATCTTGTTTTCGGATTCGTTGGCCATTTTTGCTGTGTGCTGCTCTGATTACCGGTTTGGGAGGGGAGTCGAAGGGGACTCTGGCAGGGGAGAGGGGCACGTCGTTGAAGTTTTTGTACCCTGAGGGCGGGCACGCAATACGCCGAGACCAGACGTCACCACCGCCGCCTCCAGGTGCGGCTCGATACAGCTCGAGATCAACCACCTTCCATCTCTGGACAGCCAAACCTCAATTTCTAAGCAAGAAGCCCGAGCCAGTGGAGGAGGAGCCCCTCATCGTCTCGCGATGCTCCAATGGCAAGCCTCGAGCCACCGGCGGCTGAATGCTTAGCTCGAAACCGCGCCGTTGTTCTCGGGATGTGGTTGCTGGGGAAGCGATTGCGGGGCTTGGTTCGGAGCTACCCCGCTCGTGGGTTTCGAAAGACGGGTTGCTGGCGAAATGGAGCCGTACCAGGCGTTCTTTTGGGGAATCCTCAGTCTCCATCTGGAGGTTGAGGGGCCGTGAGACTGCACTTTTACCGTCTTAGCTTAACACGGGCACAGGTATGATGCGGTGAGGGACGCATCCCCAAGATCAAGCTGACCTGGAATAATCCCCTCCGAGTATCGGAAAGTGGGAGTTGACGTAGGCCGCCGGATGAGCAATACGGCGAAGCCACGGGTGGATCATTTGCTCGATAAGAGAATTCGTGAGCGAGTGTTGTTATTGGTTGTGTATTGGGGAAAAGGTGAATACTTGTGTCACCTCAACCTGGAAGCATTCAACAGAGAAGTATAAAGAGCATGGCCATGGGCCCTGCCAGATCGTGTAGGGTAGAGTTGAACCGTCGTTGGCTGGGTCCCTGTTCCCTTGATGCAGGATAGGGAGCAGTGGCCAAGTGGGTCGCTGTCCAGGGCGATTGCCATGGCCCTGGGCTGGTTTTCGCAGAGGTCCACGACTTTGATACCCCATCAATCTCCACCTCAGGTCACGGACATGAACAGAACAGTACTTTGAGCTCGGAAAGCTCATTCATACAGTGAGACTTGGCCGGTGCCCACACAAGGCGTGCTTTTGACGCGTTTGCAAGCTTCAATAGTCCGCAGCGAAACAGGCGGGCCTGCTCTCGAGATTTCGAGGCTTGTTCGAGGTGCCCCAAGTGTCTCTTTTGCACATCATACAAACTCGGGGCCGTGGACTCTTCCAGTACGGCAGTAGCTTGCAGTGGGGGCTGTCTGCAGGCATCGTGCCGTTAGGTTGCGAGACGGCCGCGGCATCTGTACGGCTCGTCTGTCTGTGAGCATATACCATCATGCTACTCTCTGCGCGGGCACGATGTTGTACCAAGGCAGCCATACACAAGGCAATCAGGTTCGGGCTTTCCTCAACACATGCTGCACTTTTTAAACCTACGCCCGGATGCTGGACCAGAAGGGATACGCACAGCTCAGCTTCGTCCTCTACAGCTAAGACAAAGAGATCCGATCCCCTGCATATCCTATTCTGCGGGTCAGACGACTTCAGCTGCGCCTCGCTGGAGGCGATACACCTCGAGCATAGGAGGAATCCAGATCTGATAAGCTCCATCGACGTCGTCGTAAGGCCCGGGAAGCCCACAGGCAGAGGGCTCAAGATCATTCGCCAGCGTAAGTCGACGGTTGTTGCACACCAGATATCTTAAGCCGTGGCTGACGGCTTCGTATGAAGCACCTTTGCAAGGCCTGGCATCTTCCCTCGGACTGAGGATACATGAGCGCGACACCTTCACTGGCTGGAACGTAAGTCTCCCACCCGAGGCCTTGAGGCTTCCTCGTGATCTGGTCCAATGCTGACCTCCCTATTCAAGATGCCACAAGACATCAATCTCGTCATCGCCGTCTCCTTCGGCTTATTCGTGCCCCCACGGCTCCTCCAAGCCGCCAAGTACGGCGGCCTCAATGTCCACCCATCGCTACTGCCTGATCTACGTGGCCCGGCACCCCTTCAGCACACTCTCCTCCAAGGCCGGCAGTTCACTGGCGTAACCCTTCAGACCTTGGACCACCAGACCTTCGACCATGGACTTATCCTCAGCCAGACCCCGGGCGATGCGATGCCGCTCCCCGCGGACTGCACATTCCAGCAGCTCCATGACATGGTCGCGCCCGCGGGAGCCGAGCTGCTTGCGCATGGTCTGCGCGAGGGCCTGCACGTGCCACCACTGCAGGACGTGTCTTCCTGTGCCCAAGCCAAGGCTGCGGACTCTGAGCTCCACCACGCACCCAAGATCCGCAAGGAGCAGAGGCAGATCACGCCGTCCAACCTGGCCATCATGGCCCGGTCCCAGCGCGCCATCGGACCCGTGTGGTTCTTCGCCCGTGATCCCCGTGGTGGTGGTGGGGGGAAAGGCACAGCGAGTACCAAGAACGATATCAAGAGAGTCATCGTCCAGGATCTGGACACCGAGATACCGCCAGCTCTACAGGGTGCACCAGAGTCCGTGGAAAATCAAGATTACGAAGCTGTGACGCTCACGCTCGCGTACGAGGGCACTCCCTCCCACGCGGACACCAGCAACACCCCGAGGGAGAAACGCTTTGAGCACCTCCCGTTGAAAGCGTGGGTGCGCAGGCACCACCACCACCATGGCAGGGAGAACTCGGAGACACCGGGGCATCAGCAGGACCGGGACTACATCTACCTGCCCGACCAAGGGTGCCGCATTAAGCAGGTCACCGTGGAGGGTGGCAAGCGCCTGCCCGCGCGGCTCGCGCTCACAGGGTTTCTGGAGGGTGTGGGTGTCTAAAAGGCTGGCCAAGCTGCTGCCTGCCAAACGCAGAACGCATGATACATGTGGTATAAGGTCCCGCGAGATCCGAGATGGCCCGTCGTGTGTCGATTCGCCTGCCCGGCGCTGCCGTCTCAGAGAAGGGTGTGGAGGCAGGACGTAAAGAAAAGCCCCTGTTCAGGCTTCCTGGCTGCGAGCTGAGCACAGGGGCAGACCGCCTTGCTGTTCTCGTGAGCTGGCTTTGAAGACACAGGCAAGCAAAGGTCGTCCATTTTGGCGCGGGTGGAACGCAGTCATGAGCGTAGAAATCACAACTTCGAAGTCGGAAAAGACCAGAAACAGCGAGCACTGCTGGAGACATGCATCTCACTGGCTGCGGCATGTGCAAGATGCATCGCATGTCGTATCACAGTGCAAGTAGTAGCACAGCCCTGCGGTTGGCATTACAATTTTCTCGTTTCCTTTCGTTCATGATAATAGTAGTAGTGGTGGTAGAGGTGGTGGTACAACAACAAGAGAGCCCCGGAAACCAGATCAGGGGGTGCTCAAAGATAAAATACAAAACAGACCAACGCCAGTTTACTTTCCTCGTTGCCACTTTCCTTCAAGGAAGGGAAATGAAGTGATCAACAAGGTGTAGAGGCGGTCTCGCCTCCTGTCAGGCAAGACCTACGCTCGTTGTTCATGGAGAGGAGGGGGGAAGCTCCCATCATCGGGTGTCCCTCCAGCCAGCGACGACACGATCGTTGTTCGCACAGGTAGAAAGGTCTTTCCTTTGAAGAACCTCATTCTCTCAGAGGTCCTTCTGCATGACCTCCTTGTGGTGCTCGTCGTCGACGGAGCTGCCGATGCTGGACGACGTCTCGGTCTTGGTGAGCATGTCGTCCTCGGCGGGGGCGCCGTGGATGTCCTCCTCGAACACGGGCTCGGGCTCGTTGACCTCGAACTTGGTCTTGAAGTGCTCGAGGTGGTGGTTCACGCCGAAGCTGTTGGACCGGCGACGCACGTGGGTCCAGTTGATCTGCTCGTCGACGACCTCCTCGCATGGGCCGCCCCTATTTTAGTGGAAGGGGAAGTGGTCAGCTCTCTGTTGTACATATGTATATAGTAAAGGGATTTCTGGTATTGGGAGGAGTGAGGAATGATGGGCAACGAGGCAATATATATAAATATCCCCTTATTGTCCACAGAATAGTGTAATGCTGCAAGTCGAACAGATGGAGACGGAAAGAAGAACTTACCAGTTGCCCTTGCCGCCGCCGTTCTTCTTGGTCTTCTTGGGGTCGACGCCCTCGAAGCCGTGCTTGCCAAAGAACTTGGGGCCGTTCTCCACCGGCAGGGCGGTGCCCTCAGCAATGCCGGCGTGGTTCTTGCCGTTGGCCTTGTGCGATCGGGTCACTGATTGCAGACAGAATGAATGATTAGTTCGCAATTTCTCAAGAATGACTTCAACTTCGATGTAGGGAAGCTGCACCGGATAGTCGGATCATGCTGGAAGTGCAGGGGTAGTGCGGGAAGTGGGCTGGCAGGATGTGGGTCTCTCTCTGTGTGTCGCTCCGCCCGGTGGTGGTGTAAGCGGAACGGGCAGAAGAGTTGCTGGGTGCGAGATCACGGCGGAGGCAATCGATGGCAACAAGCCACCAAGTGCGACGATTGGATCTTGGGTGATGGGAAGATGGATGAAGCATTGGTGCTAAAAAACCCCTGATCAGAGGGCTCAATGGCAGGACTTACTGATGTGAGGAGAAAGAGGAGTGGTGAGGTTGGAGTTGTGCTTCGGAGCGTACAGGTCCCAACTACAAGGTCTCACTAGCAATGTCGACTCGGGACAGCTTGTGAAGGCGTCTGCGGGATGGAATTGATGGCAGGCAGCCCCTATTTGATGATTGGGAGGATGGAATGGTTGATGAGTCGAGGTTTGTGGATGGAAGGAGGGAGACGCAAGCTTGGGAGGAGGAGCGGGCGGGGTTGATATGGTCGGGTCGGTCGGTCGGTGGAGGGCGGCTGGTGGAGGTGGTGGTGGTGTCCCAACTAAGGAAGACGGGACTTTGTCGAGTTGGGGTAGGTTTAGGATACCTCTTGGTTGTCGACGATCTATGGAGGAGGGAGGGGTGTGAGGGCGGTTGGTGACGACGAACAGAGAGCCTGTCGGTTGCTGGTGATGGGTTGATGGATTGATGGGATATGTCAGGTACGGAGGATAGGAGAGCAGAATGATGAATAGGAACAGGCCAGTCCTGAAAGTACGAGGGGGAGGGTATTTATTCTACTGTCCCAAGTGTGACGATCTCGCCGCCCAGATCGGAGAGTCAGGGACGGCGGGACGTAAGATGGTCTCTACCCTGAGCTAAGACAGGGGGCTCGGTCGCCTGAGGGTGAAGCCGCCGCCGCGGCCCCATCGACAGGTCCCACGGGGTGTCACTTGAGCATCTTCATCCTGAGCAGTCCCGTCCCAGAGGCCCCAGAGGGCCATAGTCTCGCGGGTCTCACGGGGCTGACCCGCAAGGTTATGGGCGATGGATGTCACAAACGCAGCCGGCAGTCGCGTGACCTTTGCGCAATGCCCCACCCCACTTGCGTCGTCCGACATGGCATGAGGCCCGGCCGATCGTGTCCACCCGCACTGCCCATCTTGTTGCACGGAGTCACGATCCAGCTCTGTGCCTCGAGGCAATCATGGCCGTGTTCCGCTGTCGGAGGGAGCTGGTAGATCGACTCGCTGACGCGTGGCATTGCTGGCGCTGATACTGAATGTGATGCTGTCGCGTGCTCTCACACTGTGGACAGCCGCTGTCCCCGATCTCCAACGGCCTGCCCCCTGCCGTAGAACACTATGAACGGCAGGGGTATGTGGGATGGAATGGCCCCCGAGAGCCAGTTCTCCCTGTGAACGGATCAGACTTGTCCAGAAGGTACTCGAAAGTCCTCGTCCGTCCGCCTAGACCTGGGCTCCCTGGGTTCTGCTGTGGGACGGCACCTGCACGCTGCAATGCTCCCATGCAGGCCTTATGTCACCAGTGGATCCCGTGCCCCACTTCTCCAGGCACTTCCCCGCGCCGGGCCATGCACGCTCTTCTCCCGGGGCAGCCACGCACAGTCGGGGGTGTTCCTTCCAGGGCGGGGGGCTGATGTGTTCCCTGGACCTGCCCTTGTTGCCAGGGGGCACGACCTCAATGCAATGGCTGCACTGCGTTTCCGAGATACTGTGGAATTAGAGGTTGCTAATGGGAGATCTCTATCAATGATCAGCCCTCACTTTGTGTAGATTATTAGGCTTGTCATCCTTGGCAGACAGTCGTGGACGGAGTCGTCTCACCATAGCCATTCCGTCTCGCGGACAGAGCGCGTGCGAGTCGGACTGACTCGGTGCAAGACCCAGCGACATCCCACTGGTATCGGTCGTAGCTAACACAGCAACTGTGCCTGTTCCCCGCTGAGAGGAGACCTCGGGGTGGAGTGCATATCCTATAATGGGGATCCGCAAGCTGCGTACGCTTAGTATATCTCGTGTCTCGTGACCTAGTCTTGGATGCACTGAGCAGAGCGAGAGTATGGCCTCTCGCAGAGTCTTGGCCGACATACCTTCGCAGACAAGGCAAAAGTTGCAACCTCCAGAGCTTGTGCCTACTTTAGCTGAGGTGGCCTCGGGTATTCCCTGCACGTGTGGAATTGTGACTTGGCCATGAAGTCAACAGTCAAGCTCCTTCCTCACTTGATGCCCCTCACTCGGTGTCATTGTCAATACACAAGGTCACGTTGAGTAGAGTGAGGAGTGCCATACCGACATTCCTCCAAGGTCGGACCTGTTCGGCGTTCTGGTCGCTGACACCGAGATAGTGACTTCGAGGTCTTGGAGCCCAAGATCTTAGTCATCGGTCGAGAGAGCCGAGGTGGAGGCTTGCTCCGTGATCGGAAGCGTCGACTTGTGCCTTGCCAGTGATCTGATAAGCAGCGGAGGGCGACCGCTCGACAGCCTGACAGGGTCGCCGAGCCGGCGCGACCGGGCCTAGAGTCCCCACTCCTTTCACGGCGAGCAGGGTCCTGAGCCACCTCAACACCAGACATTTGTCATCCGCTTCCCTTTTTCTGCCTTTCCTGCTCAGCCATTACGCATCCAAGCAATCGCGAGTTTTGGTCCATCTGTATCGCCTCCCATCACGACATATTCTCCCCTTCCAACGACTACTGCTTCGTCAGGGTCTCCTAGATTATCCCGTGTTCGGACTGCACTTCCAAACTCTGCCCGGTATTCTCCAACACCCTCTCCACCCAACCCCAGCAAGTGATTTGCCCCTCCCTTCGTCACGGGCAAAAGTCAGTCCCTCGAACCACCCCACCAAGTTCAGCGGTTTGCGACAAGACATACTTTTCGACACCAGACATTTTCGTAGCGCTCTTGTTGGACCACCACTTATCGGCCTTTCTATCAACATCGTTTCTCTGTCGCTAAAATGTCTCCGTCCACGATCGAAAACGGTCGGCGCACCCTGCTCCTCGCACCACCCTCGATCGCGAGCCACGAAGAGAAACTCAGAGATGTCCTTGCGACCTACGACCGATCCGTGACAGACCTCCAGATGCTCGACCGACTCTCCGCAGGTCTTGTCAACCTCCCGAACGCGACCTACGATCTCATACTCGTCCTGACCGATGCCGACGGCTCCCGATCCGAGTCCACCCTCCTCCTCAACCGCAACGTCTTTGTCAAGGTCGTCTCTACCCTCAAAGTCGGAGGCAAGATCCAGGCGCAGGACGGTTCCCTCATGGGATCTAGCTCCACCCCCGATGCCCGCGAGGCGCTCCTGGCTGGCCTGTCGCCAGGGCCCGATGGGTTCGCCAAGCCCGATGATGATGCCGATGCCGCAGTGCCGCTCAAGCTGTCTTTCGGAAAGAAGAAGAAGAGCGAGGCCGGACCTCCAGTCTCCAAGGTCACGGTTGCGCAGTCCAACGGCCAGAATGCCAGTCTGAATATGGTTCCTCCTGCTGCCAAGCCAGCTGGTGTAGGCTTTGTCGACTTCAGCGACGATTTCGATGCACCCATGGATGACGATGACCTCATCGACGAGGATACACTGTTGACCGAGGAGGACCTCAACAAACCTCTTGCTATCCGTAAGTCTCCATGCTGGTGTAGGATGTGAAGCTGAAAGCGTGGACTAACAGAAGCCATTTCCAGCCGCTGAATGCATCCCCAAGGTCGGCAAGCGCAGACGCGCCTGCAAGGACTGCACGTGCGGTCTGGCGGAGAAGATCGCCGCCGAAGACGCAGCCAAGCGCGCCGACGCCGACACGAAGCTGCAGACCATTAAGCTGGGCATGGACGACCTGGCCGAGGTCGACTTCACGGTGCAGGGCAAGGTCGGCTCCTGCGGGAACTGCTCGCTCGGCGACGCCTTCCGCTGCGACGGTTGCCCCTACATAGGCATGCCGGCCTTCAAGCCGGGCGAGGAGGTCCGCCTGCTCAACAACGACATCCAGTTGTAGACCCAGCAGCGCACCACGCAGCGAAGCAAAAGTACCAGAACACACACACGAAACGCCGCGCCGGCTCCTAAGAGCCAGCACGAGACCTGCAGCATATGCCGAATAGATTCGCATAGGCGCGGGCTGCCCGCAAGATCTCCACGAAAGAAAGCGACACGGCTCGGAGGGGAGGCAGCAGAGCGAGTGTCGTTTGCCGATGGAGATTCAGCACGGCGCATAATGCTTCAAATTCAAGGGCCGTTTGTAAGCGTCCATCGGGCACAACTCGCGCAGGCCGCTCCTTGTTTTCGAGAAGAAGCCTGTTGGTCTGAGCGGCAACCATGTGGAGACTGCATTACGCATAGTGGGTGGAATCTCCGGGAGAGAAGCAGCAGGATGTTCCGATCACAGCGACGTAGAGTGTCAAACCCTCCATTGCTAGTGAGAGCACAGGACAGGACCAGGTTGTTTCTAGGCCCCATACAGTCGAAGTAACGATGATGACCTGCAATCTAGATAGACATTGATCTGAATTGAATACGCAAAGTCATGGACTCGCCAAATTCGTAAATGAAGTAACTCGGCACGCCGTGTATTGCAAATACTGTGAATGCGCTCTCACACGCAAAACTTCGACGGAATGGCAAGTGCCGAGCAAGTATGAACGACTGCTGAGAGCAACCCGAATCACATTACAACGGTTCTATAGATATCTATATGTCTTATGTTGAAACTGAACAAGGCCGAAAGAGCACAAAAGTAGAAGAGAAAACCCATCACAGACACGGCAGACATGCCAGAGGCCCACCTCAGGTAAACTTAACAAATGCATATACGCTTGACACTCGCAAGGAAGGGGTTGGAGGACAGCATAGTGAGTACCATATGCATCATCGCACGCTTGATAAAGGTTGTTTCCCGGACCGCAGCTAGAGAGCAAGGCTGGCCCCGTGGCTTCCGAGATTCCACTTGGGCTTGCATGGATTCCAATTAATCGCTAGAGGGGGGAAGAAGAAAACGTTAGCGAATACACTTATGCGTTTTCTCGGGTGAGATCTCGGTTCGACTTACTAGATCTCCTTGGGCGCCAGGAGGTCGGCCTGGAACATCCAGTGGTTGTCCTTCTCCTCGTCCTCCAGCCAATCATAGGGAAAGACGACGAGGTGCCCCTGGATCATGTCACACAGCTCCTCGGCCTCTGCGCGCGGCATCAGCTCGTAGGGCCCGCCGCGGCCTCCGCTCCGGCTGCCCCGGGTCGTGGCTCTGCGCCTGCGCCTCACGGACCCAGTCGCATAGATGCTGTTCCCGTTGGTCGTCGCAGGTTCGACCTTCTCCAGGCCCGAAAAGGTCGTGCGCCTGTCGGTGTTCTTCTCCTTCTCGTTCTGACTGGCGGTCGTGTCCAGAGGCGCGCCGTCCGCTGGTGGCGGGTCGTAGCTGGGGAACGGGACGTCACCGGAAGCCTGAACTGGTGACGATTCGTCTACAAATGGCTGCTTCTCATTGAGACCGTTCGTGGTAAGCCTCATGCCACGATCTTCTTGGCCTGCTGGTGTCTTCTCATTGACGACTTCCTCGTTTGTGTTGGGCGCGCGGACATGCAACGAGTTACCGCGGCTGCGTTTAGTCCCCGACGCCTTCTCCCCGTGCTCCAGCTCGTTTATAGCTTCGGATGCTGCGCCGGGAGCGCCGATCCCCGGGGCAGCCGCCCCAGAGTGCTCCGTCTCGGCATGAGTTTCTTGCTCTTCCGTCTTGGGCGGCGCCATGCTGTCACGGAATCTAGCCGCATAATCGTCGTACTCAATGTACTCCTTCCAGGTCTTGACCTCGTTGTCGGGCATGCACCTGAACACCGTTCTGTACAGGCTCGTGTTATTATCGGCGACTTGATTCCAAATGGAGTCCCAGAAGGCCGGGCTGATCGGGTCGCGCATGCAATCCTTATCAATCGCGACCGTCTCGACACCTGCTGGGGTGAAGCTCAAAGGCTTGTTTGTTGGCTTCCCAAACTCATCGATGCGTACTGGCGGCCCGCCAATGTCGGTGTCGTCCAGAATCGGCAACGATGGGAGCTCTGTGATATGGGGCAAGCCAAGTTGTGATGTCGTGCGGCGCTCCATCGGCGGCGGTGGGAGACCGCCGTTGCTTTTGCCCTTGTCGTGGTCACCAGCAGCTCGTGAGGACTGCGAATTAGGGCTTTGCGAGGTTCGATCGTGGTGGCCGTGGTCCCCAGCCGCAGTTCGGTGCAGCAGGACTTCACGGCCATTGATAATAGCGGTGTCGCTTCCCAGATCAAGCCCATTTGCCTGCGCTTCTTTCCAGCGGTCTTCGCCGAAGCCCTCAACGTCGCGCTCATGACTTATGCTTCCTTGCGCATGCGGATCTCCTCTTTGTGACTGTCCGGCATGAGAAACGGCGTCAGAGGATGATTTCGAAGCTGCCGACGCGAGACTTTGATTGTCGTCCACTTCTGCATCGTGGTTGAAGCTCCTCCGAGGACCATACGAAGCTTGCGGACGCAGAGCATTGCTTTCAGCACCGGCGGCGGACGTCTCACCGCCCTGATCGTCTTCCGAGTAAATTTGTGACATCTCCTCTTCGTACTGAGCTTGCGCGCTCATCTCAGCCATTCGCTCCTCCTCTGTAATCTCATCGACATCGAGTCCAAGGTGTTCACGCATAAGTCGCATCCGCAGTGTATGCGCAAAACGTCCGACTCTGAACGGCTCGCCACCCATGGTCGACCAGATCATGTCCGTGTCGCGAACAATAGCAGCTGTCTCCGAGTCGCGGTTTCCAAGCATGGATCGCTCATTGATGTTGGCGGATCCGATGAGCGCAACACGATCATCTACAATGATGGTCTTGGCGTGGATGTAGAGCTGCTCGGTAACAAGAGCCTCCTGTGAGCCGATCTTGCCCCATTGACGCAAGCTGAAGAACCGGATGTATTCGTGCGGATTGATACCCGCTTCGTACAGCCGGCCAAAAATCGAGTTCGGTCCCCTGCAGATGCTGCGGTACTGGAACTGCATGATGAGCCGCACACTCGAACCATCAGCCTCCTTCACGGTGTTCTGGAAGCCTGGCATAAGAGGAATAACAATGCAAGCTCGCCACTCCTCGTCGTTCTCGTGGGCTCGGATGATTCGCTCGACCAGGGCATCGCCGATGCGGTTGACCACTCTGGTATTGAGGGTTTCTGTGCTCGTGATGAAGAATTGGTTCTCGATGTACACGAAGTGCTGAGACTCCTCAATGATCTTAACGTATGCATTCTGGATGCTGCACTCGGTGCCATCACGCGAGAGACCGAGAGACCAGTCTCCGGCAGACCGCAAGATCTGAACCTCACATGTCCCGGACAGGCCGAGCGCCTCAAGGTCGGCGTGATTGGCATCGGGTGGTGGGAGGAGGAAAGGCATCGGCCGCGTAGGCTTCCGCTCCCGCCGCAGGTAATTCCACCGCTGCACGAAGTGGCGCGTGAGGTCTCGGGCAGGCTGGCCGACAACTTGCATTGCGATGTCGTGCCAGGGCATTCTGACCGTCTTGCTACGGTCGTACATTTCCTCGTAGGGTTCGTTGAGTTTGAAGAAGTCAAGCACACGAGGGTTCGAGTAGTCTTTCCCGGGGAAAAGCTGGCAATGCTCAGCATCGCGAGGAGTGTTGCCGTCAGCCTCCATGCCCGTGGGCCGGTCGTCCGTCAGCGGGTGCTGCGGGTTGTCCCATCTGCCGAAACAGAGATCTATGCCGCCGACAAAGGCCACATCGTGATCAACGATGCAAATCTTCTCGTGGTGAGCATAGAAGAACTGATTCTTCTTGAATTGGTTCGGAGACCGCTGCACCATGATGTTGTCGTGGAGATTGAGCAGCGAGAACTTGGTATACTCCGAGTCTATAGGAATCGCTTGCTCAACGTTCCGATAGACAATGACGAAGATCTTGACGCCTTCCCTAGCCTTCTTCTGCAACAATCTGTCCAGTCGCCACTTCTGACTGATACACGGAGGCCGTCGAAGATACAACTCGGGGCTGAGCCACCAGTCATGAATGTAGATGACATCTTGCGCCATGTTGATGGCTCGCGAGACGTTCCACATGTAGTCCCGCCCGTCAACGAGCCATTGCGCGAAAGAGTTGCGCCGCACTGGCGCAAAACTCTCGAACCTGTGAGGCTCGTGCCACTGGGTCTGCTTCAGCATGTCCATGACAGACTGCTCAAATTGGCGAAGAGAAGCTTGATTGCGAGAGAACAGGCGGACCTTGCGTTCGGAGGTATATAGCTTGAGGGTGTGACGACTCCCACCAGCACCGTCGTCGTCTGCTGAGTCGTAGGCCGCGCTCTTGCCCTTGTCTTGGTCGCCGTCGGCCTTACCACCGAACCATTGAAGCTTCGTCTTCTTCGGGACAACCCTGAACGTGGGATCTACAAGATAAACATCGTAAATGTTCATCGTTGCTGGCGAATCAACAACAACAATGTAGTTTTGACGAACAAGGAACCACTTCCGACTGTGCCGCTTGATCACAGATGATGGCGTTACAACTCTGCGGAAATCAATTCCCTTGGATGACTGGATATGCAGGAAGCACTCTTTGCCGTGAAAGTTGCCTTCTGCTGCAAGTCTGACGCCCAATGCTGACAGCTCCAAGAAGTGGCAGAAGCGACCACTGTCGGGGCGGAACATGAGCCAATGCGTCATTTCGTGCAGGTATTTTTCCAGTGTTCGCCTCTGTCTATCGACAAGTTTCTTTCTCCAGATAATTGTGTTCTGCAGGGCTGCCGACGCTTGATCTGCTGCCTCGAGGCCAGACGACTGCCGTCGCATCAGGAGTTGGTTGATCCGCGACTTCTTCCGGATTCCAGGGCCCATTCGTCTGTCGTTGTCACTTCCCGTGGCAGCTGCATTATTGGCCTCGTCAGCTGTCAAATGTCCATCTCCCGGTGTCTCGCTATTTGTCCGTGTCGGGGGCGCAGGGAGCTTCTCTTCATCACTAGAGGAAGCCATGTTGCGGCCGTAGGAGAAGACAGGAAACTCTCTTTTCGGCCAATGAGGCTGTTTTGGACGTCTGCGCCCGGTTGTGGCGGCCTGGCTGGCTCGGTCGATTTTGTCTGTAGCTCTGTACTTGAAGTGCATGTTCTGTATCTCTCGGATCGTGCGGGTAACGGTCCAGCTCATTCTACTGCTTCCACTGCCGTACTCGAGAGAGATGTCGAAGATGGTGTGCTTCTCTGATTCCCCGCCGTCCTCCGAGCGACTGCCGGTAACCCGTAAGTTGAGCTGTTCTAGCAGTACTGGTATCCTTCGGTTGCCATTGTCGTCTCGCTGCAGCATGCTGGCGAAGATGACCACCGCTGGTGTGACGGCGCGCAACTCTGCCATGAGCTCAGCAGACTTGTAGTAGTCGATCTGGTCGTGTTTCCGCTTGCCCAAAGCCTTGAGCGTGTTCTTGACCTGCTTCCACTTCTGCACACCACCAGCAAAGGTCGTCTTGCGATCCGCGCCGAAGAAGGGGCGGCGAGGTGCGCTGAGCACGTCTCCATCAGATGTGCCGCCGCCACCTGTACCGAACATCTCGGAGATCCGTCTCCGGTGGCCCACGGCGCGCGTGGCTGGACTTTCGACATCATCCTGGTTCCCATTGAGGTGCCGCTGTGTGCCCAACCAGGAGCTGCCACGGTTCCAGGCTGGACGCTTGCCAGTCAGGTGGTCACGGCCTTCGCCCTCTGATAGTCCACCACGGTGCTCTGCGGCCTCTGGCATGGTTGATCTCCTAATCAGTCCTCTGTTCCGTGCTGGGTGGGGAGACTCGAGATCGTCGGGGAAGCGCGGTGTGCTGGGTGCTGTCAACATTTCCAAGGGTCGGAATGGTCGTCGTGTTCGCCGTCGCTTCTGTTTGGGGGTCTCTCCAGGCGCCACGCCCTCGTCGCCACTTTCTTCCACATCTGCGTCCACGCCATCCTCTTCGTCGAGAGTGTTCATGCCTTGGGAGCGAGATGCACTGGGGGTCGCAGGCACGGACGAATCGCGTTCGGGCCCATCGGGACCTTTGGACGTCTGTATCTGACCCGAGCTTCCAAGCGTGGACTTCAGGCGGGAGATCCACCGCTCGCTACGAGACCTCGCCTCCGCATCGTCCCAAGACGAGTGGCGTGAATGATTGGCAGGGGCCTCGACCATGACGTCGGACCGGGCGAACTGCACACTTCTCCTCCCAGGTGAGGTTGGGTCTGCGCCTATGTCTTCATCCTGGCTGGGCACGCGGATCTCCATGAGCCGTTTGGGCACAGCTGACGGTGGTGCATCTGGCGTCAATGCACTGCGTATGGGGAAGTGGTTGTCATGGGGGACCCCGCCGTTCAGGTAGTCGGAAGGTTCTCTTTCAGCGTGTCGGTGCAAGGACGATTGTGTGGGTGTCGCGGGGAACGGTGAAGAGGTTGGGATATCGGCGGTCGAGAGAGACTGGGGAATCTGCAGCAAGGTTGGGTCGGGGTTCGGAATCCGTGTCATTGGGGACACAGAGTCCTCTCTGTTGATGTCGGCCATGGTGGGAGAAGGATCGTATCGGTTGTCGGCCGCGGTCACGATCGATCAACGCCGGACATGAACACGCTGCGGCTACTAGCGCGTGGTCCTCGTCAAACCGAGGTGCTCGAAACTGCTGTCTGCAGAGGTGGATCGCTAGGGAATCATGCCTTGCTGGTGACAGAGGGCAAGGGGAGTAGTCGTGGGCGAGGCTCGGTGGTGTCCTAGCAGTGGTGATGGTGCCAAGTGGTCGTGTGGAATGGAGCTGCAGCGGACCTCGAGCGCCGCGGTCAGCCGGTGTCTTGGGCTGTCGAGCAGCGCGTGCCAAGCAGTCGTCTGCGTCGGGCTGAGTGGTGAGACGGCAAATTGGGGGTGCAGCGCTGACTTGTGCGACGCGAACTTTGCTCACAGCTGGCTGTGATGAGAATGGGTGCAGCAACGAGCGTCCGAACCTGATCCCGGCCGTAGTCGTAGTTAAAGGCTCCCCTTTTCGAACAGCTTGGACAGGGGAGATCGCGCCCAGCGAGATTAGCCTGCCCGGACGGCACTGGGGGCTCTGCACCATGACACCGCGATGGCACTCCCGCCCCGCCTGGTGGATCGCCCTTTTAGCTTATTTCAGGGCCCCATTGTTGTGCATGGCGGGTGCAAGATGCAGAGATCGCCCAGGGTTTACGCTACGTGTTGCGGCGGCAGTCATGGGCAGGGCATTGTGCATTCTTCTGTAAGCAAAGATTCAAGGAGCTGTTTTCATTACTTGACATATGCCCACGCTGTTCACTTTTAATCCCGAGGGCATCGTATGCTTTCCATCTCTGGCGTATATGACTATATATACATGCTCTAGGGTACATTATATGATTGTACGTATACTTTATGCTGAAGTCTATTCCCTTAAGGGTTTGCAGCCCTCTCTGTCTCCTGGGTATATTTCCAGTCACGTTTCCTCATCCCCATCGAGCCAGATCTCATGACCACTTCCTTCTCTGACGAAGAAGCCAATCACAACCCCACAGACCGCCACGCCTGCCAGGCCCCAGAAAACCGCGCCCACGACGTTCCCCTCCAGCCCGAGGCCGTACAGCCAGCCGCACAGGATCGGCCCGATCGTGCGCGCCAGCGAGCTCGCGCTCTGACCCAGGCCGTGGACGCTGCCCAGCACGCTCGGGTGCGGCGTGCAGTTGTTCACCAGGATCGTCTGCGCCGGCAGCGCGAACGTGCGGCCCGTCACCTGGATCAGCAGGATCCCCGTCAGAGCCATCCACACGGCGGCGCCCGTCTTGGGCTCCGGGGGCGGACTCGTCGAGGGCACGACAGCCAGGTACGGCAGCGTGATGTATGCGAGCGGGAAGAGGAACATGGACATCCTCCACGACCGTACCGTGCCGAACCGCGAGGACAGCCACGGATACAGGAACAGCTGCATGGTGATACCGATCGCCCCGACCAGTGCCATTGCCAGGCCGACCGAGCTCGGCTTCAGCCCGACTCCACCTGTAAACCGGAAAGGCAGACTCGGCGCCAAGCTGGGGTCTTTCTTCGGGTCGTATACTGGTGTCGACAGGAACACAAAATACAGTGAGTTGAACGTGCCGACGTGGAACGCAAGGAAGAAGTGTGCGACAAAGGTGAGAACCACGTTGGGAATGAAGATTCTCCGGAACGGGAGTCTTTGGGTATAGCGTGGACGCTTCCCCTTGCTGGCTGCCTCGTCTGTGTTTTGGTCAAGCCGTTCTTCCAGAGAATCCCGTGGAGTGACTGAGGTCATCTCGAAGTCGGTACTGGCAGTGCTTGAGCTGGCGTCTCTAGAATGCAGAGGTTGGTAGGCAATACCAGTGCCCCGGCTGCGGCTGCGGCTGAGCCAGCCCGTGAGTTTGTTGCCGAGCATGATTCCGTAGTCGGGCATGTCTGCCCTGTCTTCGAGAGTCTACAAGATAGGTGAGCAACTTTGAACTGAGGCTATGTTAAACTCAGAGCACTCACTTCTTCCAGGAACAACCAGGTCATTATTGTTGCGCTAAGCATGAACAATGCACTTAAGATGTTCGGCGTCGCGTAGGGAAACTTGACCAGGAAGTCAATATTGCCAAAGACACCCGGGTAGGTCCCTGCGGGATCCGATAGGACGCCTCCCAGGACCGGCCCGATGATCACGCCAATATTGAAGCACATCGGCAGCAGCAGAAACGCGCGCGACTGGTACCTGTGCGACTCGTTGTGTTAGCGGAGTCGCTCTCACTATTCAGCCTGGCTGGCACTCACTTCTTTTCCCGCACAATTTCACTTATCCTGGAAGTCGAAACATGTCAGTACTCAATTGCCGTTCGCGCCTTGACTTTGCGGGCTCACATTGTGCGCAGAACCCCGATATTTCCGTTAGTGGCACCCCCGAGAAGTCTGAAGAACAGAGCTTGCCAGAAGCTGGTGGAGAAGCCAAACCCGAGACAAGAGATGACTACATGCGAGAATGTGAGACACGGCTGCAACAGTTGTCGGTATTCGGAGTGACTTACATGTGCCCAAAAGGCCAATCAGGATGACTGTTTTGCGGCCGGCGCGACTCGAATCGGCCACACGACCCCAGACCATGGCCGTCAGGAACTGAGCCGCCGTGAAGCTGGCGTGCAGAACACCAGCCTGCCCCGAGATGACGGCATCGGGCAGTGTCGGATCGAACCACTTGAGCTGGTAGAACATGTACGACTGCAGCGAGGTCTGGACGAGAGGCTCGCTGAGCCTGGCCATGGTGATGACAAAGAGCTGCTTCTTCTTTGGCAGATCCCGCCAGCCAACAACCTTCTGGGAGCTGCGGCCAGACATCACCGCTGAAGCCCCCCGGCCCCTGCCGCCGGACCCGAGGCCGGTTCGGGTGTCCGCGGCTGCCTCAATCGCATAGCTATTGTGGTTGTGGTGACGGGTCCCGGGTGGGACTGGGTCTCGGAGCAGTCGGCGGGCGGGTTGTCCGGAGTCGGAGTCGCTGTCGTGAGCCCCGTCTACATGGTGTGGGGGCGAGGCACTGGGTGCACTCCGATTGTACTGATGGGCTGGCACAGTCATTGGCCAGGGGAAACTTGCTTTCACATCTGTCACGCGTGGCAGAGCAAGAGTCAAGATGTGGACGGCGTGGTCAGAGGCGAGGAGGAAAGAAAAAATGGAAGAAGGTCTTGCTGCCGTGTGGGGGCGAGCGAAGATGATGAAGATGGCTGATTATGTCAGGCCGTTCGCGGAGGCAGGCGGTCCGTGATTGGGCGATAGGGCTCTTTTGGGAAATGCTGCAGGCACGGGTGGCCGCCTGAGGTAGCATCGGGCAAAGTTGACACGCATCACTTTGCAATGGCAGACGCAGCCTCGACGGGAGAGCGAGTAGGGGTCGAACTCTTTCTGTGTCTCCTAGACTACAAGGCTGACTTGACGGCCACCTCCAGATGCAGAAGCACCGGAGACAATGGACAGCTCCGCCAACCTCAAATACATGATTATGTCAGCCACTCGAGTGTCTCGGATGACCACACACGTGTTTTGCTCGTCACCCTGTCTGCTCTCCGCGCAATTCGAGAACCCGTGATTGGCGAATCAGGCCGCACGATAGTGAAATGATGCCCCCGGGATGCCCCAGGAAGCTCCAGCCCACCTTTGCGAACGCGCCAAGAATGGCAGGACCCCTTCTTCTCTGGGGAACGCGCCAGGGGTGCCCAAAGAAGTCGAAGCGAGGGACCTCGGCTTTTGCGAAGCCACCAGCACCTGCACCCATGGACGCCGTGTCGCATCACGCCTCGTCCGGTCTGTCCCCGTCCGCGGCGCCGCCTCAAGCCCACACCTCCCCTCCGCCCTCGTTCATGCAACCCCATCTTGGGTTCCTCGGAGTGCGAGCACATGTCTTCTGCCGTCCTCCCTTGTCCGTAGTCATTCCTTAAAAGGCTTTGCTTTCCTAAACGTCCCGGGCATTTTCGGCTCACTCGTGTCACCCACGGCACCTCACCCCTGGCAGACCAAGCAACCTCACATTATCGACCCAAAGACACTGCTTTAATAAGACAAGTAGAGACCTCGCTCGCCAAGTCGGAACCGTCGCGCACCTTCCCAGTTTGTTTCCACGCAACCACAGCTCTACCAAACACTCCCTACCTCACCAATACTTGACCCTACCAACCGGACAACGACAACGACAGCGACAGCGACAGCAACCAAAGGAACCCTCCCCAAAACAGCAATCATGAGCGGCTCCTCCCCCAAGACCCTCGTTCGGGTCGACGACTTCCCCCTCCCCTCCCGCGCCAACATCCGGGGCATCCTGGCCAGCGCCGCGCTCATGTACGCCTCGGCGCGGCCCTCGCTCCTCGAGCCGGGCTCCGTGCTGCACGACCGGCTGCTCGCCGGCAGGGCCCAGGCGACCAGCGTCTCGCGCTGGGCCCAGCTGGGCCTATTCTACTTCCTCTTCGGCGCGCACACGCTCGAGATGCTGGGCTTCGCGTACGTCCGCCTGCGCAGGCACGGCGTGCCCATCTTCAGCGTGCTCGGCTTCAAGTGGCTGCTGTCGGTGTTCGTCGGGGGCCAGTACGCGTGGGCGCACTTCGATGAGGTTGTTGCGAAGAAGGCCATCGCGGGAGGCCGGGCGAGGTGAATGTATGAATGTCGGTGGGCGACGACGAGAGAGCGGGAGGAGGGGTGAGGTGGTGTCTATCTCGAGTTGTTGTTGTTGTTGTGGAATGCAAATACCCATGGAGACGGCAGACGCAGCAGACGGACTGGAGGACAGGAGAAGCATTGATTCACCAATAGTCAATGAAGCTTAATGATAGAGGATCGATTTAATTACACATTCTATAGAGCGCCGCCATGTTGCACCTCGGCACGGCTTTATGCACAGTCCAACTTGTTCGTCTTCGCCGCCACAATAGGTCTCTTGCCCGTTACTCATGACTGCATCGCAGGCCAATCCGTGTGCCCACCCGCAAAGAAAGTCTACAGGATTTCCAGGGCTGTTCCGCCATCGTCTCATCAAGGGGTACGCAGAAGTGAAGAATGATCCAGTGAAGAAGGACAAGATCGCCATGGACGCCGTCCCTTCATATAACGCCGGGTATGCTCGCCTATAAAACAAATGTATAAATGCAGAAAGAGGTCTGTATGACCGATCGAATGCCGGAGACACCTCTGATTAGACCCCAAGCGCCACGACTAGTAACCACCGTGTCGTCTCGCGCGGCCAGAACCAAGATCGATGCGGCTCATTTCCTGCATCAGTGCCCAGTCGCCACCGTTGCCCGAAGGGCCTTGCTCATAGCTGACTGGGCCCATGCCGCCGCTCATGACAGGGATCTTGGCTGGAATCGGCGGAGCATTACCATAGCCGGTGCGGGCTGCGCCAGAAGACGATCCGTAAGGGACCACGTGGTTCTCGTAGTCAAAAGTGCTAGCTCTGACCAGGGCACGAGGCGGCGTACTGTTGCGGTGGTGCGCAGAGGCTGGGCCGAGAGGGGACGATCCGCTTGAAACAGGCGCCGGTAGTGCTGACGCCCGGTGCTGCTTCTTTTGCAGCCTGTTCCTGCCAGCCGAGTTTGGCAGAGGCGCGGGTGGCTCGCGATCCATAATGGCTAGCGGCGCAACTGCGTGCGCTGACATTGGCGCCATAGAATGAGGCCTGACTGTGACACGAATATTCTTATGGCCTGAGGCAGGCATAGGATGAGCCCCAGAAAGTGCTGGGCGAGCGCGGTGCTCCTCGGAATTGTGCAAAGGCTTTTTCGGCTCCGGCTCGGGTGCCCATGTGTCCTCGGGCAGGTGGTCCGACGGATCGACTTCGCGGCCATCGTTTGTGACGATCTTGCCTTGGGGGTTTGTGTAATGCTGAGCTGCTGCGCCAGAGTCCCGGGCGGAAACGACTGAAGGGTTCAACTCGTCGTAGTCGTCTGGGCCGAATGGCACGCCCGAGAGCCTGCGACCATCGCTCCTGTCATCGGCAGGAGGGGGCGCTGGGCTGACTGACTTGCGTTTGATGGTATGGCTTGGGTTTGGGACGGGAGATACTCCTCTGGACCTCTGCGAAGCCACGAGCGCAGATGAAGGCGAGGTAGACTCGCCACCATAGGCCGGCGGGGTCCGGCCATAGGTCCTCGTGTCACCATGATACTGGCCATGCGATGAGGCATGGCTGTTGTACTGCATGTGATCCTCTTCGTGCTGTCTCCCACGAGTCGGGGTCGCCACGGGTACCGGCTGCGTATACCGTCGTTCGCGCCTCCGGTCCTCATAAATGCGATCGGCAATCTCCTGCATGGAGGGGTCGAAACCTGGTATCAAAGTAGCAGGAATCGATGCTGCGGAGAAGTCGGCCGACCGCTGACGACCGCGCAGGGCTAGCTCGTTGCCCTGGCTGATGTAGGAATCCTGCGAGTAATCCGGCGCGGGTAACGCTGACATGCTCGCATGAGAGTACCCCCGGGGTACTATGGCGTTGGACATGGACCGATTGTCCGGATTATCATAGGATGGGGATTCTATTGCAAGAGGTGACGGGCTGTTTTGATAGCGGTTAGATATCGCGCTGCCCCGGCCACCGATGTTCAGAGGGGCAGGACTCGTAGACATGTAGAGATCATGATCATCCTCGAATGCGGGTTCATAAGATGAGCGGCGCTGATAACTCGTACGGGGGTTTGGAGGTGTGCGGACTTCTTGTGGTTGGCTACTTCGGGCTTTGGGCGGCGTCCATGATTCTGGCACATCTTCTACTGTGGGCTGCATGGGGCGACTATGACTCTCATACGCAGAGTCGTACGAGTGGTGGCGAGGTGGAGAGGGATGATGATAGTGATCCGAGTCGTGATACTGCGTCCCGTTTGGCACTTCTGGCGCAGAGTCGTATGGACGGTAGGCTGGCCGGCCAGGGTAAGGCACTGTAGAAGCCGAGGGCGACGTAGCGATGGAGTGCCGGTGAGCTTCATTGCGAAGTACATCGTGACGCATCATCGGGGGAGTAGCCTTGTGTGGGGAAACATCGAAACTGGCGCGGTGGACCATCTCATGCGATGGCACGCTGCCACCCCGGCTGCGATGGGCCGGCGGAGGCGGCGGAGGCGCCTGCTCGATAGCACCAAATGAGTGACGGGCTGCACGGCCAAGCGGCGGAGGAGCATCGAATTCTGAGAACCCCTGCCCATATTGCAACCGCTGGTCCTCAACACGAGGCGGGTTGTACGAGTTCTGAGCGCGGTGAGTTTGCTCCTCATAGCTACGCCTTGGCGTGATGCGTTGAGCATCGGCATAGTGGTGATCTGGTCCAGGAGAGCCGGCAAAGTCTTCACTCGAACGCTCTTGTCTGACTTGCGGCGGATTCTGTGCATACTCGATAGCTTGGAGCGGCGACTGTTTGGGCAGCATAGATCCTGGGGCTGTCGGCTGCGGTCGTGGCCCGGACTCGACACGTTCCGGCAGCCTTCGCGGCCCAGACTCGACGCGCTCTGGCTGCTTTCGGGCGTTCGGATCCGAGGGCAGAGGCCGTCGCTTGACCATGGGTTTCGGGCCACCGGGAATGCCAGGACTAGTACCGTCTGCGTTGTCGCCTCTCGAGGCAGCAGCTCTTGGCGCAGGGACTGGCTTATCGGGTTTTGGCCTGCTATCGTAGAAGGTGGTCTCTATCCGAATCTCTCCCGCGTATTTGCCTTTACAGTTAAGAGTGTGCCAATGATCGTTCTGGCCTCCGCCCGGCACAATAATATCGCGCAGGTCTATCCATGTCTCGCCAATCAAGTCGGTCTTCTTGTCGTCGTTGAACACGGACAGCTTGAGCTGATAGTAATCTGGCGAATCGTGTACGTCGAAGCGGAGTTCTTGGTCCCTGTGTGATTCCTGGAGTTAGCAAGATGTTGTCAAGTCTCGAATGGATAACACGTTTGGCACGTACCACCTCGGAGTCTGTCCGCCACGGATATCCGTGGTGGTCTTTTTAGCCTCCTTGCCGAGACGCGCGGCAACATAGGGGTCCTGTTTGCCGATTGTCTTGCGGTTGGGCAGGTTCTTGGCGCGATCGACGATGAGGACGAGAGTGCCGATGTCCGGTCCGTCAATGCTCATGTCAGAGAAGATGCCGGCGGTGTGCATCCCGCTCAGGGGGTTGGCCTTGGCCGCCATCGCGAGCGACTGGTTGTAGAGTCGTGCTTTGCGATGCGCTCGTTCAGGTCCGTATCATGGGTGCAGAGCCGGCGAGGTGTGAAGTTGCGTGCTTGCTGGTGTGCGGCGATTGGTGTCGCGGCTGGATCGTGCCTCGTGTTGGTGGTGGTGTCGGGCAGCCTGGCGTGGTTTTGGCCGATGCGTGGAATCGTCGTCACGATGCAAGCGAGCGAAGGCAAGCCGAGGCCGCGAACGGAGGCGAGGGGTCGTGCCGAAGAGCTGGAATGCGCGTGACGCAATTGGAAGTGGGTTGCGAGAACAAAGGGTCCGCTTCAAGCAGCGACCGTTGCCCAAGGGATCAACAATGGGACCAGGCCTGGGCTGGTCGGTGACAGGCGAGCAGTGAGCGTTGTAGGGTGAGGAGTCGGCGTGCGTCTCCAGCCTAGGGATGTGTAGGGCTAGGCGTGAAGAATGCAGAAAGGAGAGGAAAGGGGAGAAGGAAGAAAGAGAGGCGCGTCAGGAGCGCTGGAGGATGGTGAAAGCGGCAGAGCCGTGGCGTTGTGAGCTGCTGTCTGCAAGTGCATTGCGCCCCCTCCATTTCTCGAGCTCGCCGCAAGCACTTGTCGAGGGCACCTAAATAAGACGGGGTGCCTGTGCTAGCCCGTGGTGGCTGGGAGCCGCGAGGTTGGGGCTCCCTGCTGGGCAGTCCTTGCTGACCTGCAGCCAGGGATGCAGGGGGCCCGGAGCGCCCCGCCCACGCCGCTCCCGGCGATTGCTGCACAGCCAATCACCCCTCCCAGCGCCGGTGCCAATATTGACACCACGCTCGTCGCAGCAGCAACCACGCCCGGGCTCCGCCTTCCCTAGCGCCAACCACTTCCAATCTTGGATGCTGCAGCGCCATCGACATCTGCAACACACCCCGTTGCGCACCATCAGCCTAGGCCAGAAACATCACCAGCTCGCTCGCCTGGCGTCACGGCGCCGAATCATCTCGAACAGCCATCATCCTTCCTCCCAATGCATTCCCGTGCCAGCTCCGTGCTCCCATGACGGCATGTCGGCGCGGCCCAGCATCGAGCAAGTAGACAACAGGGATCTCGAGTCGTTGACGCTGCAAGTCTCCAATTCACGTCGCACTCCGCCCAGACCGATCGATTGTCATGATGACGCCCATGTCCTGCAGGAGCGGGAATCTCGGTGCCTGGGGAAGCCAAGGCTCCGAAGCACGCAAGCAGGCAAAGGCATAACAGCCGAGTCTGGCGGAGTACATGCACACTGCAGATCGCAGACGAGCACTGCCGGTCAGCGGAGCGTTCTTGGCTTCCTTTGTAGACTGCTGCAGTCTCTCAGGCTTGTCGGAACGCTCTGGAAACCCCTTGCAGAACAGGCGACGCAGGGCTCCGCTCGCTTCAAGTCCACAAGTGACCCGATGGGCTGTGCAGAGCCAGTTTCGTGGCGGCCATCGAGTCGCGTCGCCAGCACAGCCATAGTGCGGTGAATTCGAGCATCCTATTGGATCTGGCACGCCAGCGATTCAGCTCCTCGGGCGACTCCGAGCTGTCGCCAAGAATGCCTTATTCTAGCGCCCAAGTTTAGAAGCCCAGTGTGGCTCGTCATAGGCTCAACTTTAACAGTAAGTCTTAGATCGAACAGTCCAAGAGTTTCCCGCCAGCCACATTTACGAATGCACCGAGACAGAGTGACGGGGTGAGTTCCAAAGGGTCTGTTTCTGAGCAAGGGCGATGCAGATGACAAGATCTCCGCCAATCCGAGCTTTCTCGATGCCATGTCTCTCCGACCAGTCCCCACGACAAATTGTCGCTTTGACATCAGTGTGCTTGAATAACACAAGATCATCCCGACCACCGTCGAATTTGTTACACAACTCTACTTAATCCCTGACCACACAGCCCATAACCTCACAAGCTCTTGGATTCTAGTATAGGAAAGTGCTGTCATCACTTAATGGCACTCAATACGTACCGGGATGTCCCTGGCTCACGATCCTGACGTGAATGTATTAGCGGAATTAGATCCCAAGAAACGGGGCTGACGAAGCAGCACAACACCTAGTTTTTCCCTCGGCTCCTGTGTGAAATCTGGGCGATATACAGCCATGGGACTTGCAAGTGAGGCGTCCATGTGAGTACTGCATGTGCCTGATGCTTCGAGTTCCCTGTCAAGAACAACCAGGTGCTCTTCCAGCCGGCGGTGTCTCCGCCAAGTAAGGCTGTAATGACGTAGGACCTGAAAGGCATGGGCGTCCAGAGTGCTCTAGCGACATTGATCAATTCCTGCCGACCAGACCTAGGGTATGCTGCGTTGTTGAGTCCTCCTATAATTTTGAAAGACATTGCTGTTGCCGTCGGTACTTGGGTGGAGGATGTCGGGATGCCCGCGTCAAACTGGCCAGAGTCAATAGTCGGGATCATATTACGCGCGGTTCCCGAACCAGACTTTCGAGGGCCCCTGTGCTGTTTCGGAGCCTTATCTTGGTATGGCGCTGCAACGAGTCTGATGAGGATCTCTCGTTTGCGTACATATACGGATCAAAAAAGGTGCTATTGCAAGTAGCGTATACATCCAGTGCCGTGGGGGTGCGGTGCCCCTGATAGAACCGGGGACCCCTGGATGAATCGTTGCGGACGGAGGTGAAGGCAAGAGTCTGTTTTTTGGCCTTCCAGCGGTCCATTGAAAGAATCGACGCCGTTGTAGAATGTGAAACTGAATTACAATGACGTTTTAGACAATCAGGGGGCATGAGTAGTTGCCAGGCATTGCGGCCCCGGAGGACTGGTTCCAAGGTGCATTTGTGGCGCCCCATTGGCGCTTGACTGAATCAATGTTGGTGCATTCCAACAACGCAAGCTCCTTGCAGAGCCTGATTGAGAAGCCGGGTATTTACAGTCCGATGTGCTTCGGAAACCAGGCATCCTCTTGGTTCAGCCTGCTAAGGAATGGAGTACCCAAGGTAGGGAAGCTCGGAGTCTAACGACAACAATACAATATACGATGGTTTCGGGGCAGATCTCCATGTAGTTGATTATATTGACGTCTGAGAACAAAACAATGGATTCAAGATGGCGGGATTGGGATGTGAACGATTCGATTGTGTCTTGCTGTTCGGGGCTACCCACGGTCTGCGCCTGCCTGAAACACGGAGCATGACGACACGGTTCGAGCCCAGAACCGGCTTAGTCATTCAACATGTGCTCGAGCCAACCAGAGTCCGTACACGCGGCTCCAAAAGTTGAACCTCCTGCTCACATCAACCATCTCCAAGGCCCATACACGACATCGTCCGTATCTGCATCCGCCGGTCGTCATGTCAGACTCAGATACTGTGAGCCAGCCGCCTACGCTCAACTATGTCGCAGGCTTTCTGCTAGTCGGAATCGCCTGGGGTTTCACCACTCCCTTCATCCGCAGGGCAGCCAAAGATCACAAGCCCCCAGCACATCCGCTTCTCGCCGAAGAACACATCAGGTCCAGCTGGTTGAAGCGACGTCTGTACGGGGCGTTCTTTGCCGTGGCTGACCTGCTCAGGAACCCACGATACGCAATCCCGTTGCTCATCAATCTTACTGGCAGTGTCTGGTTCTTTCTGCTCATCGGGCAAGCAGGTAGGGAGCTCATGACCCTTCTGGGAATTTTGGCATAGACTGACCATGCTGCGCGCACGCAGAACTGAGTCTGACTGTGCCTATTGTCAACACTCTGGCGTTCCTCTTCACAGTATTAGGTGATTGGTGGGTTGACCGCAAAGTCATAAGTTTGGGTAAGTCTTTTTGTGGGCTGCGGCTGCTCTCGTTCTGCTTTCGAAACTCGATGTTTAACACTCTCTAGAAACATGGATGGGGATGGGACTGTCCCTCGGAGGGATCGGCTTGTGTGTGTACAGTAAAACAGGGCGGTAATGAGTCTTGCCAGCTCTAGCGGCGAAGGCAATCGCTTAACAGCAGCAAGTCGAGTTCACATGCCATTCTGCAACAGCCAAATGGTCCTTGCATTGATATCCGATCGCAATGGTGCCAGCTTCGAATTTACATTCTTCGCGGCTCCCTGCCTGGTTGGGAAGTGACCCTTCCAGAGTTTGGCGAGTTGCCGGTCAATTTGCTGAGCCGGCAGCGTTCAGGGCTTCATCTTGTTACGCGACACTGGACCAAATCTATTCTGGAAATGTCTACACGGCCATGCCACAAATTTGAGCTGCTGCCCCATTATCACGGAGCACCGTGAACTTGTCATGGCAACGTGATGCAGCCACACCAGGTTCTCGCCTCTTTACACCGATATCAGCGCCATGAGACTTCCATCATTCTTTATCTAACGCCGATATCGATCGAGCTTTGGCGGAAATGCCGCGCGCAAAACACCACGACGGTCCGTGCTCGTAGTATTACCATGCGCACGGCGGATCTCGCCGATGATGAAACAAACGTCAAAGCACGACCCGCACAGCTCCAGAGCTCCGTTCAAGTCATGAACCCACAGCTGCAACAGTCAAGACTCTCTACACAGCAAAGCGCGAACGGATAGACCCTCGGGGACGCGGTCGGACATACAACCGTGTCGTATAGTTGGAACCGCGCCACGGAAAGCTCTTTGCGTTCAGATCGCCCGGACACGTTCCCACGAAGCACAAGGCTAGGCTTTCGCGGCGCGTGCAGTCTCACACGGCTCTGGAAGCCGCCAACATGGACGGCTGTTCCACATTGTACGGTGTTGCGACAAACAGCGTCCTTTAGTGTGTTGAGCATTGAATGAAGTGTTCGTCGTTTTCGGGCGCACAATGCTCGTAGGTCTGCCATTAGCTCTGCTTTGCTGGAACTTATGAGCACCACGATTAAAAGCGTTCTGCATCCACGGGTTGTGCTCTTGGCCACGTGCTCATATGCGCTGCCGCACAATCGTCGGTCGTACGGCATGGTTCATGTTGGCTATCTACAGCCTGCAAGGTAACAAGAGACGTGCGGAGATCGGCAGGGACCCCAACCTGCCCTTCCCGAAAGAGATTTGGATCGCTCAGAGTTGTGCCTGGGCCAATGGAGTTTCAATAGGCCATCGCAAGGGAACAACCCATGGTGATCGGCAGCCATGTCGGCTTCTTGTGGACCCTGGTGGAACTTGAGCTCGGCCACACCCTCTAGCCGTTGCGTGTCATGTGCACCACGGAAGATCCCACGGAATGCGATAGGCATGAACTACGCCTGGGGAGGCATCTCACGGGGAGGCGATCCCTGCATAGACTCGTATCCCTCGGGAATTCGACTCGATAACCTATCTTTATAAGTAGTGCTTCAATCCTCCTCCAAGAGGGATCTGGTTCAAACGATCAACCCGTACATCAGCCTTCAACTCCGATCACTAACACGCACGACAACTACAACCACGACGCAACTCACCCGTTTTACCACCAGCACAACGATTATGCGTTTCACCACCGTCTGTGCGGCTTTTGCTGCTGCCCTGCCCAGCTCCGCAACCATGTTCCGCATTGCTTCCGACAGCATCGACTACCCGTGGGCAGTGTCCAACTGGAACGCCGAGTGCTCGGCATTCCAGAAATGCCGGTACAGTGAGTGCCTACAGCATCACCGTGCTCCGGCACGGATGGTGGTGGAAGACCACGCAAACTCGATGTTCAGGAGCTGACATGATTCCTCCTGCGTTGCAGAGTTCACAATCACTGCCGAGGGCAACCATACAACACAGCCCAAGATGCCCTATGTCCAGGCTAGCTGCAAGGGCGAGGGGCCCAACATATCCCCGGCTTACTGCGAGATCATCGACGGCGACGACGTGCCGACCGGCGTGGCCGCCCAGCTGCTCCCGAGCCCGCCGAGCTCCAACGCGACCCTGAACGGGACCCTGCAGCCCGCCGAGATACAGATCTCCATCCAGCACTTTGATTTCGACTCCAAGTACGTTGTGCCGTGACTTTCGGTCTCCGCGTGTCATTTCGTTTTTATGTACTGACCATGATGTGTGCAGGGGCGTCCAATGGAACTACACGGGCACAGCAGTCACCGTGTACAACGGTCTCAACACCAACGAGTCTCTCAACTTCAACCTGAAGCCAACTGAGATCTGGGGTATCGCCTAGGTAGCACGAGGCACCGTGACTGGTGTGGCCGACTCGCGGGGAAGCTGAGGACTTAGGGGCCGGCGCCAGCGTATAATACAGCCAATGTGTTGATAAAGATACATGTAACGACAGACAGAAAAGGAGCTCCGCAGATGGGAAGTCCGGAATAGACCTAGACTTGTTCAAAATGACGATCCGCTGAACCACCCTGGCTCTATTGTCCTGTCTAGGAGAGATAGAGAAGGCGTAAACAGGACTCGCGGAAGGCTGTGCCACACGCAACCCTACCACAAGGGGCACTTTCGTGACATGTGGAGGTCTTTTGATACACAACACATAGGGTAGTCGTCACATGAACCCATGAATGGCTTACTGTGTCGCACGACCCGGTGAGCAGGGCCTCTGGGGACGCACACGAGAAGGTTTTTCCCCCTTCTTTGCAGCCGGGATGGGGTCCGCGCTGCGCTCACGACATGCTTGTTGAAGCCCAGGACAAGGCTCTTGGGCGGAACACTAGGCGGGAGGACATTGTGGTTCGTTTCTTGTCACCACGACAGCCACGTGGGCTTTGTGTAGTTATGAGATGGTGTTTCCCTTCGGCGTTGCCGGTCCGTGACGTGGGTCAGCCTGTGCACAACCGCGTGCCGAGAATCTGACCTGTTGCCATCGTCATCAGAGTTGAATGGTGCGGGAGGAGTGGAAGTGTCTCTCGGTCGTTGCGGTCGAAGAAAAGTGCCTGCCTGGCGAGCAGCTTGCGTTTGCGCTTACGCAAGGTGGGGCGTCCTGGTGTGCTGCGCATCTTCTGCCAAGACCCATTACATCAGTGCTGGCCTTGGAGCTCCCGTCCCAGAGCCCCTCCACAGCCCCCTCTTTCCTGGTGCTCTGGCTGCTGGGATTCCGGACGACCCGGGGGCGGAACATCAATTAGCAGCCGACACAGATTCCCAGCTGCCATGATTGCAATACACGCAGCATTGATGCATGAATTAGGATCTGCTTGCACGTGCCCAGCCTTAGCGATGGTGACTTGTCTTCTGGTCAAAGAGCTGTCCGGTGGGGTTCCAGCGAAGCTCGGTGCTGACCGTGGGACCCCCTGTAGCTGCCCGACAGCGTCACTCTCTCCCCATTCAAGTATTGCGCCCCCCCTGAAGCCGGCCGGAGCGAGTCTCTCTCTTTGTCCGCGCCTCGCCCGTTCCAAGGCAGCAACTTCAGTCCTCGTCAACCCCATAGCCTGAGGATCAAGACATATCTCGAGCAGGCGCACACCTTCCTGCTTGTTGATTCACTTGCTCCCTATCCTGTCACGACAACACCGGCTCATTCTCCGCGCTGACCCCTCAGCGCGCATAACACCAGCGCCATGAACGTCATCAAGCTCCAGAGGTGCGCTCCTGACACCACCGTGACCACGCAAAGCACATTGCGATGCTGACTTGCCTTTCCTCTACCTCGCAGGAAATTTCCTCAATTCCAGCAGGGTGACATCTTCTCCTTGACCGACGCCTTCCACAAGCTCGACGTCGACGACAAGGGCTACATCGACGAGGCCACCGCGATCAAGGCCACGCAGCAGAGCGAGAGACAGCCATACGATGTCGTCAGACAGGCGCTCAAGGAGGTCGAGCTCGACTCGTCGAGAAGAGTAGAGCTCGAGGACTACGTCGGCTTGATCGCCAAGCTGCGCGACTCCTCCCCCGCACAGCAGCGCATGAACACCGGCGGCGCAAAGCCTGTCGTGACTCCCGGCGTGGTCTCGCAGAGGACCGGCGGCGCTGGTGGCGGCGCTCCCGGCCATGCTTCGAAGGGCAGCGTCGGCAAGATCCAGGTGCAGGGCTCCAACGCTAACATCACACACACCATCAACGAGGACGAGCGCACCGAGTTCACCCGCCACATCAATGCAGTCCTCGCCGGCGACCCGGACATCGGCTCCCGCCTCCCCTTCCCCACTGACACCTTCGAGATGTTCGACGACTGCAAGGATGGCCTGGTCCTGGCCAAGCTCATCAACGACAGTGTTCCTGACACCATCGACGAACGCGTGCTCAACGTCGCCGGCAGGAAGATCAAGACCCTGAACGCTTTCCACATGACTGAGAACAACAACATTGTGATCGAGTCAGCAAAGGGTATCGGCTGTTCAGTCGTTAACATTGGCAGTGGAGACATCATCGAGGTCCGAGAGCATCTGATCTTGGGTCTTATCTGGCAGATTATCCGCAGAGGTCTCCTCGGCAAGATCGACATCAAGCTTCACCCCGAGCTCTACCGGCTCCTGCTGGAGGACGAGACACTCGAGCAGTTCCTGCGCCTCCCCCCGGAGCAGATCCTGCTGAGATGGTTCAACTATCACCTGAAGGCGGCTGGCTGGCACAGGACTGTCAACAACTTCTCGAGCGACGTCAAGGATGGCGAAAACTACACGGTTCTGCTGGCTCAGATCGGCTCCGAGTACGGTTGCACCCGCTCGCCACTCCAGACATCCGATCTCCTGCAGCGCGCTGAGCAGGTACTGGACAACTCCGACAAGCTGGGCTGCAGAAAGTTCCTGACGCCGACTTCGCTCGTGGCCGGAAACCCGAAGCTCAATCTCGCATTCGTGGCCAATCTGTTCAACACCCACCCGTGCCTGGAACCTATTACAGAAGAGGAGAAGCAGGAAGTGGAAGACTTCGATGCTGAGGGCGAGCGCGAGGCTAGAGTGTTCACTTTGTGGCTCAACAGTCTGGACGTACAACCAGCCGTCGTGTCCTTCTTCGACGATCTCCGCGACGGCACTCTCCTCCTTCAGGCCTATGACAAGGTCATCAAGGGCTCTGTCAACTGGCGGCATGTCAACAAACGGCCTGCCAGCGGCAATGAGGTCATGAGGTTCAAGGCTGTCGAGAACACGAACTACGCCATCGAGCTGGGCAAGCAGAACGGCTTCTCGCTAGTTGGTATCCAGGGTGCCGATATCACAGACGGCCAGAAGACCCTGACTCTGGGTCTGGTCTGGCAGCTGATGAGGAGGGACATCACCATAACGCTCTCCGCGCTCGCACAGAAGCTCGGCAAGCGGGAGATGACGGATGCCGAGATGGTCAAGTGGGCCAACGACATGTCTCGCAAGGGTGGCCGCAATTCATCGGTCCGCTCGATGAAGGACCCGGCCCTCGCATCCGGTGTCTTCCTGCTTGACGTCCTCAATGGCATGAAGAGCAGCTACGTCGACTACGACCTCGTCACGGACGGCCGCACCGACGAGGATGCCTACCTCAACGCCAAGCTCAGCATCAGCATCGCCAGAAAGATGGGCGCCACCATCTGGCTCGTTCCCGAGGACATCTGCGCTGTTCGCAGCAGGCTCATCACTACTTTCATTGGTACGTTTCCATTTCCACTTTGCCGCGTGAAACTACGGAAGATCTTCAGATCCGGCTTCTAGATGCGCTAACTATTTCTACAGGAAGCTTGATGGCCACGTCGGAGAAATTGTAGGACGGTTGGGGAAAAAGGCAAAGTCATATATAGGGGTGGAATGTTTGTTTACCGGCAGGAGTACCTGGCCAAGACGGCAGAGACATGAAATTCCAGCATCGAAAAACAAAAAGAAGTTTACGTCCAGTTCGCCCCGAAGAACGACAAAGTCGGAGCTCCGCTGTCGGAAAGACAAGCTCAGAGCGAATGCCGACGCTTTACAGCAGAAGAACTCAAACCCAAGATGATTGCAATGTGCTACACGGCGTGTTCAACTTGTAGCTTGCGTGCGATCCGTTGTGGCGTCATGCTCTAAGATCCATCATTCACAATCTTGCTATCGAGTGTGTATTCACAACGAAGTCTTACATGCCACAGGATCAAGACGACTCAAATGTTACTCGCTTTATATGCCATAAGGCGCTCGATATGTCCAGCGCTGCCGTCACTTTCCACCTTCTCCAGCTAGCAGCGACATGTCTCACTGCAGCCCCGACGGAGCCCAGATCTTGATCGCAGCGTCACCGCCAGTGGACGCGACCTTGCCGCCGGCGACCCACGCGACGCCGTACACGCCGTCCTTGTGCGCGTTGAGCGCCTTGACGCGGCTGCCGGGCTTCGCGAGCGACCACACAAAGACGTTCGTGTCGAGCGCGCCGCTGGCCGCGTGGGTGCCGGCCTCGTTCCATGCGATGCTCGTGACGCGACCCGTGTGCGAGGACCAGCGGTCCGTCGCGAGGTCGAGGCTCCCTGAGGATACCTTGTACGCGTAGATCTTGCCGTTCGAGGCGCCGGCCGCCAAGTGCGAGCCGTCCCTGGAGAAGGCCAGCGCGGAGATCTGGGCGAGGCTGTTCTTGGCCTCGGCGGCCAGTGTGAGCTTGCTGCCGCCGCCCTCGGCCTTGTAGAGCTGCACGACGTTGAAGCTAGTGCCGACCGCGACGTACGAGCCGAGAGCAGCGATGGAGGTGGGTTCTCCGCCAGAGATGGCGACCTGGCCGGCGAGCTGGTCCTTCTCGTAGATCTCGATTCCGGAACCAGTGGCGATGTATACACGGCCTTCGGCAGAGGCGACACCCTTGGGCTGCGCCGCGAGCTTCGTACTGTCACCGGCAAACGTGTTGGCCGACTCGTCGACGATGCGTAGCGTATCGTCCCAGCCGACACTGTACGCCCTGCCAGAGCTCGAACCGAACTGGACGACCTGGTTCGTGTGAGTCTGACCGTCTACGGCAGTGCCCACACCTGAGGAGACGTCCCACGAGCACACTTTGCCGTCGAAGCTGCCCGTCCACAGCTTGTCGCCGTTGCCGTCGGAGCCAGCGCCGAGCGCGGTGATGGCCTTGTTGTGGCCCTGCACGATCTTGACGGGCTCGGCACTGCCCTCCTTGAGGTAGCTGAGGTCACCGTTGAGGTTCAGGCTGATGATCAGGCCGTCGCTGCGGCCGTGCGGGAAGACGACGCCGACCTGCTGATCCTGCACACTGACCCCGTCACCACCGAATCTCCACGACTGTGTGACCTTGCCAGACTCAACATCCCACAGCTTGACCGTCTGGTCGGCGCTGGCTGTAACGAAACGCTTCGAGTCCTGCGACCAGCTAACCGCAAAGATGCTACCAGTGTGCTCACCCTCGCCTATGCTCCGCGTGGGCTCGCCCGTCTTGCCGTCGTAAAGCTGAATTCTCTTGTCGGCACCGACAGTGACAAAAGTGTTGCCGTCAGGCGAGTATGCCGCGCCCATGACGAAGCCCTTGTGCTCGTTTGACTTGGAGTTGAACTTGAACGGGGCGCCGTGCAGGAAGCATACAGTCATGTCGTCGCTGACAGTGACTGCACGGAACGGACGCGAGGCCCGCATGGCCACGGCGTTGATGACCTTCGAGTGGCCCGAGATCTCGCCCACGCTGTTGCCGCTGTCAGCTGTGATGCAGTGTCCGAACCGCTCACGGCCATCGCCGACGGCGATGATGCGCTGTGAGTCGCCATCCCAGGCGATGTCGTTGATTCGGCCTGATATAATGTGGTACTCTCCTGTTCTCCGGGGCAAAGTATCAGTTGCTTTGCTCGACTCCCGCTGATGATGAGGATGCACCTGCACACGGACCTTTTGTGTTCACAGCTTCCAGCGAGTCCCAGACCTTGACGGCACCGGACACATCTCCACTGGCGATATAGAAGCCGCTCGGCGAGAATCGAGCTACGGTGGTCTGGGCGGTGTGGTTCGTGTACTGCTTGCACTCGGATGGGTTGTCGATGGATCGTACAAAGATCGATTTGCCGGACTGCATAGTCATACCCAACGATATCAGCCGACTGTAAAAGTGACGCCATGGCGATGACGTGCCCGGGTGGCACTTACAGCGTAAGCTATCCGCTCGCCTTTCGCATCCGTAGAGAGTTGGGTAGGCTGTCCCCGAGCCGTGACGGGAGCAGCGGCGAGAATTTTGTCGATAGCTACAGACATTGTCGAGGCAGGAAACTGTCTGGCATGGATTGATGAATATTCGAGAGACTCAAAGGTTGAGATTTCCACAAAGTTTAGTCCGTTTCACGGGCTGAGCACTTTGAGGTCAAGATTGGGTTGCCTGGTGGTGGGGGAGGAGCTAGGTGAAGCTATCGCGGGCGCCAATCTAGGTGATACGTCAGAGCTGCCTGGTTGTTATGCCGTCCCTGGGGGGAGGGGCAACAGGCGTCAAGCAGGGAAGGTGGCGTGGGGCGCATCCACCATTAGAACACTACCACGGGAACCTTCATTGTTCGATCCGGACCCCTTATTTTTGGTCGTTGAAACCAAATATCACATCGACAACCTTGTGTCGCAAACAACCATTCTGAACTATCTCGTGGAAAGGCCACAACGCGTACTATTTAGCCTTATCGACTGATTTCTGATGTCTGACTTTTGGATGCGAAATCTAGTACTCTTCAAATGCGAGCGTGTTACTTTCAGGCATCAGCGATTCTCCATATCTGGCTGGGTCTCGCCCGGCATAAGTCCAGTACGCCCGTGTCGAGGTGTCACAATACCAAAGGTCTGTACCGCAGGCTTCTCCATTCCGTCCAACTGAACCCTTAATATCGTGCAAGTGTGTCTGCAGGCAACCACCATTAGCCTACCATACTCCTGCTCTTGCTCCTCCGCTGGATGGGGTTGGGTTCCAGGCATCGTTATCGTTTGAACCTGTGGCTGCCGAAGTCCATCCAGCGATCTGAGCTGTGTCTTGTGGCGTGAATTGGTTGTCGTGAGTCTGCGCTGCGAAGCTGGACTCTGTGGTGTAGGGTTGATCATGAGCGTCCGCAGAACCTGGTTTGAAAAGTGTGAGCATGCATTGACCCTGGGACTTTAGGAAATCGACAAGACTTACTCTCTTGTGCAGAAGGACAATCTCTCGCAATGTGGCCCTCTGCGTGAACGGTGTATGTTAGTAGCCAATCACGGAGGTTCGACAGAGAACGACTTACCCTGGTTGCACTTGAAGCAGTTTCGAGGATCACCACCGCCGCCTTGCGGACAATCCCTGGCGATGTGCCCGACTGATTATGCCTTGATTTAGCTATCTCTCACCAGCCTTACTTGGACGTGGGAAGCAGACTTACGCTCGCCACATTTGCGGCAGTCTCTTGTATCGCCTCCTGTTGGACAGTCACGGGCCATGTGATCGTCTTCGTCGCGATCAAGGTTAACGACAACTCAAGTCACCGAGAGAGGCTGGTCATGAGCATTGGACAATACGAACCTTCTCCACATCTGCGACACGCACGAGAGTCGCCGCCGCCCTGGGGACAATCGCGAGCGAAATGTCCGACTGGAGAAGCGAAAGCGAGTGCGTCATAAGGTTAGATATAAATAGTCTGGCTTCCGGTGACAAAGAGCGAGAAAAATTATAGGCACATACCTTCGCCACATTTGCGGCAATCCACGTCGTCAGCACCTACGGTCGAGTGTCGTTAGTATCAAGATGAGCATTTCAACAAAACAATAATGGTGCTCCTCCGCTGCGAGGACACGGAGGCAAAAAGGTAGGTCGACCAGCACGGGACTCGAACCCGCAACCTTTGCCAAACAAGATCTCATGAACTGAGACTCGCCGGAAAGCAACGCGCTACCATTGCGCCAACCGGCCGAACGCTGATTGGTCCGATGGGAAGAAGAACGTCGTTATATCTGTACTGACCTCCGGAACCTTTCTCTCGAGCGAACTTGTCGACACGTTCCTCAGGACCTGTGAGTGGCTGTTAATGGTTGCCACTTTCACCAACCAGCAACCACGGAGGACAGGAACTCACAGTCTCTCATTCGATGTCCCACTCCCTCACAGTTGACGCACTTGATGACAGGCTGCTCCTTCTCAATTTTCATCTCGGGGCAGGCTGATGAGGAGTGACCGATTTCTTGACAGTTGAAGCACTTGCGCTTGCCGCTAGGGACGGGCTCGCCGGCATCTTGAAGACGCTCCTGGTTCTCGGCATCGTCCTTTGGAAACAAGGCTCTTTCGCGAGGCCGAGCTGGCTTGCCACTGAATCGATAGCTCACCGTGTACTTCTTGTCGCAGTGGCCTTGCAAGTCCATGAGTGTAAGTGTGAAGATGAGATCCGGTTTCTCAATCGCCACCAGGTATAGGCCAATCTGTTGGTTACGAAATGCTTTCTCGAGTTCCGCATATGTGGTCTGCGGGCTTGCCTTGACATATTGCTGGACGGCGAGCTTCGCGTTGTCCAGGTCTTTCTCTGAGACTGCTTGCTTGATGTGAGTCCACGCTGTGTCAGAGTCGACCGACTCGATTGCGGATCTGTCAATCTTGCGAGGTGCTTTGCAATCAACTGCAGCATGACCTGCAGGAAGAGGGTTGTCAGCTGATGCAGTTGATCATTTTCACTCCGCCGTACATACCTTCGCTGTCACAGTTGCGGCAGACCATTGGCGGCTTTTCCGGACAGTCTTTCGCCCGGTGTCCTTCGCGTTGGCACAGGTTGCACTGTCCTGTGAACTCCCGCTCGACGCGAGGGTTTGGACATTCGGATTTCATCTGTCTGGTAGTACGCAGTGTTAGTGGGATCGATGTAGTATGGGAATGGCCCTGCTCGTATGGCCCTGCTCTTACCCGTGCTCTCTACAGTTGAAGCAGCCGCGGTCGTCCGTCTCTTGGTTTGACTGGCTTGCGTCGTGCGACGAAGGGTCCTCGTGGGGGCTAGCACTCAGTATCTCGTCGTGCGGCCAAGCGGCACCGCCACCGGTGTCACCTGTGCTCCAAGCTGTCGATACGCCGGCCTGGGGCGCCTCCCATGTGGAAGCGGTGTTGGTGGTGCTCTCCCACAACATTCTGGCTGTAATTATGTCAGTGTATCGGTGGCAGGTTGGTGATATGTTTTACAAGGCGTGCTCGAAAGTCCACAGCTGTAGATGGATCGAAGTAGCATAAGAACCGTATTGTGAAGAGGAGGTGAGGTGGTGATGAGATGATTGTGACAGTAGCGGGGAATAGACGGGGATTTGGGACAATATGTGTAGAAGCTCAGCGAAGGACCAAACGTTTTGCCTTCCACACCAAAGCATGCTATCGACTAGAGGTTGTGAGCTTGACAAGGAGTTGATGGCCTGGCTGTTGTCACCGTGGAGAGGGCAATGCATGAGGGAATGCTTGTCTACCGGGGAATACCGACGGTATAAACGGGTGGGACAGGACAAATTGGTGCCTACAAATGTTCTTCGGTGTGATGGACAGCGTTCAGACGTTCTTGGTGCACCACAAGGGGTAGAGAAGCTGTGAGTGTGATGAAGAGGCCGAGTTGTAGAACTGTGTAAGGGCGGTCGCACGAGGGTGGCGATGGTTGTTGTGAGGAGTACAGTAGACTTAGAGGGACGTCCGGGAGGAAAAAGAAGCGGGAGTCTGCGGGGAGCCCAGGTAAAAGTTTGCAGACAAGAAGAGGCGCAGAAGATGGCTGCGTGGTGCCCTGGCAACCTTGTTGCCTCGTTTGCGCTTGGGATCCACGGGTGACTCCGTTGCGTGCAGCTGCACAGGCAACAGATCACTTAAAATCTCTCCGTGTACATCACAAAGCCAATTTAAGTTGTTAGCGAGAGCCTTGTTTGAGCTGATTGTGCATTTTTCCAACCCTTGAATGCATAAAGGGCCTGGAAGACAGCTCAATGATGAAGTACAGTTGGATATGAGGGGTCCCGACAGAGCAGGCTTGAAGAAAGCAGCAACACGAAAACAAGGACTTCCATGTCCAATGAGAGCAAGATACTTCCCGTCAAACAAAATCTAGTGCTGGGCTGAACTGGACCTTGCGAGTCGATATCAAGTTCCTGGCTTGCGGGTTTCGGACATTCCCTAGACTTGTCCTGAAGTACTTTCTGGTATCACGACCCTAGTA
Organism: Microdochium bolleyi; assembly: GCA_001566295.1. Classification (NCBI taxonomy): domain Eukaryota; kingdom Fungi; phylum Ascomycota; class Sordariomycetes; order Xylariales; family Microdochiaceae; genus Microdochium; species Microdochium bolleyi. Next base: position 288,559 of record KQ964251.1, read on the forward strand.
GATTTTGATACTCATCTATGAAACGCAAAGAACTCTCGTATCAATGTCATCTATAGTCAGGAAAGGGATCTGTTCATTTTGATGGCTTGCAGGGTCATACTGTCTGTTGCCAGCAGCCATCGGGTCGCTATTCACGTGCCTAACTGTTGGGCACTGTAGCAGTGGACGATGGAGGGCCTTGACGGGCACAAGAGATATCTAGTTCTGACTATGTAAATTCCACAGCGCCGCTCTCTAGATCCAAAAATAAAACAAGAAGCTCCCATAATCTTCATGAGCATAGGGAATAATTTCACTGGCCTTCTTGTCGGCCAAGCGGCCCGGTTTTACGAATCTCAAATACGATATATGGCATATCCATACTGTTGTAACTTGAGATTAGGCTCAGATTCACTACTCATGGTCTGCTCTCCAATGTGTTCTGTTACTGCTCGGGAGACAGACTTAGACAAATAGCACGAGGAGGGCCTCTCTTCAGCGTTGCCGTCCTCGGGTTTCCCTCTACTCTGGAAGTCACAAATGCGTTGAGAGCGGTAGATATGAAAGTATAATCGGGTCGCTCTGCAGTCACCCTGGGCAAGAATCTATCATTTGGGATGACATCAACAAAACATGCAAATGTATGAGATCCCGGGGAGATGGAAGTTCTCCCAAGCTTGGGGAGATGCATGTCGTTGAAAGGGGGAGGTTCGAGTGGACTTGGGCCCTGTGATTGGTGAAGACCCGTGATTGGTGTCCTCGGTCGTGGCCGACCCCACTTGCCCACTGACCTTGTGTTGCTGCAGGCTGATTGATGCTCACCACCGCGCCGCACGCTCCGGACCACCTTGTCCACTCCGCTGAGCACTCATTTTTGCGTTTCCCACTCCATCTTCCCTGCCGCCGACAACTGCCTGCGTCCTGGTGATGCAGAAGTATAGCGCAGCATGGCCATCAAGTAAGCCTCCGCCCAGCGCAACCCTCACAAGCACCTGCTGACAATGCTGCCTCAGCTACCTGATTCTACTATCGCGGCAAGGCAAGGTGGTGAGTTCTCCCGGCCCCCTCACCTCTATCTCGACAGCACGCGACAGCCCAATTTTGTCCATCGCCATCGAAGACCAGACCTCTCACTGACGGCGCTCGATTTGCCCACAGAGACTTGCGAAATGGTTCACCACCCTTTCGCCGAGGGAGAAGGCCAAGATCGTCAAAGACGTCTCTCAGCTGGTCCTGGCCCGCCGTACCCGCATGTGCAACTTCCTTGAATACAAAGGTTCGCTTCCCAGCTACGCAAGTCTGGTTCAAGCACTTCTCTGACCTGAAACGCGTCATAGATACCAAGATCGTGTACCGGCGATATGCGTCCCTCTTCTTCATCGGCGGCTGCGATTCCGACGACAACGAACTCATCACCCTCGAGGTCATCCACCGATACGTCGAGCAAATGGACAAATACTACGGCAATGTCTGCGAGCTGGACATCATTTTCTCATTCACGAAAGCCTACTACATCCTCGACGAGATATTACTAGCCGGAGAGCTGCAGGAGAGCAGCAAAAAGAACGTTCTGCGGTGTATAGGCCAGCAGGATTCGTTGGAGGACATGGAGGTAAGGTCTTCTCTACCATTGTTCGGCACCACGACAGCAGCCCACGCCCCCAGGGACCTTGTCCACACCCTGCCCAATCTTGAATAATTGCCTTCAGCCTATCTTGGTCTCGCCCACTGATCCATTTCTTTTGTCTAGGTTGAGGATGAGGTCACAAAGATCATGTAGCGATGACACATTACACTACTGCGGTGTCCAGTCTGGCCGAGTCTCAGAACGAACCGCCGACATGAGGAGCGATTCCAACAAGCACATCTCGATACCACAATTTAATGAAATGATTATTGCTTACCCACTCGCCATCTCCCACAGAAATCCGAGGAAATCCAGAAAGCATTGAAACAGAACGGATTAGTCTGAGACTATCGGGGTTCGGTCAGTGACATCACTTCAGCGCCTATATCCTTCAGCTATTCGCGAGGCATTTCTGCTTGAGATATCACCAATGGTTCCTCGACACCAAGGCACTTCCGAACGAAACCGCCTGGCGCAGGAGAATCAAAGAGCGGCAATCTGTTGGCAGGCCATCGGGACACGCCACGTCTAGGGTCAATCAGCGTCAATCGAAGGTCTCAGACCTGGAGGAGAGTCGGCGCTGGCGAACATGGAAGTCGGGATCAGCCGGAGTCGGGCGAGTCGGGATCGATTTGGAGGTGTGTATGGACGCACGTGGAAGCTTGTTGGAGCTTAGTACACAGAACACTTGGGGAACACCTCGAGCCGTGATGAAATGCAGAAAGGGCTACCAAACAAACGGCGAACGAGCCGGGTGGGCGTAGACCATCAAAGTGTAGCTCGTGGCATCTTGACGTTCTCTCATTCGCCTGACCACCTGCAGCGCCGCCCTGGCACCGGTCGAGCTTATCCCTGAGCCCCCGCATTGGGACTGACGACTCCACCACAGGCCCCGAGATGGACCCGCCAAGCCACAACCAGCTGTTCAGCTCTCGAGGCTGCTTGCGCGTTGCTGGCCGCTATCTCAGAGGGGTGGTGTGGTGTGGTGTGTGCGGTCTTGGTGTGGTGGTGCTGAGCTGCGGCGCTGCCTTGGCCAGGCGTGATCGCATCCGCATGCACCCGCGGCACCCGTCCACTTGAGCAGTGCTGACTGTTGGGCGTCCCGAGCCCCCTCATACTTGACCTATCGCGCCGCATCGCCCAACTGACGATCGTCCTCCGCTCTCCTCCTCCCATCCCTATCACAACATCTCCAACCGCACCCGACACTTGCCATGCCGCGCCAGCCCTCTGCCAACTAGGCGGCCAACCGTCTAGACCTGATACGCCCCGTGATCACACAGCAGTTGCCAGCCCACGACTGACGCCCGATTGAACACCGACAACACCGACATCTCCGCCCTTCACGATCGCGCCTTCACTCGGTTGTGATCTCCGACCATTCCGCATTCTCTCGCGCTCGACTGGTTCCAAAGCCACTACAGTTGCAACCTTCCGGTCGCGCTCCTCGTCGCACCATATCTCTGACATCACCGCGTTGCACCCTCTTGCGAACCACGACTCCTTCACCGACTCCATCTTGAGCAACCCTCGCGACGAACAGCTCCGACGACTACCAGCGACCATAATCAAAACATAATTCAATCCAAGTTACGCGTATCCTCGCCAGTAGCCTTGGGCCACTCTACACCGACTACATAAATTCTTATCGCCGAAATCGCATCGCCCTCCGCCACCATGAAGGTTCGCTTACCTCACATGGCAACATGATCGATTTCCCCGTTCGCTTGTGCTGATTGTAGATCCTGCATAGTTCTTACCTCTTCGTGACTTCGATGTCATCACGTCTGCACTGAACTTCAGCACCTCCGATTGCCGCGTCACAGGTGGCTGCGACCTGTACACTACCAAGGCTGCCGGCTCAGACAAGAAGCTGTACAAGAATATCGAATGCTCGCTCGAGTCACAACATGCTGCCGCCCTTAAATTCGGGGCGTCGCTGTCGCCGCCGCAACGCGCCGAGATGGCTCAGTCTCTTAACCTCTCGCGCTCCAGCCCTTTCGGCCCCTTGAGCGACATCTCGAGCCGGCGCACATTCGCGTACCTGATCGCCACGCTCAACGCCAGCCACCCGGACTATGACTTCTCGCATGTTTTGCGACCCACCGACTTCAGGAAGGAACGGAACCTGCGCCGTGTCATGGCAAACGTTGACGCGACACTTCACAATGTGCGACCTACTGGTTCGTCCATGATCTCGTCGAGCCTCAACTCCAACTACCGAGCCTTTAGTGCATCGCCCAGTGCCTCTTTCTCCAGCAACACTTTGCCTGTGAGCAGCCCGGCGTGGGCCCCGCAGATGTGGACAATGCTCGACAAGGAAATGGCGCTCAAGGACTGTGTCTGCTATTCATACCAGCCCGCGGAAGATCCCTTTGACGGTGACGAGGCGGCGATATGGCGATACCATTACTTCTTCTTCAACCGGGTGAAGAAGCGTGTCGCGTATCTTTATGTGCGAGGACTGCCATTCATGATGAACTCGCCCAGCCTCGTGCCAGAGCGCCGAGGTAGCAACACGAAACGGTTTGCGCAGCCAGTGTCGAGTAGTCTCGGGGCCAACAAGCGCGCCAAGTTCTGGCTGGGCGATAGCTTTGCCGACCGGATAGTAGCAGACGGCGAAGAATACCAAGACGACGACGATGACGACGCCATCGAGGTCTGGGATCCCGACAACGATGCTGATATCGACCCCTTCCACAGCCCTATATCTGAGGATGAGGAGAGTGACCATTACCAGAGCACTGATGATGAAGAGGATGAAGAGCTGGAGAAGATCAGCCGGAGCATCAGTGAGGAGGTTGCTGGTCGTATGGAAATCGAATAGCTGAGTCCGCATCGAGGGCCGGCTGTGCATAATGACAACCTGTCCTACGCAGGACGTTCGACAGGGCACAATGCCCATCTCTTTGTCACTGGCCTCCCTTCAACATTGGGCCGCACCATTTCGACGGATTTTTGCTCGCATGATTCTGCTTTCTCTGCACAACGAGCACTTGAACTTTCTCGAATTTCTTGGCGTATTGAGGTTTGCTTGAACGGAACGGTATCATGATGGGTGGGCGGTACACAGGCGCCCGAGGTTTGCATTTTCCTGCCTGGCGAACAGGATAATGACCATGATGACTACAGGATACCACGGGGCTTTAGGATAGCCGGGCTGCATAATGGCAATCGGCCCACTTCCCAAGGCGGATGCATTGATTTTAGTCTTTCCCGTTTTTGCATATTTGCTTGTCATATGCTTGATCACTATGCTTTTTGGTGTATTTTCTGGGTCTATTGGGGAGAGGAGGGGAGGATGGGAAGCCCAGAATCCGAGTCCGAGAAGTTCCTGCTCCCCGGAGGCTTCCAGGCTGTCTCTTTTCGACTGCGCCCTTTGCGCGTGCGCTTCAGCTTTGTATATCCCGTTTTGATCGTCGCTTTCTATTACATGGACAATCAACACAATGTCCAGACTACCCTGCTCTCGCTTTGACTGTGTAGCCCTGATCTAACCGACCATCGGCTTTTTCTTTTAGCAGTGCTTGAGGTCGTCTGTGTCAGTACTGAAAACAGCTGCGCCGTCCTCGCAACAATGGCCTTGGTGTATTCAGCATCATAGCCTACCTACTCGAGGGAGGGGGTACCTAAGCGTGCTGCTCTCTAGGACTGCTCGTTGTCCAACTGTGGCCGGGCTCTTCGTAGATCCCGAGACACTTCCGCCGCGTATCTCACTCAGCCTCGGGCCCATCCGTCCTCCCCGACTGGCCGTTGACACAACGTACCTCACGATTCTGGGGCTCAGATCTGCACTGGTACGTATGCACCGGCATATGAGAGACAGTAAAAGTAATGTGAGTTGCGTGGCTGATTGCGTGTCAGGATGTGTGTCTGGGTGTGCTGTGTGTGTGTGAACGCCCGTATTAGTGCACAACACGCGCACCATTGGAGTGGGTGGGGACATCGTGAGCGTGTGGGCCCCAGGCGGTAGGGGGGGGGGGGGGGGGGGGGGGGGGGGGGGGGGGGGGGGGGGGGGGGGGGGGGGGGGCTGCCCCAGGTTTGTGACGAGCCTTGGTACTTACTACGTCATATCCACCACCCGCTGTCCGTGGGAGATGGAACACACATTGGCTCCTAGCATGATGGGGCGCGCGCGATACGAGTGTGTAAGTCGACGAGCGCAGATGGAGCAACCTCGGGCGTGGATTGCCTGCAATCATTTTGATATTGCTTCGCTACCCTTTCCCTACAGTGTAGAGTTCACAATTTCTCACCCAATACTATTCTTATCACTACTACCAGTCCATGATGTCTACCTGTCACAGAAAAACAAGCCAACAATGAGAGTTTTTTTTTTGCAGATGTGGTTGTATATTTGCGCTATAGTGGTATATCATGTTAATTCCAATTTAGATCGTCAAGTCTGGCGCTGTTTCCACAAGGCACAGACATTATTCTTTCTCCTTCTGTGTTGCTACATTATGCTTTGTACAACAGTCATTTAGGTCGTGTGATTCATTATTAGGTTGTGTTGTTTGTTGTTGTTGTTTTGTCTTCCAGGCTATTGCCTTCTTAATCCTGCAATGAAGAGAAATCGGGAGTGCAAATGCCGCTGGACACTTCACCTGACTATTCAGTGAATCGGCCGCTTAGCGGCGCTGCCAGAAACGGCGGCGGCGGGTGGGGGTGCCGTAGTCGCCGTGGTGGGACTCCTTGACGACGTTGGTCTGGCGCTTCTTCTCGCGGCGGCCGGCACAGCAGGTGACGAAGGTGATGACGAAGGCGATGAAGATGACGACGAGGCCGGCAAGCGCGCACCAGGCACCGGAGCCGTACGAGGCCCAGCTGTCGCGGTTGGCCTCCTGGATCTTGCTGCGGACGTAGGAGAAGAGGACAAAGTCGCAGACGACGACGACGAGGGCGACAATGAAGGTGAAGAGGGCGGCGAGCATGGCGATGATGCCGCCAAAGAGGCCAGAGGTCAGGGAGAGGACAAAGGAGATGAAAGCCAGGCCGGCAGCAACGGGGTGCAGGACCATAACGTTGGTGAGGCCATTGGCAGTGGCAGCGGCCCAGCTGTCGAGGCGATCCTCGTTGGCGGGGAGAAGGCCAGAGAGGATGTTGAAGATGTTGTAGCCAACCATGGAGCGGGAGCAGCCGTTGGAGGCTCTGTTGGCACAGTGTCAGTTTGATAATCTCGAGGAACATATGTAAAAGGGCATAAACTTACCCGCTGGCGTTGTTGACACACCAGCCGAACGTGCCAAAGGCGACAGTAGGGCTGCGGTCACCGTTGCCCGTCAGGTAGACGGTCAACATGGAGATGCGGCCGACGACGGGGGCCGAGATGGAGCTGATGACGAAGAGGACGCATCCTACAAGGAGCAGAAAGCTACCGAAGTAGTGGACGCCGCGGAGAAGACCCATGTTGGCTGAGTATTAGGGTGTGTTGACTATGTGTTTGGTGTGAAGAAGAGGCCGGTGCTGTCGTCGGCTGTGGACGTCCTGCTCGTTGTCTCGTGAGGGCGAGCCTCGAAGAGTCTTGTTGCTGATTAGGTAGTGGTGTTAATTGAGGTGATGATGTGAGAATAGTGTCAACTTCCAGATCGAGGTGGGAGGTTGGGCAGATATATGCCTGAGGACGGGTGACACAATGGGTCGCACTGAGCTGGATCTGAGTCGTGACGAGCTGCCCCGTGCACCAGGCTTGCAACAATGCCTGCGCAAGGACTGCCGACGAGGTCATCAATCTTGGCAGTGCTGTGGCTGCTGTGACGACGCAGCACAGTGGCTGGCCGAGGCTGGCCTGCGGCAGTGTGGTGGGCAGGGCAATTCGAGGCTGGCCACGTCATAACCCAGACCTTGATTGGGGTGTGCGGTGATGTCACCCACGCGGCCAGCCCCTGCCCCTGCCCTGCTCTCCAGCAGGGCTCCCGATCCCCCTTGCACAGACCGCGTCGCAACTCCGATCTGTTCACCTCTGCCCCTGCAACCACTTGCACTTTCACGATCTCCGCAACTCTCGAGGCCGCCCAACGACGTAACCTCCAGGGACCGCAGATGCAGCCCCTGCGGGTCGCTCATCAGCCGGCATACGGCCTCCCAATAAGCTTGCTTGGCAAGGGTTCAGACAATGAATGGCAGACCCTGCTTGGGCCATGACGGCATGCTCATGTTGGTTCTTGTCCTGTCTTGTCTCCTCTCGCTCGCTCTCCTCTCTCGGCCGGCTCGTCGGCACCATTAGCTCAAGCTTGTAGCAGCGGATCCCTTCTCGAAGCGGGCAATAGCAACCTGCCGACTGCCGTACCTAGCAGATTCCATTACTGCTGCGCACAAATGTCCCTAATGGGCATCGCGATCTAGAAGCCCTATGTGATCATCAGGGCACGGTACGGGGTACTGGACTTGTGGAACGGTTCCTTGGCCACTCCCGAGCAACATCTTGACGCCCATTGGTGGCATTTCCAGTTTCGTCTAATCTGCACACTTGGTCGATTCGACATCCTGCGCCTGGACAGATGTCTGCAAGTCCTGCCCGGCAACCGACCCCGTTGTGACTCCGGCCTCTGTTGATGGCACTTGGTCCCAAGTATCATGGTACGTGTTTGGAGCTGTTTGGAGCTCTTTAGACACGCACAGCGTTATGCTTCTGCTGCAGCAAAAGTATTATAGTCACCGTGCAAGGTTGTTGCTTGTGTGCCCCATGCATGGGAAACTACAACATGCTCGTAATGCGGAGGGAACCCGTCCGTGCATTGCCCCAGCATTCGGATTGGCTCAAAAGGGCGTGGGAAGTTGTGTTCCCGCATGGTGAAGTGGGCATATATTCCATGTCGAGCACCGCGTTTGTTTCTCACCCCTCTTGGGATGCGCGATAGCGATGCGAGCATGCCGTGCTCAGCGACCGTACCTATACCAGGCTGCGACGTTCAAGCGCGAATTGTGGCAAATGCTGTGCGGCAGGGGACAAAGTCGTCCATCACAGTGCTCATCCGAGGGCTTCGCCGTCTTTGACCGCGCCTTGTTCCGGCATGAGACCTAGAGGACTTCTGTCATTATTCGGAAGGGAGCCCTCGGGAGTCCGATGTTCAGGCTCTGCACCTTGTACTTTCTTGGCGTACGCAGCCAGGCCCTTCATGATCTCGGGTATCTCGTCCTGGTTCTTCTTGACCCGCAGGCGCTCGAGAATGTAGCCCATGCCATGTCCGGTCGTCGGCTTGCCGAGGATTGTTGCCGCCGCGCCGTGCGCATCCTCGTCCGCGAAGCTGCTCGAGTCGCGCGACATCTGGCGGCCCGTCTCCCAGTCCCGGAAGCCCGGCGCCATGTGGCCGGACGGGATGGTCTGCCTCAGCGACGCGGATGTGTACGTCTCGACGCCGCCGCTGTCCGGCCACGGCCCGTTCAGCGGGTCCTGCTTGACCCATTCGTTATGGTCAAAGTCCTTGTTCGTCGGGAAGCAGTGGATCGTGAATGTCTTTTGCGAAATGTGGGTGCCCTCTGAGCTCGAAGGCGGGGGTCCGCCGGTGTTCTCCGCAGGTATTGGGTTCACGGGGGTCGTAATGGTGCTGTGGACGTTGTAGAGCGCACCCCAGGTCACGCGGCTGGGCTTATCGGAATCGTCGTGCCCCTGGGTCATGAGTGTTCGCTGGAAGGGTGATTCGTGGATCGCAGCCTTTGCAGACTCGGCCTTCGTGGTGACGACGATGAAGGAGGAGTTGTCCTGTTCCACGCAATATCGGTCAGTGACAAATACATCTGGTGACAGTGAAGCGCTGAGAGGATCTCTCGCGCCGTACCTTGAGCTTTCGAAAGAACTCGACGTCGTTCTGCGTAACGTCTTGCAGCGTCTTAAGAACCGCCCGACGGTCGGTAAATGTCTTGGGGACCGGGCTGCACTTAACGAAGAAGGTGCGCGACGGCAGCGACACCGGCCTCAGTGCCGACAGTGCCGAGATCGCACTGGCCATCGTTGCTGTTGTGGACTCGCGACGTGATGTTGCGATGCGAACGTGTTCCTCTCTTCGTGCTTGGGTGGAAGCTCGATAGCCGCGTCTTTCCACAATCTCGAAATTCCATGTGGGGTCAGCTCGGTGCCCGGAGCACGTTCCCCGCGCTCTCTGATTGGTTGCGCTTACAAGAACCAGTTCTCACCAAGGGCGAGATACAAAGGCACCTTGGTTCACGAAGCATTGAGGACCAGGAAGATCAGATTCGTGGAATTATAGGACCATCCACTTCGGTGAAGAGGGCGGTGGGGATAATTCTTTTTTTGTTCTTTTGTTCGCGTCCGCCTTGTACGAACATTAAGTATCATCAAGGCCGATTCACACCTCCGCCCATTCAGTGCCTGGTGCGATTTGTTTGCTATCGCTAATGGTTCTCATTCTCATAAGACAGCATATTCTTAGCGACTACAGTTGACTCAATAATGGTGATTCATGGTCATTAACTATGATGCTATCTCTTGATATTTTGTGCAGCCTTGAGCGGATGGATCGTGCTCCGGTGGCTTGTATCACACAGTCCTACAGCTTACAAACAGTAGCAATCGTCTGAGTTGACGACATTGCAAGACACAATAACGCTTACAATGGTCGTATGTCCCATCTGCGGCCAGACATAGGTCAGCCCCATACCAATATGCTCGCGAAGTCCATGCCATGCTGCTAATCACAATTTCGCGAACTTGACGTTTAGAAACCGCCAAATCTGACGGCAAAACACAGGATCAGACTTCCACGCTCAGGGTGAGGGAGGCTGATGTTCTGATCCTTAACCGCTCCTCAACCCTGATACTCTGATCGATCTCACCGCACGGGGTATGTCAGGCCTTGTGACCCCGAGAGGCTGATCACCGTGACTGTATTGACAAAGAGGCGGAGCCAGCTTTCAGAGGAACACGTATACGAAAGCACGTGGAACACAATCTAGTTTTCCCCACCCTCCTCTCCTCGGGCAGACAAGGAGGATGGCTCGTTCATGTATACAACAGGTAGGAGCACATGCATTGGATGATCGAGCTCGTTGGCAAGCGGAAGAGGAGGCCGGCAACATTCTCATCCTCGACACGTGGGAAGTCGAATCGAACCTCGTGTGCGAACAAGAACGGATAGGCTTGGGAGAGCCCAGGCCTTGCCTCAGTCGTGCATGGAGATGGAGGAGGAGAATGAGGAGGAGTAGCCACGGGAGGGCGTGGGCTGCGATGGGCGATGGGCGAGGGTCGAGCTGTTCCACGTGTATACAATGAGCATGGCTGATCGGCGAGGAGGCCCATTATCCGAACGGCCTGGGACCTGGCTCTCGTCTTCGACGACTCCGCGCGGAAGCTAGTGGCCATGGCAGGTGCCAACGCTAAAATCGGGCTACTCTATAGATCGAGGATAACATACTTTGCTCTACGGCCAAGCCGTGGCGCTGTGCGGAGTGTGGTTTGCTCTGGAGCGCTGTGATATCTTCTCAAGCGTGGCCGATATACATTTTGCTGGCGATCGAGTAAGCGCCCATTGCATCTCGGTTATATTCATGGCCTGAGTAGCCAACGTCGGGTGAGTCGAGACTCTAGCGGGGCTGTTTTGTTCTCGCGAGTCGAGCTCGTGGAGACCACGCTCTGGACCTCATGTGAAAGTCAAATGGTTGTCGGGAAAGATGACGGGCAATCAGAACGTCCTCAGTCCTTCGCCCACGTGCTCGGAACGTGCTCTTCCCCTGCTCCGATGGTCTCGCGCCTCGAGGCCATTGTCATTGCGGAAGCTCGTCTAATTCAGCTGGGCTCGGTGTTTAGGCTTTGAGGCTGCGGCTGCTAGCCTTGACCTCGAGGAGTCGTGCCGATGCGTGCTGTATAGTCTACAGAGCGGTGTTATAATGGTCCGCAGAGGTGCGGAGTTGTGACTTACGAGGCGCTGCGTGCCACCTGTCGGTCCGGGCCCTTCAACCGATGTCATGGCACAAGAGGATGACGCGGGCGGCTTGCAAGATATTCTGGTCTATTTCGCTCGATCAGAGTGACGAACTCCATGCATTTGTAGACTTTCTTGTGAGCGGGTCAGAGGCAAGTCGCAGTATTTTTCTGTCCCCAGTAAGCCGCGACGGGATTCAACCTCACGGGAAGAAGGAAACTCTGTACGTACCGGTCTTGTCGCACATGGCATGATTGTAGCCACGGACGTTCACACCAGCAGAGGTAGAAGGATAGCCCCCCTTGCCGTGGGGGAAGGGTGGAGGACTCTGTTCATCCTAAATCGTGCAGTTCGCATTCTCCACACTTCAGTGCGACCCCAGATCTCGGGTTCAGGCAGGGTCATGCAATAAGAGTCGATATCCTGTCAGGGCCGGGTAAGGTGTGATTCGCCTGATGCGTGCTATGCACAGCACATGTACGCTACCTAGGCCCGGGCTTCTGTATCGAACCATGCAGGAATGGTAACCAAGGTGAAGAATAGTCTCCCATGGAAGCATAGCCACGCGTGAGCACGGCACCGACACCATATCGAGAGCATCGAACTTGCGGATAGGGCTGGGATCTAATGACCCCCAAACTCAGTGTTACTCACCGCCGTCTCGTCGCCTGGCATGGTTCTACTGCTGACGAGGCATCCTGCAGGAGGCGCACGGCTGTGCCTGGTCTGCTGAACTGTTGCTCTTCCCGTCTCTTGTTGGGTTTCGCCGACGATTGAGAAATGGCCGCGACGAGTCAGGTCACGCTTGGAGCCTCCCACGGCAGTGGAGCGATGGCTGCGGCAGCCCGGGGCTGGGCGATCGGGCACGGCCCACGGGATGGTGGATCGGTCAGATTTTGGCAGATGCACTGGGGCTGTCACTCATGGAGAAGTGACTGCATGTGACGAGGAGCCGGAGCCTGGCGGAGAGGGGGTTGCTCAGAACATCATTGGCCTGAAAGCAATACACGGCATGTATCCCGAACTGTAGCTGCGATAGGTCGAGAGCCATGCGGTCGCTGCATCTTGGCGAGCCGAACGGGTGTAACGCCCTTGATTGTTAATTGCTGATTGTTGATTGTGAAGTCGCAAAATGCCATTTTGGGAACATCAGAGAGAACGCCACTCGCCCCCACGTGGTGCATCCGGTTGTGCAGAAGCATGAAGTGACTGGCTGAACAAGCCGCGTCGGCTGTGCAGGGCCAATCAGCAGTCGGGCTAGGGGATCCGAGATGCTGTCGGCGCAAGGCCAGCCCGCCTTGAACTGCTGCAGAGCGGCGTGCTGAGAAGCATTGGAAGTTTTTGCGCCCGCCTTGCATCCTGGATGCACCTCTAGAGCCAGCGGACGGGGAGGGGGCTGCCTGCTGTTGAACATCCCTGACCATCAGACCACTTGGTCCGTAGAGGGTGTCGGTTCATTCGACAGCACCGTGGTGGCGCTGGCGGGCCCCGTCGCTATTGAAGCGCTCAGTTGCCGCGGGCGAGGTCATTGACTCGCCTGGGGTTCCATTCTCTATACCTAGCTCCCAACAGGTGTGCCAGCCTGTTCTCGTTCGTCCATCCACTGGGGGCTTCACAGCTCGGGCCAGATTGAAGCCTCGCTTCCTCGCACGTCGCCCGCTGCAGAGCCCTCCTCTGAGACACCACCTCACGTTGGGCAGAACCGGAGACTGTCCCAAGCTACAGCCACCATCGCCTAGACCGGCTGGCAGAGGGACTCCGTCCGCACCGATGGCACGGCGTGTGTCTCTCTCTGATCAGTCCACGACGGACATCTCTCAACCGCATTCCTGGTGGTTCCCGGGGCATCGGTGCCGAAGCCTTGCGCAGCAGGACTGGCGGCCCCTTCAATGGCCCAAGGCTAACTCGAAGTGTGGCCGCCAACCGGCCCTTGGCTGCCTGTAGCGTTGCAGGCTAGCTCCGAGGCGGATTCAGCTGCATCGACAATTCCACGTCCGCTCGGTCGGATCCATCGATCGACGAACTGCCTGCATGCGCTTATGCGCGGGCGCTTGAGAGGGGAGCAAGGCTCTCACGATAGTGCATCTGGTGGTTCTGCTTGCTTAGCGTGAACGCCATGTCCTCAGATCTGCCGGCACCCTCCCCAGCATGCCCAGATCCGAGCGAGCCAGATCCTGTCCTGATGCCTACCGGCCACCACACCCTCTTTGTCCTCACCCCGGCCTCGTATGCGAGCTTCCCAGGACCCAGATGCTCACAAGGGTGGTATATCCGCGTGGGGTCCGGCCGTCGACGAGGGCTTGTTGATTCATATACCCAGCAGTACCCAGCAGTACCCAGGGCGTCCGTTCCTCCGTTCCTGTCCAGGGCCCTGCATCATCTATCCTCCAGATGCTTCCGATGTCCCACCGACTTTGTTCCCGATCCCACGGATCATGGCCGCTCACGGCCCTCACAATAATGTAGACGACAACGATTCGCAACAGGCACACGCCGATTACCGCACAGGATCTGGCGTCACAACACAACTCGTCCCCGCTTTGCTCCAATCTCCCAAGACGATTGCTCAACCTCCTGCTTCCAAGATAGCACAGTCGGAGCACCGTGACGTTTCCGCAGAGTGCGTCGTTCCAGATGATGGACAACACGTCTCAGCGTCAGGTTCAGCATCAGGGAGCCCCATAAGAATTGAGACGCCGTGCTCTGGTGGATTACGAAGAGACGCAGGGCCTTGCTCAGGGACGATTTCGTCGGCATGGGGCTTGATGGAGGCCGAACGCAATATCACAACCACCGCCACCGCCACCACCACTCCGACAAGCTTGGTCCAGCATCGTATGGCGGAGCACCCGAAACCCAGGCCTAGCCTTGCACGACTAATGACCGCAATGGTTCAGCAAGAGGACCAATGCACAGTCCAAGAAGTGACTGCATCAGTACCGCAAAGCTCTGCAGCCCATGTCAGGCTGCGCGCGCAACCTGTGGACGAGGACCACGTCATGACAGGACTCATCGGGCCGGTGGAGGTCGACCTCCACTCAGATAGAAAGGGCGATTGCGATTTTCTGTCTTCACTGGCGCAGGAGCGGCTGTCCCTTGCAGAGACTCAACAACCCCTGGGCATCACAAAGCTGGGGTCCTACAGATACAGAAGCTCGAACGAAGCAGGGCTCAACTGTCGGGCCCTGAAGAAAAACAGGCCGAGGATGAGACGTAGGCCGAAGCAGATGCCCGCAGTCTCGAGGTCTCCCTCCGGTCTACGGGAGGCCCACCTCCGTGTCAATTCCATGGCAACCACCGGTGGATGAGCAGCCTCGACCTGTTTGGGCGAACCCATCCTGGAATTGAGCCTTGTTGCACTATACCGCTTTCTTTTTCCTCCTCGTTCTTGCTTGCACAGAAGATACCCCGGCAGCGTTTGGCGCATGGCGTTTTGTAGCAAGAACCGACCGATCGAAGACGGTTGAATTATGAGACTACTGAATTCACTCAACAATACTTTTTTGAGCATAAGTACTTAAGTGTCCGTACCAGAACCGGTTCCCCTTGGATGCCTTGTTGACAATGTGCCTTCTCGCACCCGCACGATCTATTGCTCATTGATGCCATCTCCAGCCCGACTCTGCGTCGGGGGATTGAGTTTGGCGGCGGAACTCTAACAGCGATGAGGCCGGAGCGGAGGTCTCTGGCGGGACTAGAGAAAGTCTATCCGGAGCTTGGCGGCTCCAAAGTTTATACTCGGTCCTGTCTCGATTCTTTGGTGTATGGCGGCCCGCACCTTTCTGCCAGCCAGATGCCAAAACAGAGATTGACAGCTAGAGGAGAGCTTGCGGGAAAGAACGAGGCTATCCTAGCGACGATCCGACAGGTCCCGTGCCGTGATGGAGCTCGCTTTCTAGAGATGGTTACTCTGGTGGCCAGAAGCTCCGTCCCATCTCAGGTGGAGGGCCACCCCCGCACCCGCAGGCAACCCTTCAAGCCTTCCCGTGATGCACATGACACCCGCTCCTCCATTCCGGCATGTGTGCGATGCCTGTAGACGATCTCCAAGGTGGATGCACATCTACCTGTCGTATTTGGTTGGCAAAGGCAGGAATCGACTGCCGCCAGACGGCGCTGCACATTGTGATTTCGCTGTGAGGATTTGGCAGGCAGGTGACGTTGGAGGCGTGAGTGCCGTCCGTGCCTGCCTGTCTGACTAGATGCTGCAGGTCGCCAGTCTAAAGCAGGAACCCGCAGCTTATGCGGACTTGACAGCCTGCACGTCGCAGGTGCGCCACGGAAAGCCTTCCGCCGCACCCTCCTCGGCCTCACGCAATCCGTCTCCGTCGTCAGCAACACGCAATGCAGCGGTTCACCTGGATCAACTGCTGCATCGTCGGGCCAATCTCATTCTTGCCGACCCCTCGATCCATTGCTGCAATTCTGCATTGCCAGGGACAGCCGTCAGACAACAACCGGGCCAGAGTGGGACGGGTCTCGACCCCGTTGCCGCGCCAGACCAGGCAGCATTCCAGCCAGCACCTTGACGAGAGACACTGCCGATGCCCCGAACGCCCCGCGCGCCTCTCGACCTCACAAGCGGCTCAAACATGCGGCATGTCCGACCAGAGCTCAGCCCGATCCGCACGTTCCCACTTGCTCGTCCTGCCCATCGCCGCGATCTGACGATGGGAAATCATCTCCGGCCTCAGCGACACTCTTCGCCAGGTCAGTCGGCAGCAGAAAAGACGGCACCTCTTGGACGTGTTGCAATGAGCGTGATTGTGCGTGCATGGGGGTTTCAAGCGACGGTAGCCATCAGCTCGCCGTGCTCGCCACGGGACCTCTTGACAATGGGGCACCGATGGAATGTATATTGTGGATCGCGCTGTTACGCCTTGGCCAGCAGAGGATGTTGGCACGACTCAGGAGCTTCTTGACGGTAGAGTTTACCTTTGTCGCCCCCCTCAGGGCCTGGGTCTTTTGACTGATTCCCGATGGCTGCCCAGGCCAGGAGGTACTTATGAGCTCAGGCGTGAAACTCCACGTGGACGACCATCAAGTTCTCATGCTTCCTGTTGCCGGGACACAGCAGTCACATTGTTCCTTCGTTCCTGCGTCAACAGTGCGGTCTCTCTTTACTGCCTTGCTACATACAACCTGACAACCAGGATAGTCCAGCGAATCTATCCTCCTCCATCTTGGTCTCTCTGGTCTCCTTCCTCTCCGCGTCAGCCACCGCAGACTTACATACCCACTCGACAACTCGGTCACTCTCTCTGAGATCACAGCATAGTCCGCGGAATTTGTCGAATCTCTTTGCTGGGCCGTCGTGCTCGAGGCATCAGCCGAGATGGCCTTTGTGGCCACCCCGTACATCATGGAGAACGACCCGAACCAGTCCCTGTACTGGACCGAGCACGATGAAGCTGAGATTACAAACGATCACTTCTTCGATCAGTTTGTCTCGTTCGAGGGAGGAGATGGGCAAACATCAGGCGGCGGAGCACTACACAACCCGCCCAGCCCGTCGCTTATGCTCGACTCCATCGAGCATCACAACTTGGACTTGTCCTATAATGCGGATATGGCGCCAGGTTTCGCCAACGGACCTGGGCTGGCGACCACATCACCGATTGAGATACCCGCCAGAGCCACGCCGACTCTACGACGCAAGACCAACCTGCCTTCGGTGCTTACAGGTGGACCAGCGGGTCCAAGTATTGCGATGAGCTCGCAAGCAGGTGACCCTGATCACCTTCGCCTCGAGGGAATCTCGCTGCGCTCGCCACGTCACAAATTGCCTATCACGGACAGTCCGCCGTCAACCAGAGGTGCATCTACAAGTCCACGCAAACATGGCTTGCTCGACTCAGTGTACGCCACGATCCGCAAGGCTACTCATCGCAACAAGCTTTCGAGCAAATCGAGCCAGCCGAGAACAAGCATCATGAACCTCGACATTTTTAGGAATTCGATCAAGACTGAGGTCGAAGATGTCTCACCCGCCGTAGACCTGTCCCAGTTCGCTGACAGTCAGCTACTCGCCGCTCAGACAGGTCCGATCGACTCTAACGGGCTACCATTATCCCCCCCTCTGACTGGTCGGATCCCGCCTCAAGCTATGCGGCCGAATGGCGAGGGCTTCGTCACGGGACACTTTGAGGATCCGTTTGGCGACAGCCAGCAGCCTCAGCGACCTATTCTCACCATCCCTGCGACACAAGGCGATATGAGCGCGAATAGTCCCATCGCAACACCTGCAATGAATACAGAGGACTTCTACAAATACGCTGCAAACATGGCCGAGCCGGATGTCCCTCTCCGTCGACCTAAGCAGCAGAGAAGCACCAGTATCGCGGAGTGGCCCAGTGAAGGACTCCTCACAGATGACAGTCAGCTTTGGTCGGATGAATCGTCCTCTTCCGCATATGTCACCGACAACGGAATGGCCAACAATGGCTGGTGGGACCCCAATGGCAAGATAAATCATTCCTTCAACGTCAACAACAATGTGCATCACTCAGGACTTCGGCGTGCTAGCACAAGTGTTCTGAGCTCAATAAACACCAACAGCAACCAGTCTTTGGGCTTCGACATGGATAGTATTGCGGGCCACAGCGACAGCAGCCAGCAACAGGAAATGGCGTACGAGTACGATACGCCAGAATTATCCGGCCTCATGATTCAGATGCCATACTCACAGGCGCCATCACAATCCGACTTCCTGGTCGGAGCTCCAATCCCGGGCGATCATATGGGCGCTGCATACGGCGCTAATCCCGCCATGGTGCCTCAAATGCCTCCGACACCCAGTGGCGGGCATGATCATCAACAATACATACCTACCCATCACGGGTTTACCGAGCACAAGCGGCCACGCCCTCGTGCTCCTTCGTCCGGAGCTCGCCACTACGGGAGTCTGACATCGCCCCGGAAGCCAAGCATGCACCGCAGCGGAAGCAGGCCGATGCTCCGCGAGGAGTCTCCATCCCCCACGCCAACACCAAACACTGCAGTGCGCCAGAGGTCCGCATCGATTTCTGCCGTACGGAAGAAGAAATCGTGGTGCAGACAGCAGCAGCAGCAGCGCGAACAACAGCAACAGCAGCAGAACTCGCGGACGACTCCGAACACGCCAGCAGGCCTCACGTCGTCCGCGAGCTTCGGATCTCTACCTGGCGGCGGCGGCGGCGGCGCGGTCGGGACTACTATGGGAGTCGTAGGCCCCGCAGGCCCTTTCGGTGGTGGCGGTAGTGGTATCAGCAGTCGGAGCAGCAGCGTGGGCGGAGGTGGCATTAGCCTCGGTGGCATCGACTTCGTCAACTTCACGCCATCAGACAAGACTGTGCTGATGACTGGCGTTGCACCCAGTGGTTCGAGCAAGACGAAAGCTCGTCGCGAGAAAGAAGCTGCAGACCGTCGAAGGCGACTGAACGAGGCGGCCTTGCAGGCAGTGCAGGCAGCTGGCGGTGACGTCGAGAAGCTCCGACTCCTTGAGCAGGGCTTCACACTGGAGACTGAATAGTTTGCTATCTCTGGTTCTATTGTCTTTCTATTCCCTCTCTCGGTCACGCATCTCCCCGGGCTCGATGCCAATGCCCAATTCCATGTACATCCGTGCCCTTTTTTCTTCCTGTTTTCAGCGCCGCTCCTTCCGATTATCTTCTTTGTTCTTTTGTCAATCGACCGGTGGTCTTCCTTTCTAGTTTGGATTTCACGGTCATATTTGTGTGCTCTCCGCAGCCGTGTTCTCTCTTGTCCTTCCTTACTTTTGCCAACTTTGCCATCAACAGGTTGCAAATACTCACACTTTCCTTGGTCTGCGTCTCTCGTCCGGTGGTCTTTGCTAGGCTTCAGAATAATGAACACGAAATCCAGTTGACCCTAGTGCGGAGACGCGCCGCTGCGTATGTCATATAACAAGGAAAAAAAAGTGCCATGTCAAAAAATGATGTACGTCCGTTGACCAGGCACACGCCGACTTCACAGTGGGGTGCACGACGAGCCCCGGAGGTACTTCATTCACGGCAGTATCAAGACGAAGGATGAACATGTTCTTGGATCCATGTAAATTCATATGCTATCGTATTCTACATTCGAAATACAAAGAGAGAAGAAGAAGAAAGAGTCAAGGAAAATAGAGACGTGAGCGCGCCAGTGAGAGTGAGAGTGGGAGTGGAGTGAGAGTGGGAGTGGAGTGAG